>JAOTON010002130.1:0-377500 GCA_034440635.1 Lepas anatifera | reverse complement strand
TCAACTCAAATCCAAAAGTGAGTCGACTCAATTCTGACTCAAATAATCATTCAGTCAGAGTCGACTCCGGCTCAGAATGGTGTACAAGTATGTACACAAAAATGCACATTTCCTGTCATAGTACACACATTCCAGTACATTTATTCATGGGATTAATTATTTAATAAGTGTAAATTTATTTCCATAAATGTAAATTGCAATGCATTACTTCATGACATATATTATGTTTGCATACGAATGAAGAAAGGTGCTAAATGCAAACATGTGATGGAGATGAACGGCCAGAGGGCTTTCCATTTGAAAGGTTTGTCCTTCATGACTAGTCATAATTGAAGCAATAAGCGAGTTTTCAAACACGAAGATCAGGACTAAATGTTTGAAAAATTGACATTTTGAGTGGCAATTCCTGCCCCAGTGCATTCTGAACAATTCTGTAACAAATTAAGCTTCGAAATGAATACTAAGCCGAGTCGAATCGAACCGACCCTGTGCAGCACCACCTCAATCAAAAACAAAACAAACATTGAACGATAGCGTCATCCTCCCGAAAAAGCTATAGCGAATACAGCAGATGGCGCACTAAAGACATTACGCAAACCTAACCACCGATAACACAAAATATGACGATAAATAGCACTTCAAAGTCACGTGGCTTACAAAAACTAAGACAATTTTTTTTACCCTCAGGCTACAGTCAGGCTACAAAATAAAGAAAAGCTTACAAATCATAGCTCACAATGATGGTTTTGTGACTAGTGGCGCGCGTGGGCTGCAGGGGGTGCTGCACCCTTCAACGGCAAGTGCAGATCACCGGATGTGACGTCAACCCTCGTAGCATATAACATAGGAACATTAAAGTATTATATTTAAAGCCATCACACGTTTATTACGCACTCATCACACTGGGTTTAAAAGTAAAAAACAATAAAAAACGGAATCGACGTTACATCACCAGCGGACACAAGCAACGGCAGACACGTCCGAGCTTTTGCAAAAAAAGACCAAGAATAGAACACGAAATATTTATTTTTTGCTTTTGGAATAAACCTAATTACCGTGTATTCTCACAAATTCGTAAGCAGGCAGTGCCATTAGCAGCAGTTTGACACACAGCCCAACGGTGAAGGAATTCCTTCACGACCCCTCAGGGGACCGATCTTCACTTGCCGGATTCGTCCGGCAAGTAAAGATTGGAGCAACGGGGTGTGACGCGCCCGGGGCCCCAGTCAGCCTTGGGAGGCACTTTGTCGCATCGCCGCGGATACATCTTTTCTAGCCCTCCGACGGCCGCCGCCTCTTCCGACTTCGGTCGGTTAGAGTCGGCGTCTGTCGTCGGTGGCTCTGGTGATGAGGTCCGCGGCGATGCTGATTACTGCCTTACGGGCCCTTTGTTACCTGGTCGGCAACTGTATTGGATCGGGTCAGATCTGTCCTGCACCTCCCAGTATGTAGCTCCTGTTTGTTTTTGTTTTCTTATTTAGTTGATTATTTTTAGTTCCTGTCCTTTTTTACGCTTCAGTTATTGGTCCCACAGTTATTTGCCTTCTTCGGCATTTTATGGGTGTAAGGCGCCCACTCGAGGCCTATCTCGAGCCCCGGCGACGAGGTTGATGGGATCCTGGGGGGTTGAGGTCCCCCTCGGGCGGGTCAGTCCCGAGGGCTCCAACACGTCCCATTTTGGCCCAGATATCTCGATCCAACCGGGGGTAAGCCGTCCGTAGGCTGCCGCGGGCGGCCTAGCTACGCGGCTGTGACCACGGGCACTGTCGTTCGGTCCAGCTGGGCAGGAGGGATTATGTTTCGGGCGTGCGGCGCAGCGTCCCTCGCGGTGGGGACTGTGATAGTTCTTGCCGGGCGCGACGCGGGCCTGGGTTTCGGAAACCGTCGATTTGCGAGACCCCGGCCTGTTGCGCGCGCCTGTTGGACCGCAGTCTCCGCTGCGTGATGGGTGCCGCGTTTTGCTTCCTCCCGACTCATGGCCCTGCCGGCCCACTGGGCTGATGGCGTCAAGGGGGTGGGTGCGTTCTGATCGGAGGGGTTATGTGAGTATCTCTCGCCCGTCTGAGACGGGCGCACCTGCCCCCGTAGGCACTGTACCAGCCCCCGGGCCCAGCTATTGACAGCTGGTAACCCGGGGGGCCGAAGGTAAATTTATCTCTCATGGCGTTATCTCAGGTTCCCACTTCGACTGCACAGACCTCACGGATTTTGACCTCTGCTTCGAACCGGACCACCTCAAGCACGCTTTCTGATACCGCCGCTGTGAATAACTTTTCGGATGATGCGACTGTCTCGCGAAACAAACCCGACCAGTCTACCCTCCTCCCAGAGTCAGCACGGGTGCTGCTAGCAGCGATAGAAAATGGCCCCAAAATGAACCCCTTTCAAACCGCCCAGGCTCTGTCGAAATTTGGAACAGTTTCTAATGCGCTTCGAATCTCGGAAACCGAAATCGAAGTGACCATATCCACCGAAACAGAGACAGCCGATCTTCTCGCCTCTGAGTCACTAACGTATAAAAGTAGAGATTCGGACCACTCGATCCCAGTCACTGTTAGGCTACACCCGACAAAAAATACGGTAAGGGGTGCATCTCAACGGAGCTGTTGGAGGGTTTGACGGACGACGAAATACTCGGGGGTATGAATGAGCAGGGAGTTGTGAGTGTGAGGAGGATAAACAGGAGAGAGTAGGGAAAGTTGGTAGGTACCAACACCATCGTACTTGCGTTCCGAGGCAAGAAGCTACCAGAGAGGGTTTGCGTGGGATGGAGATATGTAGCTGTCCGTAGATACGTGCCTGACCCCACTCGTTGCTTTCGCTGCCAGTGATATGGCCACGTAGCCAAATCCTGCAAAGGGAAAGAAAGGTGTGCGAAATGCTCAGTCCCTGGGAATGGATCGAGAACTTGTGAGGCTAGTAAACCCAAATGCACTGGCTGCGAAGGCGACCACGAGGCTTGGTGCCGGACCTGCCCTACCTTTCTTTCAGAGCGGCAGAATGCGAAAGATAAGTTCCGTGCTGAACAACAGGATGCCGGAAAGCAGGGCTCCGCAGATCCCAACCTGGCTTCAATTCATCCCGAGGTACAGGTTTTGCAAACACCTCCAGTGGCTGCAACCCATGTGGTTCATCCTCCCAGTTCGTATAGGGACGCACTAACTGGAGACAAAGGCCAGCTTAAACCACTGTTAAGTTTGGGCACGAGCATGGGCGATATCTCACACCTGTCACTGCGAGACTTCCTCATACTTATCGGTGGGCTTATTTCGCACGCGGATGGGGTGACACTGGATGTCCAAGTCCTCCAGAAACCATGGACAAGGGTACTCAAACCGAAACTGATGCAGGGATTTCGGACGCTACCTCTAACACGACACTGTCTTTCACCCTGACCACAACATCAACAGATCAGTGCATTCAGACATGTCTGGATGACAGTCACGGTCTAGTCACCACTGAACTCTTCAAGGACACTTCCGAGCATGAGGGTGAGGTACCAGCAGCCACCGCTGAACTTACCACGGAGCCTACCGGGGGTGAGAGTGAGGAGAGAAGTCCACCTTTAGCTGCTGAGGAAATTAAAACACAATCTGGAATCGCTGCCCAGCCCGCTTCACTTCGGAAAGCGCGGGCCAAACCGCTGAAACATGGTTCTGAACGTTCAGCCTCAGCGCCACCTAAAGGACGCAGTTTGCGAAAAGAGCAGAGCGTGGCACTTCTTCCAACTCCTGCGAACGGTGACACCATGCTTATGCCTCCACCGTACCCTCCTCCACCACCGCCCACACAGACACCTTCCAACATAGCAGACGCATGTTCCGTGATCCCAGAGTCGCGTGACGGAAAACGGAGGCTCTGCTCCCCGACTCCCGACTCCGGAAAGACGTCTCCTCACCACGGTGCCAGGAAGCACCAGAAACCAGTTTCTTTTCCGAGACTCAAAGGGGAAGAAAATTGGGTGCCAAGGGTGCAAAAAGAGTTCCCTATTAAAATCAAGCAAGCTGGCTCCTTGGAAAGTTTTGGAGAAGTCCAAAATGTTTGGCAGGATGTGCCTCGCCCTTCTGGCGTTAGTGATAGAAGGCATTCCGGACCTAGAGCCCGGGAGGCCTACATGGGCGGGAACACGACGCTCGTTCGCCGATCTCCGCCCAAGGCTCTCGGATACCCTGAGCGAACCGAGAGACCTCCTCAACAATGGGATGCAAGCACAGCTTGGTGCATGTCAGAAATGTTTGATGGGAGGAGCTGGGAAACCTAGACAGTGTTAGGCAATGCCAGATTTCTTGTCACTCCTTAAACAACATTGCACATTATGCTTGCCATGCAAGTGGCCTTGACACCCATGATCTATATTACCCTGGCATGATCTAGATTAAGCATATTATTATGAATTGAAAAACATGGTAATGGTGGGCGCGTATAGCCCAGTTGCTGAAAGCGCCCTAAAACACCAATACACACACATTCCTTCACGTCCACGTGACGTCACTCGGGCGGAAAGAAATCCCTCTTGAACGTACCTTTAAGTAAAGGTATCTTGGGTGCTGCAGTCATGGGGGATGGTTCAGGCCCTCTTGCGAAAATCCGAGAGCTTTTGGTGCCAGGTGTTTTGTCAAAAATTACCCAAGACAAGGATTGAAACACGTGAGTCATAATTGTCATAACCAATAACAAGGCAATAATAGCGCATTCATTTTCAATAGCGCATTCGTCACATTTCTTTACCTCATTTATCTTGGGCATTTTTCAAGGCCAGTAGGTATTTTCTGAAAAAAATGTCTGGCACCAAAAGCTCTCGGATTTTCACAAGACCATCCCCATAGGCCGTGGTATGTTGTGCAATGGGCGGGCGATACATAGGTAAATAATAATCAACATAATTTGAAGAGTGGTGGTTTGAGAGAGACTTGATGTTGAGGGAATGCCAGGGATAGGACTAAGTTTTACTAGTGATGTGTCGTCAGTGTTGATATTATCTACCAGGTGATGTCCTCAAACCATGACCAAGCAAAAAAGTACTTTGAAAAAAATAGCTAATTAAGGCTTTCAGTTTCCGTTTTGACCCATTTCAAGGCTTATGTGCAGAACAAGGTTTTTGGTATACTCTATCTGGCGCTTATATTACTTAGTTTGTTGTTGTTTTCAGTCAACCAAATCAAGAAAATATAGATGTGGCTTCCTAAGAGTGAATTATTGCATGATTACCAGCTTAGGACTTTGTCTGGTATGCACCCTCATTTACATAAAAACAAGATATCACTGGTGTCGCCTAGTCTGGAGGGATTGCACATTGTAGAAACTAAGGAGGTACTTATAGTCCAGCACAGCACTGGCAGGCTCAGTATGGTTGGCTAGTCACATGAGGAATTTATGTTGAACCCTTTCCACGCGAATGAGAAGACATTTTGCTGTCCCGCCCCAAATGACGGGGCAGTATTCAAGAATTGACCGCGCTTGTCCAGTTTGTGTCTGGGGGAAGCTGACTGGAAGGTTCGAATGAGAAGGCCTAATGCCCTATTGGCTTTTAGTACTATGGAATTGATGTGCGCCTGAAAAGTGAGTTTTTGGTCCAGAGTGACGCCTAGATCTCGGATGGTGTCGACATTTTCCAGAATTTCGCCGTTGATTTTGTAAGATGAAGGGATGAAATTGCGGTTTAGAGTGATTTTGAATGCTTTACATTTTGGTGCGTTAAGCTTCAGCTTCCAGTCCGCTGCCCAGCGCGCAACCGCATCCAAGTCATTCTGAAGCCTGATGACGTCATTATGGGTGCCAATTTGACCGAAAATTTTCACGTCGTCGGCAAACATCAAACAGTTTGTAGAGATTACGGCAAATCATTCACGTAGAGAAGGAACAACGAAGGTGAGATATGCCCGCCTTCCGGCATCCCCGAGACAGCCGGAGTCCAGTCGGACATCTTTCCATTTAACACCACTCTCTCTTTTTTTTTTTTAAAAAAAACCTTGCCCTTTCCCTAATTTAATTATTTTTTTTCCCCCCCAGGAAATTTTTTTTTTTTTTTTTTTTGGGGGTTTTTTTTTTTGTTTTTGGTAAAATGAAAAAGGAAAGGAGGGGGAGCGTAATTTTTTTTTTATAAAAAAAAAAAAAAATTTTTTTTTTTTTTAAAAAAAAAGGGGGTTTTTGTTTTTTTTTTTTTTTTTTTTGGGGGGGGGGTGAGGGTTTGTTTTAAAAAACTGTGCTGACAGGTGGAAAGGGCTTCTGCTTCCGCCTCCCGAGGTACGATGTGAGCCATTTCAAAGCTTGTCCGTCCAGGCCATACATACATCGATGTTTATAGAGCAGTAGGCGATGATTTACGCTTTGGAAGGCACTGGAGAAATCTGTATAAACCACATCGAGCTGAGACTTGTCTTGAATGGCCGCCCATCCATGTGCAAGGAAAGACGTCAGATTTGAAGCGCAAGATCGATGCTGTATGAACCCGCAGGGGTGTAATTTTCTATCTCTTTGGGGCTGCCCCCTTTGAGCACCCCCAATCATGTGCTGAGCACCCTCAATACATGTGCCGCCCCTGGCTTATCACCGCTACACTGAAGAGTGTCACCCTATCTCATCACTGCCACCCTGATTCGTGCCGCCCCGCACAAGTTTTTCCCGTCCCGGATTCATTACTTCCACTCTGATTGGTTCCACCTCTAGCTAATCAATGCCACCTGACTTATCCTTTCCTCCTGATTCATGACGCCACATCACTGCCGCCCCCTCCGGATGGTTACTGCCGCCTTTTGTTCATCACTGATCAGCTGGCTGATCACCGACACCCCTGGCTTATCACTGCCGCCCCTGGCTAAACACCCCGGTTTATTTTAACACACATATACTTGCCCCTCCTGGTAAGTCACTGTCGCCCACCGAATCATCTTTGCCGCTCCCGGCTGATCACTGCCGCCCCTCGTTCACCACTGCCGCCCCTGGCTGATCACTGCCGCCCTCTGGCTGATCATTGCCGCCCCCTGACTGATAACTGCCGCCCCTTGACTGCTAACTGCCGCCCCTGGCGGATAACTTCCGCCCCCTGGCAAATCAATGCCGCCCCCTGGCAGATCACTGCCGCCCACTGACTGATAACTGCCGCCCTCTGGCTGATCACTGGCGTCTCCTGACTGATAACTGCCGCCCCTTGGCTGATCATTGCTGCCCCCTGACTGATAACTGCCGCCCCCTGACAGATCATTGCCGCCCCTGGCGGATAACTTCCGCCCCCTGGGCCGATCATTGCCGCCCTCTGACTGAAAACTGCCCGCTCTTGGCTGATAACTGCCGCCCCTGGCTGATCACTGCCACCCCTTGACTAACAACTGCCGCCCCTTGGGTGCTAACTGCCGCCCCTGGCTGACTACTGCCGCCCCCTGGCTGATAATTGCCGCCCCTTGGCTGCTAATGCCGCCCCTGGCTGACCGCTACCGCCGCCTGGCTGATCATTGCCGCCCCCTGACTGAAAACTGTCGGCACTTGGCTGACAACTGCCGCCCCCTAGCAGATCACTACCGCCTCCCTGCCTGATAACTTCCGTCCTTGGCTGATCACTGCCGCCCCTGGATGATCACTGCCGTCCCCTGGCTGATCATTGCCGCCCCCTGACTGAAAACTGCCGGCCCTTGGCTGATAACTACCGCCCCCGGCGGATTGATAAGTGTCACCCCCTGGCTGATAACTGTGGCCCCTGGCTGATAGCTGCCGCCGCTTGACTGATAAATTCCGCCCTTGGCTGCTAACTGGCGCCCCTGGCTGATCACTGCTGCATCTTGGTTGATAACTGCGGCCCCTGAATGATCACTGCCGCCCCTTGTTGATAACTGCCGCCCCTGACTGATAACTGATGCCCCTTGGTTGATAACTGCCGCCCCCTGACTGATAACTGCGGCCCCAGGCTGGTAACTGCCGCCCTTGACTGATAATTGCCGCCCCTGGTTCATCACTGCCGTCCCCCGGGGCAGTGAGCATCCCGGGGATATCTGGACGGTGAACGTTCTGGGGGAGCATCCTTCTGTGGATATCACTAACATCATGTTATATCTGAGGAGCATTAGTTTTAATGCCATATATTCATCCCAGTAGTCTTTCAGGTTTTAAATAACGTCGAGTTTCATGTTACCTTCATGTCATTTCATTTTTATGTGTTTTATATAGTCTTCTGATACAATTTTCACAACCTGACCTGTTTTACCGCCTGGCTTGTTAAAATTCGTGCGGAAATGTCCTATTTGCGTATTTTATTAGTGTTATGGGCGCCGTAAGACCCTAGCTGTCGGTGCGCTCTAAAACCTCAAATATGATGATGGACCGTCTCACGGCTGATCACTGCTGCCCCTGGTTTATCACTGCCGCCCTAATTCATGCTGTCTCTGGCTCATCGCTGTCCCTGGCATATTTTGACCCAAATGCGTGCCGCCCCGACTCATCCCCCCTGGTTCATCGCTGCCGCCCCTGGTTCATCACTGCCGCCCCCTGGCTGATCACTGTCTCCCCTGGTTCATAACTGCCACCTAGATTAATCATTGCTGCCTTGATTCACGCCGCCCCTGGCTGATCAATGCTGTCCCTGTTTTTTTATTAACCCATATATGAGCGGCCTCTGGTTAGACACTCCCTCCCTCGAATCTTCACTGCCGCCCCTGGTTTATCACTGCCGAGGAGACCAGTCCGGCCATGGTCCCCAAAACCGGTCAAACTTAGGCCCTGCTGTCCGCACAGTTTCCGCACATTTTTTACAGTTAGAATCCTGCCAGAAAGCAAACAGCAGCCCACAATCGTCTAATCGCTATCTCTTTGTCTATTGGAGGAATTCTCCGAGCCGAGTAAATGGTAGACTGCTGCTGCCGTGCTTTTACTCTTTTAGTGTCAGCCAGGGGTGAAATTTGTTATCTCTTTGGGGTGTGCGAGCACCCCTAATCACCATGAGAGCACCCCTAATACATGTGTCGCCCCTCGGCTCAGCATTTCTGCCCTGATTCATGCCGCCTCCGTCTTACCACTGTGATCATGCCGCCTCCGGTTCATCACTACCACCCTGGTTTATGCCGCCATGGTTCATCACTGACGCCTCCCACCTATCACTGCCACCCTGATTCTTGCCAACCCTGACTTATTACTGCCGCTCTGATTCAAACAGCACCCCGCTCATATCTGCTGCCAGTGGCTCACCAGTGCTATCCCCAGCTTATCACTGCCACCCTGTTCCATGCTGCCCCCAGCTCATCACTATCGCCTCGGCTAATGAACGCCATCCCTGACTTATCACTTCCGCTCTAATTCGTGCCGCCCTGGGTTCATGACTGCCGCCCCCAGCTCGGGGACGGTGGATTCCATTTTCCGGCGGTTGTACAAGATTTTCGGGAGAGGGCGCCTTCCTTCTCAGGGGAAGGGGGTGCCTCCATCCCCAGGGGGGCACCTTTGGCTTCCTAGGGGCGCCTACTCAGGGGGGGTGCCGACATCATTTCCCCGCGTTGAGTCGATAAATTGGGTCTGTTTGCTCTCCATGGGATGGCTTTGATGAAAGGGGGCACCATTCATCTTTGAAACTGTTTTTATTTTGCACAGAGGGCCCTTCCTCTTCAGGTAGGTGGTGTTTAGGTCTGATGTTTCCTTGGCCGGCCAGGGGCGCCGCCCAAATCCGGGGGCGCTTCCCCGGACGAAGCCAAAGCCGTAAGTGCAAAAATATACTTTTGCATGCCCTCATTTTTCACGCCTTCAAAAAGCCATATTGAGACGAAAATTTTTGTAATGTGTCGGAAAATGTTGTGGGGAGTGCCTTTAAGGGGTCTCAAGTTCTGGTTGCAGATAGTTTGCACGTGGCACGTGCTCAAAGTTAAACTTTTCTCCTCATTGACTTAACATGGGAAACGGCGACGAAAAATACAAGCACGGCAAAACGGGCACCAATTTGTAGGCCGGTCCAAAACGTTCCACTTTGGCCAATCTCGGGAAAAGTGTAGCCGAAACGTGGCACCGGGTTCTGGCTACACAGTGGATGCAGATTAAAGTTTGCACGTGCTGCATGGCCAGCAGGGGGTGCGTTCTCCGGAATGGGGGTAGTCGTCTAAAATCACGGTTTTTTGCACATTTCTCCTAAAGTAAGAGCCGTACGAAATCGAAACCGGCTCAGATCGATGCAACGCATGGATCCGAACGTTATGGTGTGCTTTTGGTAAGAAAACCTCAGTTGAGAAGATAATTAGTCATGAAAAACACGAAAAATTCGAGAAAAATCTAATTCAAAATAGGGCCTGTATCTCGGAAACTATTGATGTGCGATGTGGGGTATCTGCGAGCCAAAGTTGTGTCCATGTGCCGTCTATCCGATGCAGGAAAGACCCCGGCTGTAGATTGCACGTGCTGGTCACGAGGTGTTGTCAAACAGGTCATTGTCGATTTTTCGGTTTTGCGGTTTTTCAACTGTAACTTGGGAACGGTTAATGATAAAGAGACGAAATAAGACGTACGGTGTACTCCGAGCAAAGGCGCATCTTTTTTGTATTTACACCTAGCCACTAAACACAACATCCTGGAAAATTACTCCAAAAGATTAAAGTGCTCTTAAATTACAATTCAAAACGGTCACACAATTTGTTAACCTTTTTATGTTCTAATGTCTTAAATTCCGAAACATATATATTCGTAAAAAATGGAAAAATACCTTCAATAATCTGGTTTTATTTTCTATGTAACCCTAAAAGTTTCAGAGTAATAGGCACAAGTCTATAACAGTTACAAAATTTCCCTTTGAAGCACGCAGAATACGTCTTAACACGCGCGACGGGGGTCGAGCCACCTTGCACTGACGAGGGGCGGGCACCCCCTAATATCTCGAGAACCACGGTAGGTAGCGAAAAACGGTAAACGGCGTTGGGCTGCCCATCAATTCTCCATCGAGAACATTGAACCATTTTTTGTCAGGTCACATTTAAGGTCACGAGTTCAAAACATGCCCGTCATAGGGATAACATGTAAATTCAGTTTTTCGGCCATTACATCTGAACAAGTAAAGATAGAGCAAAACGACTTGAACTGTATGAATCCTCTTAGCAAGCCGAATCGAATGATATATAATTTGACTTTCTAGGTCGAATCAAAGATTTGACCTGTTCTGAGGTCAGGTCAGGGTCAAATTATATAAAATGCATATCATTAGGACTGCAAAGCCCAGGCGATTCTAATGCAGCTAAAATAAATGCTCTAGCACCATCGGTACTGAGTTATTCCGTAAAAACAAATTTTCCCATGTATTTCAATGGAGAGGTCATGCCTCGTACCTGACCTTAGGTCATCGATATCAAAAATACCGGAACATATTTTAGAGAACTCGGTGGGGCCATTATGTGATATGAGTTTCAATCGGATAAGTTCACCCTGCTCCGACTTATGCTATCTTAAACTTTTTGAGGTCGGGTCACTTGACCTGTACTGGTGACCTGACTTGAGATGACTAACCTTAATATTTTCACAGAAGTTGTAAAAATGATGAGGGAAAAGGTATACCAAGTACGGCGGCGCGTAGCGCCGCCGTTTTTCACTGTATCCGAAAAACCCGGGAGGGGCGGGTACCCGCCCCCGTCAATGCGCGTGTTAGCACTGTAAATATCCGTTGGAAAATAAAACTAGCATGTGCTCAGGGGGTCCTCCGTTTGAAAGATGTGCAAGGATTTCAAATCGCCACAATTTTGCTATTGAAAATGCAAGTTTTCGAAATACGATTTTTTTGGCCGATGCCTAGGGAAGGGAAACGATCCGCGGCGAACCCTCGAGGGTGTCCGCGAAAGAAACTCGCGGACCGGAGCCTGAAGAAGTGCGGTGCAGCCGCAGCCGACGAAGGCGTAGCGTTGCACCGCTTGCGGCGAGAAGGTAGGTAGGTTGGTTTAAAACGTGAAGGGAGCCGCAGCCGACGAAGGCGTAGCGTTGCACCGCAGATTAGGGAGGCACCTAACCGCAGGTTAGGTGCACCGCAGGCCGGTTTGGTGCAGAGAGAGAAGGTTAGGTAAGGTTCGGTTAAGTCATGACAGCTTTGCAAAGGGAAAGGTCATTGAGGGACCTTGGAGCGACGGGAAAGCCAACCTTTAAGGGGTTGGGGATAACGACGCGCAAAACGCTGAGGTTTTATGCTGGATAGGCAAGGATAAATATGAGATCGGGGAAACCTTCCAAATCCAGATAGGGTTTGTGTTTGGGGATTGCGACAGATGAATATGGTTTCGCTTGGTTTCCTCACTACAGCTTTTTGCAACAGGCATAGCAGGCTCAGCGAAGCGAGCTAAGGCGCTAGTCTTATATAACTATTTGAGTAAAGTGCGTCTGTGTATCTGTCTGTCTGTCTGTCTGTCTATCTCTTCTGCATCGTCTCGGCGGGTCTCGGTCGTCGGTCGTCGGTGTCGTCGTCGTCGTCTGTCGTCTGTCTGTCTGTCTGTCTGTCTGTCTGTCTGTCTGTCTGTCTTCTTTTGTTCTTTAGTTAATTGGGATTGGTTGCAGTTCAAACTAAAGGCGATATTGAGATGAAACTTTTTGTAATGTGTCAGAAAATGTTGTGGGGAGTGCCTTTGAGGGGTCTCAAGTTCTGGTTGCAGATAGTTTGCACGTGGCACGTGCTCAAAGTTGAACTTTTCTCCCCATTGACTTAACATGGGAAACGGCCATGAAAAATACAAACACGGCAAAACGGGCGCCATTTTGGAAGCCGGTCCACAACGTCCCACTTTGGCCAATCTCGGAAAAAGTGTAGCCGAAACGTGGCACCGGGTTCTGGCTACACAGCGGATGCAGATTAAAGTTTGCACGTGCTGCGTGGCCAGCAGGGTGTGCGTTCTCCGGAATGGGGGTAGTCGTCTAAAATCACGGTTTTTTTGACATTGCTCGGAAAGTAAGAGCCGTAAGGACTCGAAACCGGCACAGATCGATGCAACGCAAGAATCCGAACGTTTTGGTGTGCTTTTGGTAAGGAAACCCCAGTTGAGAAGAAAATTAATCATAAAAAAACGAAAAAAATCGACAAAAAATCGAAATAAAAACAGGGCGTGTATCTCGGAAACTATTGATGCGCGATGTGGGGTATCTGCGAGTCAAAGTTGTGTCCATGTACCGTCTATCCGATGCAGGAAAGGACCAGGCCAGAGATTGCACGTGCAGGTCACGAGGATGTGTCAAACAGGTCACTGTCGATTTTTTGGTTTTGCCGTTTTTCGACTGTAACTTGGGAACGGTTAGTGATAAAGAGACAAAATAACCGCACGGTGTGCTCCGAGCAAAAGCGCATCTTTTTTGTATTTACAGTTAGCCACTAAACACAATATTTTGGAAAATTATTCAAAAAGATTACAGTGCTTAAAAACTACAATTCAAATCCGTCATATAATTTGATCAAATTTGCTATGTTTTAATGCTTCTAAATTCCGAAACATATATATTCATAAATGATGGAGAATTACCTTCAATGATCTGGTTTTATTTTCTATGTAACCCTAATAGTTTCAGATTAATGTGCAAAAGTGTTAGACAGTTGCAAAATTTCACTTCGAAGCACGGAAAATCCGTCTTAACATTGAAAATATCTGTCGGGGAATAAAGCTTGCATGTGCTCAGGGGGTCCTCCGCTTGAGAGATGCTCAAGGATTTAAAATAGCCCACACTTTTGTTATTGAAAATGCAAGTATTTGAAATACGATGTTTTTGGCCGATGCCTAGGGGAGGGAAACGATCTGCGGCGAAGCCGCGGGGGTGTTCGCCAGTGAAACTCACGGACCGGAGCCAGAGGAAGCGCGGCGCAGCTGCAGCCGACGAAGGCGTAGCGTTGCACCGCAGGTTAGGTGCGCTGCAGGCCGGCTAGCTGCATAGGGACAAGGTTAGGTAAGGTTCGGTTATGTCATGAAAGCTTCGAACAGCGCGGCGAAGCCGCGCGGGTGTCCGGGAGTAAAACTCGCGGACCGGAGCTAGAGGAGGCGCGGCCTAGCCGCAGCCGACGAAGGCGTAGCGTTGCACCGCAGGTTAGGGAGGCACGTAACCGCAGGTTAGGTGCGCTGCAGGCCGGTTTGCTGCATAGGGACAAGGTTAGGTAAGGTTCGGCTATGTCATGACAGCTTTGCACAGAGAAAGGTTATTGAAGGACCTTGGAGCGACGGGAAAGCCAACTTTTAAGGGGTTGGGGAATAACGACGCACAAACTGTTGAAGTTTTATGCTGGATGGGCAAGGATAGATATGAGGTAGGGGAAACCCTCCAAATCAAGATAGGGTTTGTGTTTGGGGATCCCGACAGATGAATATGGTTCCGCTTGGTTTCCTCACAACAACATTTTGCTAACAGGCATAGCAGGCTCAGCGAAGCGAGTCAAGGCGCCAGTCTATATAACTATTTGAGTAACGTGCGTCTGTGTATCTGTCTGTCTGTCTGTCGTCTTTTGTTCTTTAGTTGATTGGGATTGGCTGCAGGTCAAACAAAAGGCGATATTGAGAGGAAAATTTTTGTAATGTGACGGAAAATGTTGTGGAGAGTGCCTTTGAGGGGTGTCCAGTTCTGGTTGTAGATAGTATGCACGTGGCACGTGCTCAAAGATGAACTTTTCTCCCCATTGACTTAACATGGGAAACGGCGATGAAAAATACAAACACGGCAAAACGGGCGCCAATTTGTAAGCCGGTCCACAACGTTCCACCTTGGCCAATCTCGGAAAAAGGTAGCCGAAATGTGGCACAGGGTTTTGGCTACACAGTGGATGCAAATTAAAGTTTGCACGTGCTGCGTGGCCAGCAGGGTGTGAGTTCTCCGGAATGGGGGTAGTCGTCTAAAATCACGGTTTTTTTCGACATTGCTCGGAAAGTAAGAGGCGTACGGACTCGAAACCGGCACAGATCGATGCAGCGCAGACATTTGCACGTTTTGGTACCCTTTTTGTAAGAAAACCTCCGTTGAGAGGAAAATTAATCACGAAAAGCACGAAAAAAATCGATAAGAAATCGAACTCAAAAGGGGGTATGCAACTGGGAAACTATTGATGCGCGATGTGGGGTATCTGCGAGTCAAAGTTGTGTCCATGTACCGTCTATGCGATGCAGGAAAGACCCAGGCCGTAGGTTGCACGTGCTGCTCACGAGGTTGTGTCAAACAGGTCCCTGTCGATTTTTGGGTTTTGCGGTTTTTCGACTGTAACTTGGGAACAATTAGTGATAAAGAGACGCAATAAGACGCACGGTGTGCTCCGAGCAAAGGCACTTCTTTTGTGTATTGACATCTAACCCCTAAACACAATTTCTTGGAAAATTTCTCCAAAAGATTAAAGTGCTCTAAAATTACAATTCAAAACGGTCACGCAATTTGTTCAAATTTTCTATGTTATTATGTCTTTTAAATTCCGAAACATATGTATTCGTAAACGATGGAAAAATACCTCCAATAATCTGTTTTTATTTTCTATGTAACCCTAATAGTTTCAGAGTAATGGGCAAAAGTCTATAGACAGTTGCAAAATTTCACTTTGAAGCACGGAAAATCAGTCTTAACGTTGTAAATATCTGTCGGAAAATAAAACTTGCATGTGCTCAGGGGGTCCTCCGCTTGAAAGATGCTCAAGGATTTCAAATAGCCACAATTTTGTTATTGAAAATGCAAGTATTTGAAATACGATGTTTTTGGCCGACGCCCAGGGGAAGGGAAACGATCCGCGGCGAAGCCTCGGTGCAGCGAGTGAAACTCGCGGACCGAGCGAGGAGGCGGGAGCCCCGACGAAGGCGAGCCCACCCAGGTTGGTGCGCCGCAGGGGTTTCGCATAGGGACAAGGTTAAGTAAGATTGGTATGAACACCTCGAACAGCGCGCGAAGCTGCGCGGGTGTCCGGAGTGAAACTCGCGGACCGGAGCCTGAGGAGGCGCGGTGCAGCCGCAGCCGACGAAGGCGTAGCGTTGCACCGCAGGCTAGGGGGCACCTAACCGCAGGTTAGGTGCGCCACAGGCCGGATCGCTGCATAGGGAAAAGTTCAGGTAAAATTCGGATACGTCATAACAATTCCAAACATCGCGGCGAAACCGCGGGGATGTCCGCGAGTGAAACTCGCGGACCGGAGCACAGAGCATTTGCTGCATAGGGACAAGGTTAGGTAAGGTTCGGCTATGTCATGACAGCTTTGCACAGAGAAAGGTCATTGAGGGACCTTGGAGCGATGAGAAAGCCAACTTTTAAGGGGTTGTGAATAACGACGCACAAACTGTTGAAGTTTTATGCTGGATGGGCAAGGATAAATATGATGTAGGGGAAACCCTCCAAATCAAGATAGGGTTTGTGTTCGGGGATCGCGACAGATGAATATGGTTCCGCTTGGTTTCCTCACAACAGCATTTTGCAACAGGCATAGCAGGCTCAGCGAAGCGAGCCAAGGCGCTAGTTTCTTACTATTTTCAGAAAAATAAACGCATTGTTTGGAGCATTATCGGTGTTTTTGCTTTCTTTCCTCGTAGTGATTAAGGGGAATGTGGCACCTTTATGACGTGATTTTAACTGAGATAGCCAAGTTGTAAAGCATGCCGGAAAACCCGGTAGCCTATATATCATTTGTCTTGAAACTCAAACTTTCCGAAGAAAAAAGCTAAAAACTACCTGAAATGTATCCCTCATGTACCCTTAGCAGTAGGCCACAATTGACAGCCATGTTGTTGTGACGACATATGCTGACGTCACGGTGAGTATCAGCCAATCGAATCCCTTGAAGCCTATTGGATATGGTAGTGGCTGCCAGATCATGACATCATCCACAGGCAGATTTTTATTTATTCCCCTAGAGGAACATTTTAAAAATGAAAATATTGAGCTTATTGTACATTTGTCAGATAAATAATGGACGCTTCGATGATTTTCGGCTAAAAGTATCCCTAATTACAATGATTTCCAAGATTCGACCAAGGTGCCACACTCCCTTTAAAGGGAATGTGGCACCTTGGTATGAGGTACTATATATGAGTTACATACATTAGGGTGGAGTGAAAAAATTGAAACTATATGAATCGTTCCTTAACATTGTTTTTATATTGCGCTAGGCTTTATGAAACTCAGAAGTGAAAGATTTTTGGAAATCAGACCACGGGAACATGAGCAACATCGAGCATTTATGCATGGATGTTTGAGAAACTTTTGGCGTTGCAGTGTCTGTTGGAAATCTTTGGTGCTAGCGTACGGTGGTTTAAGCGCTAGCTATTAGAGCAGATCAAGTGCGGTTTGAAGCGTGGGGATCACCCCAAACACATGTTGGATGTGGAATATAGATCCCAACTAGTGGATTGGTATATTTTGGTTTCAGTGGCGGATGTAAGGGAAGGAGGCAGGGGGTCTAACCCCTTCCCCGAAATGTATGAGTGCCTATAGTAGTTGCATGGCTGTAGGCTTTCAGAGGTAGTGACGGATTGACGGGGAATCCAGTACGATTACAAGACACGGCAATCACCACCGTGGTGGCGCAGTTGGTTAATGCGTCGCCGTTGTACGTTGGAGGTCCTTGGATCAAAACTGACCTCTGGCAGCCTTTTCCTCGACCGCCTCCTACCCAGGAGATGGCAGTGAACTGGGTAGTGCTTGCCTTGACACGGGAGTTTCGCTGACCAACCAGCACCTTTGTCATTGGAGGCACGGGCCTGATCAGCCTGATCGCCTCGTGTCACCGGAGCAGTCCTCTGTTCCGCCGGGCCCGAGAAATCGGGATAGCCCCGCCGCCTGGTACGGTGGGCATGTGATATGGAGCGTCACGACTGTCCCGCAAGTGTGCCGATAAAGTGGAAACCTCTGCCGTGTATAAAGTATGTATGTGTGGTGCAAACGTGCAAAAATGTCCCCAGGTCGGGGGCGCAACAATATTTTAAAAAAGACACAGCAATCACTCGACCGATGTTTGTTTGGTGGATAGGTTCATGTCACGCTTCGTATAAGGTGTTGGCATCAGTCCGTGAAACTTGATTCCCGCCTCAATGTACCCGTCGCGCACAGCATGCAGGAAACAAACCCTCTCGAGCCCTAGCACGGAACGTGACGCCTCGGTCACTAGTTTAAAGAGAATGTGGCACCTTGGTTCCACGAATTTAGTGTATATAGGGGCATTTTAGCCGAAAATAATAAAAACGTCCTTGATTTATCTGAAAAATGTACAATGAGCTCAATATTTTGATTTTAAAATGCTCCTCTAGGGTGAAAAATAAACCTCTGCCTGCGGATGACGTCATGGATATGGCAACTACTACCATATCCAATAGGCTTCAAGGGCTTCAACTGGCTGATTACTCACCGTGACGTCAGCGCTATCGTCACACCGACAGCTGACAGCTGTGTCTGCCTGGCTGGGGTAGACTTGAGGTACATTTCAGGTAGGTTTTTAGCTTCCACGGAAACTTTGAGTTTCAAGACAAATTATATATTGAGTACCGGTTTTTCCGGCATCCATTACAAATTAGCTATCTCAGTTAAAATCACGTTATAGAGGTACCACATTCCCTTTAATTGCAGTGCCGATACATATCAGGAGTCATTTTTCTCGCAAATCTCACTTGCTATTTTTTCTCGCTCCAATCGGCTGATCTCTCTTTCATCAGTCGACCTTTCCGCAAGACATCCCTGAATGTTGGAAGCTCTGAAACGGGAAGCTCGGCCGATGGGCCAAGCACATCTCTGTCCCATAGTTCTCGCCTGAGTTGTCTACTCCTATTCCTCGGCATTTTCGGTTTTAAATACAGATGCTTAGGAAGTCGAAGAAATACTTCTGTTCTCGCTTCTTTAGAGCGACGGCACACGTCGATTTGTGTTTGCGACGACCTGGTACGTTTTACAAACTATCGACGCAAGATCACTTAATATTGCCTCCCCGTCTTTTCCCAGTGTTTGGGTGTGCCACAATCCAAACCAGCGAAAATGTTGTAGTGACTAAGTTGTTGCGAGCGGTAGCTTGTATCGGCACCAAACTTTACCTTTCTTATCCCTCCAATTTGCGAATATCTCGCTAAGGTGTGCACTGAACATGAAAGCTGTGAGCACCTGGTGGCAACTTAAGCTGTAATATCTTCTGGGATAGTGGTCGTTGCTCCGGTGGTATGCTGTGGCAACTCATGCCAGCTTGCGGTAACTTAGCATCAGGCAACTACAGTTGCCATTGGCACTCGCCTTAAAAGAGATTCGTTGGAGAGTCTGGCACATGTCTAATACACAACAAAAAACCAGGACCATATTTCGGGGGGGCTAGGGGCTCGGGCCACCCCCCGTCACTACCTCGGACAGCCTCCAGCTCTGTATCTACTATAGGCACTCAGATATTTCGGGGAGGGGGTTTGAGCCCCTGTCCCCCTGTTGCATCCGCCACTGCAGCTGAAATATACCTATCCACTAGCTGGGATCTATTTTCACCTCTTGCATGTCTTTAGGGTGATTCCCACGCTTCAAAACCCACGTAATCTGCTCTAACAACCGTACGCTAGCACCGTACGCTAGCACCAAAGATTTCCAATGGAGACTGCAACGCCAAAAGTTTCTCAAACATCCATGTATAAATGCTCGATATTGCTCATGTTCCCGTGATCCGATTTTCAAAATTCTTTCACTTCTGAGTTTCATAAGGCCTAGCGCAATAGAAAAACAATGTTAAGGAACGATACAAATAATTTTGATTTTTCACTCCACCCTATTGTACATACCTAAAATTGCGGAGCGTCAAAATCTTTTCATTCCACTAGGAGGTAGCAGAATGATGATCTTCACTTCCATTCTACAGCAGATATTCTCATCTACTGTCAGTCAAAACAAAAAAAGTTGGTGGTAGTTGCTGCTTATATTTTGAAGGCATATAAATACAGTCCTAAATCAAAGTATTATCCTGAAAAAGTATTGGTTTGGTTATAGCAATAAGCATGTCCAAGAAAAGGCTTTGATGGGACTTGTAAGCTTGGAAATACTAAACGACAAAAATGAGGCATTTTAAGAAAGCGGGGGATTTTGGCCTCTTTTTGGGATTTTGGCCTCACTCTCCACCTTGTGTGAAAGCAATTTCAGGACTCTGACTGGGGGAATGAGGGGCAGCTGCTGTGGAGGACTCTGATCCACACTAGGGGGCCCCTGAGCTGGTCTTGAACAGATGGGGAATAAGGACACAGTGCAAACTCCCCTTGTAAAATGGAGCTAACGAGGAATGAGCCTTCATCGCTTAAAAGGCTTGTGATGCCTAGGCACCCGGGTTAAATAAATTGCTTATTATGCTGGTGGATTCTGGGCAGGGGTGATAAAAGGCATGTGCCCCTGAGCTCAGAGCATAGTGCCCCTGAACCAGGATTTCTAGTAATTGATTTAAATGAATGAAGGATTAGTTTTTCACAATTTTCAGCCCTGTCACATCAACCCCATCCAAGCAACCAGCCTGTTTACTTTTTCTTTACTCCATCTGGGACCGATCCTTAAAAATATGGAACTTTTAAACGCGTTAAAAAGGTATCTCCCAAATTATTGCGGTAACAAAAAATGTATTCGTCCAATGTCACTATGCTACACCTCCTCCCACGGTCATTGTGGGAGCCTGGGAACTTAATCCGCGTTCAACCAGGGCTCACTCGTGACGACAAAACCAGTGGGCATAAGAAAGGAATTTTCGACTCCAATATGTCTTATCTTGCACATAGTGACAGACATCACAGGCTCCACTGATTTCTCTGATGTCAAGTACTTGCATGAGTTAGCTGATTTGTCCTTAAATCTTTCCCAAAAAGCCGTGTTCTAGCTATTTTCACGAGATTTCGGTGACACTTTTCTTTCTTTCTGGTTTTAGTTCAGTTTTCCTTCTCCGTCAGTGCTTGATTTGCATTTTTCTTGGACCAGAGGTACCCAAAAGTTGATATTAACTAAGATATAGTAATTGTTTATTGTTTATTTGTGTCATGAGCAACAGGTTGCCCCCAATTACAGCTCATGTCGTATCGAAGACGATCAAACACGAACGACGATCGAACACTCAGCTTATACAGGATACAATGATCCACATACGCACTAAATACAAATAAAACGTCCTAAGAAAACAATGGGAGATCACTACAAGACAAACAAGGGGGAAGAAAACAAGAGGACAAGGGGAGATCACTAATTTGTTTAGGTCACGTTAAAAGTGCCCTTTTTCTCCCGGGGTGCCCCTCAAAGGTGGTGTGCTCTCCCATGCCAAAGCTCTGGCTGCGCCCCTGATCGTGGAAAGATTTAAAGCTCAGATTGGATTATTTTCAGACGTGTATGTAGCTTTGGAATTTCGCGTAAAAAGCAAAAACATTTGGCAAAACCTGTAGAATACCTGCCAAGCAATAAAATAGAATGTTCTCTGTGCTATAAAAGGTGCAAAAAAGCGATGAACAACAGATTTGGTGCAATGAAGGGGTGCCGCCCCCCAACGCCGCCGCCCCTATGGGGTGCCGCCCCCCCCCCCCACCGGCTGAGCAATGAAAATTACACCCCTGTGAACCCGTGCTGAGTGTCCGAAAGAAGAGGTTTGACGTGTTGATAAATCTGATCGCAGACTATTTTCTCAAACACTGTGTGCCAACGATAGTTTTCTGGATTTTTCAAGAGCCTTTTTTGTAAATGGGGACAATATTTGCCTCTGCCCACTGTTTTGGAAATAATACCGTTAGCCAGTGATAAGCGGAAAATCTTGCACAGAGGAACGGCCAATTCCACCGCACACTCCCTAATAATGCGAGCGCTTAGGCCGTCAGGGCCACAAGCTTTACTCACTACCAGATCTTTCAGTAAACGGCACACAGCTTCCTCCGTCACGTGGAAGTCCGATAATGTTTCATCGGTCGAGAAAGGTAGGTTTGGAAAATGAGTAAGGTTTTGGGGCGGAAAATTTCTTTGCAAATGTTCGATTCAGCAAATTTGCTCTACCAACGTCGTCGGATATCTGTGTACCGTTTGACTCTCACACCGAAATCCCCTTCACCTGCTTAAAACACTTTAGAAAAGACCAAAATCGTTTTGGATTCGAGAAAAAATCACCCATGTTGCCCTCCAGGTACTCAGAAAAACTCCTACCAGATACACGTTTGAACAGGGCGCGATTTCACACGAATTCCAACTTCACTCGCTCATCTCCAGGCTGACGTTTCATGCGCTTAAAAGCTGCCTGTTTTAACTTAAGGGCGCGTCTAACTTCTGCAGTAAACCATGGTGGGAAACGTTTTTTGGGCACAATGTGGGGACGTGATCACGTATGGCTGCGTCTACAAGAGTATAAAACATCGATACAGCCTCATCAGTTTCTAGGTTATCCAGGAGATTCCATGGTGTAGCTTGACGAGTGTGACGAAGTCCATCAAAATCGGCGCGGCGGTAGTTCAGGGCGACGGAGCGGGCTACACGAACTGGAGGCGAGGATCTTGAAGGGAAAGATACCACTACTTCATCGTGGTCTGAAGTGATACTGCTCGGTCGCGGCCGTGCTGACGCCTCACATGTGTGTCTTGTTAACACTAAGTCTAGAATGTTCGGCCCCCTGGTTGGCGTCGTTACCAACTGTGTTACCTTTTAAAATCAAGCAAGCTGGGTCAATGGAAAGTTTTGGAAAGTCCAAAATGTTTGGCAGAATATGCCGCACCCTTCTGCTGTTAGTAATAAAATGAATTTCGGGCCTAGAGTCTGGGAGGCCTACATGGGCAGGAATACGACACTCGTTAACCGCTCTCCACCCAAAGGTCTGGGATACCCAGAGCGAACGGAGAGATCACCACAACAATCGGATGGAAGCACAGCTTGGTGCGTGTCAGAACTGTTTGACGAGAGCAGTTGGGAAACCTGTACTAGGTACTCGGTGCTACCAGATCTGTAGTCATCCCTTGAACTACAATGTATATTATGCTTGCCATGCTTTAAATGACCTTTACACCAGGCATGATGTAGATTAAGCGTATTATCGGGAACTGAGAAATGGTCGTAATGGTGGGTGCGATATAGCCCAGCCGCTGGGGCCGCCCTAAAATATCAATACACGGACGGAAGTGGGAATATTTGGCCCAAATCGGTGATGACTGGGCTGCAGCTTCGGATGAACTGGTGGTACTCTCCTCTACTGTCTGCGCCCGGACTTGGGGACGCTGTGCGTCATGGTGTGTTGTGGCGTTTCAGATCGGAGGGAGCGGCGCTCACTGGCGCGGCTGAGGCGCGCCTGGGCCGACGACCAGCGACTGGCGCTGAGACTGGGTGTCGCCGCCCAGGCAGCAGGTAAGCACACTCGGCGTGCGGGCTCATGCCGCTTTTGGTTTCCTGGCTATTGAAGAGACTAGTCCCAGGAGCCCTACCATATATTATCATCTTTACCATAATATACCATATATTAGCATCTTTAGAGTCCTACGACGCTGCTCCCCTCCCCACCCCAATGTGCACCCCGAATTCTGCCTCATCTGGTTGTGCCTCTCTCCCTTTTATGTGTTTTCCATTATTAGTATCAGTGTGAAAGATTCTAAATAATATGGAAGCAGTTGTCACTGGGAGTCAGCGCCGCAGCGGGCGTCATCGCCTCAGACTCCAAACGTAGTATGCAAGGTCAGCTCTTAACGGGTCGCGAATGAATCTGAAGTTAATCAGGATATGCATGCTGTTAAATTGGGAATGGGCGGCTCAGTGGTAGAGCACCTGCCCTCTGAGCCCCAGGTCATGTCCCGGCAAAACCTTTGAATCAGTTGATTTTGAATGCCTAATTTTCTAGAACTGACCGGCAATAAAGATGGATGATTTGGAGAAGCCGACAGCACCAAGAATGAATGCAGGACCCATTCATCCCACCGGGATCTGTCCATTCATTCCACCGGGATCAGCCCATTCATCCCACCGGGTTCGGCCCATTCATCCCACCGGAAACTTCCATTCATCCCACCGGAAACGTCCATTCGTCCCACCGGGATCAGCCTATTCATCCCACCGGAAACTGTCCATTCATCCCACCGAGATCTGCCCATTCATCCCACCGGGATCAGCCCATTCATCCCACCGGGATCTGTCCATTCATCCCAGTGAGATCTGCCCATGCGTCCCACCGGGATGCACCCATTCGTCCCACCAGGATCTGCCCATTCATCCCACCGGGATCAGCCTATTCATCCCACCGGAAACTGTCCATTCATCCCACCGAGATCTGCCCATTCATCCCACCGGGATCAGCCCATTCATCCCACCGGGATCTGTCCATTCATCCCAGTGAGATCTGCCCATGCGTCCCACCGGGATGCACCCATTCGTCCCACCAGGATCTGCCCATTCATCCCACCGGGATCAGCCCATTCATCCCACCGGAAACTGGGGCATTCCACGACAAATCGACAAATTGATGGGTTGAAATAACACCCTCATATCTCAGATTTTCATGAAAATTTGGGACTAGGGTTCTCAGTGCCGCTGAAAACGACAGTGGTGTTCTTAGTTTCGTCCGGATAATCGTTTCGGAGTTACAGCCTCGGGCAATCCAGCTTCGGACGCGTGCATTGGACTTTTTGCTTAAGTTTTTAGGCATTTTAATTAAATATGTTCCTTCAAAAGGTTACATGGAAATAATTACAAAAGTCTGAACAATACAAATATGTAAGTTTAATTTTATTAATTCGCATGAATAAGTATAAAATCTAATTCCAAACTTTTGCAAAGATAGACATACATATTTCCTATGTTTTTATTGACTTCAAAACAACTTCATGTGAAAGAGCGTTGCTTAAACCACATATAACGCCAATAAAAGGAAAGGAGACTACAGAGCAAAATCAGTAACGAGCACAGCAGACCAAGCCTAACACCGTCGCCGGCCACTCAGCCTGCAGTCGGCACGCCGCATAGACGCGTCCGGTTGGAAGTGGAGTAACGGGGAGCGGAGAACTGAGCAAGACTGCACTTCGGTGACATTGCGAATGAACTAGATATGGTGTGGAAGCTACTATTGCTGACATAGAAGTTTGAGTCGTTCCGAAAAAAACTGAACGTATTACCGGAACATTCGGAAGAATTCCGACACTCTCGTGCATTTCGTGAAAAATGTAGTGGGAGGATTATGCGTCAGAGGCCGATTATCACTGTTGTCTTAGGTTTGTTTTAGATAGTTTTCTTTTTCTTCCCATACATAAAAAATTTGCATGTATCCCAGTTCAATTTGTATTAGAAAGCACACATCACAAACAAAAGGCACATAGCGTCCACACTGACAACAGCTTTTCGAACATATAAGATCAAGACATACTGCTTTATTTAACACGCGCATTGACGGGGGCGGGTACCCGCCCCCTCGGGTTTTTCGGAGATAGCAGAAAAACGGCGGCGCGTAGCGCCGCCGTACTTGGCGTACCTTTTCCCTCATTATTTTTACAACTTCTGTGAAAATTTTAAGATTAGGTCATCCAAGGTCAGGTCACCAGTACAGGTCAAGTGACCCGACCTAAAAAAGTTTAAGATAGCATAAGTCGGAGCAGGGTGAACTTATCCGATTGAAACTCATATCACATAATGACCCCACCGAGTTCTCTAAAATATGTTCCGGTATTTTTGATATCGATGACCTAAGGTCAGGTACGAGGCGTGACCTCTCCATTGGAAATACATGGGAAAATGGTTTTTACGGAATAACTCAGTAACGGATGGTGATCGAGCATTTATTTTGGCTGCATTAGACTCGCCTGGGCTTTGCGGTTCTAATGATATGCATTTTATATAATTTGACCCTGACCTGACTTCAGGTCAGGTCAAATCCTTGATTTGACCTAGCAAGGTCACATTATATATCATTCGGTTCGGCTTGCTGAGAGGATTCATATAGTTAAAGTCGTTTTGCTCTATCTTTACTTGTTCAGATGTAATGGCCGAAAAACTGAATTTACATGTTATCCCTATGACGGCATGTTTTGACCTCTCGTGACCTTAAATGTGACCTGACAAAAAATGGTTCAAATGTTTTTGATGGAGAAGTGGATGGGCAACCCAACGCCGTTTACCGTTTTTCGCTACCTACCGTGGTTCTCGAGATCTTAGCGGAGGCGGGTACCCGCCCTCCCCGTCAATGCGAAGGTGGCTCAGACCCCCGTCAATGCGCGTGTTAAGATCTGACCCATGGAGCGGAAGAATGACTCCATCACATGGTGCCATTGAACTTCACAGATTCAATTTGAAACTCGAACCTTCTGTCCTTCATCATTCGAGAGCTCATGGACAATAACGGTCTTCAGTAGCTAATTTGAGTACTTTTTGTTGAAGAATTTTTGGTAGAGATCGAGGCAAGTATTGGAACACTGCTTTCCGTGTTCCCTTCCTAGCATGTTTGCTGAGATCGTAAGGGGATGGGTAACCCTCCTGCCAGTAAAGGTGGCCCGGGGCCTCATACCAGCGCGTGTTAAAAAGCACACTGGGAAGTAGCCTCGGAGGCCCCACATTCTTTTTCTAGGTGGCCGGAGAACCTTTCGTGGCCAAAAAACGCTATTTCACTACTTTTGAGAATGTTTAATGGCACGTCGATTCGTCAAATAGCCTTGAAAATCGGCCCCAATTTTGTAATTATAGGCTTTCAGAGTCAAACCCTTTATTTTGAGATCGCTACAATCGCGCGGTTGCACCAGTTCGCGTGCATCAAAGACCAACTGGCAACGTTATAGCGCGATGTAAAACGAGATTATATGTCAATTTCACCCCTCATGATGGTCAAGGTCACATTTCAAGGCCATAGCAGCATTCTCAAAGTCATTGGTCCGGTGCTTCCGGTCGCATGGCATTATCCAGTATGACGTATATTATGCTACGACGTCATAGTTAAGATAAATCAATGTAAAGGTCAAGGTCACAGGTCAAATTAAAATGTCATGGGTAAAGGTCAATGCTCATTTCCCGTCCAACGGCTGCTATGGTGCTATTCATGGTGTAAATAAGGGGAATATGTCATATTGTGACGTCATATGTCAATGACCTTAAATGACCTTAACCCCAAAAATTAGGTTTGCAATTCTTGGAACGTTCTCAATATGACCTTGCTCTGTTTTTAGTGCATTCTGGACTTCTTTGAGCTTAACCACGGCATTTCCGGATGAATACTCAGCATGGCTAATACTTGACCTTTATGACCTTGCTTGAACTTGACGATACTGACCTAGGTCAGTTAAGATCAGTCATAATATAGAATTTCAATAATTCCCACCCAGTCCCCAACCGGAGTTTTTCTAAGCCTCCTAGTTTCCGAGAGCTCAGGAGGCCTACCAGTCCAGGGTCCTGAACTTGTTTTCACGCAAGGTGGAGAGTGAGGCCAAAATCCCAAAAAGAGGCCAAAATCCCACGCTTTCTTAACATACCTCACTTTTGTCGTTTAGTATTTCCAGGCTTACAAGTCCCATCACAATCTTTTACCTGGACCTGTTTGTTGCTTCTTACCAAACCAATACTTTTTCAGGATAATACTTTGATTTAGGACTGTATTTATATGCATTCATAATACAAGGAACAACTACCACCAGCTTTTCTTGTTTTGACTGACAGTAGATGAAATATCTGCTGTAGAATGGAAGTAAAGAGTCATCATTCTACTACCTCCTAGTGGAGGTAGTATTATGATTCTGACGCTCCACAATTGTAGGCACCTCATATATACAGGGTGTTTCAAAAAGAATGATATTTTTGAATTGATCGTAATGCGGTTGTAAATAGATTGTTGTGGTATGATTTACATATCAATCGAAAGTGAATTTTGGGACATTTACGATTATTATATTTTGATAGCTGTTGTGATATTTTTGCTACTTCAAAAATAGTCTTAAAAATGACTTGAAAATACTGTCTATTTTACCTTCATCGAAAATGTTCGTAGAAATCACGCGCATATCACGTGACAAGTCTCACACCAATGACACTGCAAACCTTACATCGCCCCTGTGGTACATCACAGTCCACACGCACATTGCCTCTGGAAATTAATTATAAAAAGACCTCTCCAGCTTAGGAAAGCCCGCGTCCAAGCAAGCAATCCCAAATTGGTCCACGTTCCCTGGTCTGCGGTGAACAGTGAGGTCTTTTGCGCTGTCTCCGCCGCATCCATACGGAAGGTGAGCCAATGAGTCATATGGAGCTGGAACCAAAAGTTTTAAACTTGTAATATTACTTAAACTTGTACTTTTGATGTGCATGCTCACGTGCCATTTCTGTGTGCTAAAGCTTTTTTAGTGTTGCCAGTTCTGTTTTCTCAAGCATAAGCGGGGATATATTATGTTTCTTGCATCATTTTCCAATCATTTTTAAGACGGGGAAATATTTGATGCAAATGAAACATGTTTATTGAAAAATTTCCTACAATTTACCATTAAAATGAACGTTTTGGGAACAGATTTGAAGGATTTTTGGTACTTTACTGAACATTTGAAAAATATCATTCTTTCTGAAACACCCTGTAGATAGGATCTCATAACCCTGAATCTCTAAACCATTAAAATAGAACTAGGAAGCTACATAATTTCTAATGTTTATATATAGAATACATTATTTTGCCCTGATGCCATGGTAAATAACCAATTAGATAAATCCCTCTTCCCCATATTCTGATATTCTCCAACTTTCACCCATCCAAGCACCGCACAGGCTAACATTATTTAATGCAAGACGTCGGGTTTAAACACTGATCCGCTGCCAAGATTATTTTGCTTCAATGTGTGAAAACCAACAGCCTAATTTGTATGTATAATCAGTTCAGATGAAGAAAATAGCAAGCATACCACGCCTTAAAAGTCATGAGCCGCAAAAGGTACAATATGAGCCTTCCCCGAGCTGTGGGAAACTTTTGCAAGGTATTATGACCTCACCCAGTACTGTACTGGGTAGGTGGGTACCCACCTATCTCCTGTAGACATTTAAGATAGGAGAAATGGTTCGATTAATCGTGAATTTCTCGAAAGGTAAGCTGCAGTATCACGGATAAGAAATGAATCCTCATCTACAATATCCCTTCCAACAGCAAACTCAAATTCCTTCCACGCACTCACTCAATTTCGAGTCTTCTTTTCAATAACCATACTGACTTCAAAATTGTGCATTCTCCGCCTTGTTGATATTCCCGCCAGAAGACAGGGCTCACCAAGGTCACCGAAGTAACTAAAAAACTCACCGCCAGCACTTGTGCACCCATTCATGACACCCGAGATCATTTCGGCTCCCCAAATACGATAAAGTGACGTCATTGTTCTGAATGGACGAAATCCAGCTGAGGCCCTTTCACCGAGGCCAATTCGGTACTTGGATGTCTTTGGATTCTCATTTCTCAATAATAAACGCACGGTTGAGAGTAATCGAAGGCTAAAAATGTTGCTAAAGCATGTTTCAACCTAAAAAAACTAACAAAAAGAAAAATAAATCTGTATTTTATGAAATATATTGAAAGGTGGAATCGGCCTCACTTAACCTTTGCCCGGGTGGAGGGGTCTTTTTAGACCCCCTCCCTCGGGTTTTTCCGAAGTGACCAAAGAACGGCGGCGCGCAGCGCCGCCAAACCTGGTCTAGCTGTTCTTTCATCATTTTTACATCTTTCCTGAAAATTTTGGCTCAAGGTCGTATCAGGCCAGGTCACCAGGCCAGGTGAAGTGACCTCATCTAAAAAAATACTCAGGACCGCATAACTAAAAGAAGGATTAATCGATCAAGTTGAAACTCATACCACATATTGGGCCTACCAGGAGCTACAACATTTATTCCGGGATTTTTGATATTGGTGACCTAAGGTCATGTGCAGAGCATGACCTCCCCATTGTCAATACATGGGGAAAATCACAAAATGAGCTTTTCTCAGTAAGTATCGATGGAATCAACTTCAAACATCAGTTGCAATTTGTTCTTAGCCCATTTCTGAAGCTGATGCCAAAATTTTTGACCTGTGACCTTTAAAAGTTCACCTTAGGTCAAATAAGCATTTTTGGTGTTTTTCTCTATAAATTTTGAATAAACTAAGATAGAGCTTTTACTTTGTCACCAAAGTGTTTGTATAGCCACTGGAAGTCAAATGATATACATCATGACTATACCAGGTCAAGTTGGGTCAGACCGTTGACCTGGGTCAGGTCAAATTCTTAAATTTGACTTGGCATAGCAATATCATATATCATTCGATTCGTATTGACGAGATGATTGCAATGGTGCATAAACTATGGCTGTATCTTGTTTGGTTTGGAAGCTATTAGTGAAAAAGTAAACGCCCTTATGCATGGGTGGCTATTGACATTCCCAAGAATATGCCCAATATTTAGTGACCTGTAGCTCCCTAGGCTTTGACCCGGCACGAAAATGAATGCCACTGTAATGAAAGCGCATCTCAAGAGCTTTCGAATGGTGTTAGAAAAATTTTTCTAGCTATCATAGTTTCTGAGATATATGAGGTTTTCTTAGTACACCTCACATTAGCGATTTTGACCTGTTTTGACCTCTGGTGACCTTGATATTGACCTGACAAGAAAAATGACTGAATTATTTTCGATATCATTTTCTAAGAGCTTTCGATTGCCGTTTTGCGCTTTTTTCTAGCTCTCTTGGTTTTTGAGATCGTGGGGGGTCTTTTTTAGCCCCCCACCATGGCGAAGGTGGCTCGTATTCGCCACCGGGGCAAGGGTTAAAGTGGAGATTTCTACCGAAATCACGATCTAGTTCCGAGCGTTTGAAAATTTCAAAGAAGCTCTTAAACCACAAAGTAGAAATAAATATAAATTACCTCTTTATTTTTCTTGAAGAAAACATATATTTCTTTCCAACTTTTGTTCATTAAAATAATATATATCCTAACTTACTCATCAATGTTACCAACATTAAAAAATAGTAAAAAAACCAGGGTTGACTTTGGCAGCCTCTCTTGAAATTACAAAGTTACTTTCACATTATTGGTGGTCTTGATAGGAATCTACGTTTCATTTTGATCCTTCAAATGCGACTTGTATCCTATTTTAATGCGAATAATTGCCGAAAATTAAAAGTGGACGAAAACGAATGCGCCTCGATCCAATCGGCCTCACTGAACAAATGCCCTCGTGAAGTCTTTCCTACGCCTGAAAATCTGGCATCAGTCAAACCCAAGCCAGCTTAGGCAAAACATGTGCGCCACCTTTTGTATTTGAAAGGGCCAGAAACTTCTGGGACATGACAAAGTTTGCTATACCTCCAGAAAACCTATGTTGCCTCACTTTTCCCATGACACCGTTGGTGTTCTTCTACGGGTTTTATATTTTAGTCTGGCAGGCCGGGATTGTTTTGTTTTGTGCGGCGTTATCGTGGGAGTAGTATTGGCGTTTGAGATTGGCGAGAGGACGTTATCAGGCAAGATATTACATCAATGGTGGTTGGGGATTATACTAATATGGTTTGGGTATTCACTGTCATAATTTAGATGTGTATTTTACTGATTTTCATGCCCGGTATTCCTCTGCCAAGTGAAGTCAAAACAAGTCCCTGGTGAGCCCTAAATAGATCTGAAAAAGATACGTTTTCTACCTAAAATTGTGAATTTCAGGACACTGTACCAGTTCCCCCTCCAGTGCCTGTAAGTGTCGGAAGCCTCTCCAGTGCGGGTGTTAAGAAATGGGACCTTGATTATAATTTATTGTTTTAAATACATCCTTACCCTCACCTTGCCGACCAATTCCACCATTGACACCTTTTCGTGACCAGAGACGTTTGATAGTTGCAGCGACGGCGGGCCGCACTGGCGCACGAACCTCGCAAAAGTGGGGATCGGGACGTTTGGGAGCTCAGATCTCGCTTTCTGTTACAGTCTCCACTCTTTTTATTACTGAATCTTATAGAGAAAAGTATAAAGTAATGTGAGCCTCAAGAAGTTTAAAATATAAGTCATAGGAAAATAGTTTTTAGAGATTTTGAAAAATTGAAGAATGTATAATTTTTAATTATATTTTTAATGAGCCAGAATTCGTAATTCGTTCTTAAGATACCAAGATCAAGTTTTTATGGCATTTTTAGAAGCATACAGGTAAAAATTTTGTCTTTAGAAAGACATGCAAGTGTGCATGGTCAAAACGCCCGAGACTATAATTTTCAAACCGTAAGTCAGGGAGGGAAATGAATACGAAAATCGTCATCAGCTCCATCAATAGCCTCCCTGACAAAAAAATACACCGAAATCTGCGACATTATCGACTTTTCGATTTGTCGTGGAATGCCCCAACTGTCCATTCATTCCACCGGGATCTATCCATTCATCCCACCGGGATCTGCTCATTCATTCCACCGGGATCAGCCCATTCATCCCACCGGAAACTGTCCATTCATCCCACCGGGATCTGTCCATTCATCCCACCGAGATCAGCCCATTCATCCCACCGGAAACTGTCCATTCATCCCACCGGGATTGCCCTTTCATCCCACCGGAATCTGCCCATTCATACCACCGGGATCCACCCATTTGTCCCACCGGGATCTGTCCATTCATCCCACCGGGATCTGTCCATTAATGCCACCTGGATCAGCCCATTCATCCCACCGGAAACTGTCTATTCATTCCACCAGGATCAGCCCATTCATCCCACCAGAAACTGTCCATTCTTCCCACCGGGATCTGCCCATTCATCCCACCGGGATCTACCCATTCTTTCCACTGGAATCTGCGTCCAGACCATCGGAATCTGCTTCCAGTCGTGTTATTATAGCAGACGTAAATTATACTGATCAACACAATTTAACTTTTGTGGTTCCAATACAAAATAGTCCGTTTCTAGGGTAATTTGTGGCGCTGAACACGAATCTGGCAGCCGAAATGCCGTATCAAATCAGAATTTTTAGATCCAGTATGTCTGTGCGTCGTCTCTGTGCAAGCCTACTTAGCATCATTGTCATTGATAGTGCAAAACCCAAGATGTCCAGGAAAATTAACGTTTGAGTGTTTGTGGAGGCTAGGGTATTCTACCCTAAACCCGATTTTCATAGACCTAGGTCAATATATAGGTCAAATTCTGTCTGTGCAGGGGAGCCATTGGGAAATGCCGTGATTATGCGATGAGAAGCCGGATATGGAGAGAAAGTGAACTAAAGTAACGGAAGAAAGGTCTGAGGCAATGTTCTCTGAAGCTTTTAGGTTAAGGTCGTTCAAGGCCATTGACCTTTGACGTCAAAATATTACATTTTGTCTTTAATGTATACTGCAACTACTACTATGGCAACCGTCGGGCGGGGAAGAAGGTTTGACCTGGACTTATGACCTTTGACTTGAACCTGCGACCTTGATCTTAAGATTGAGTGACATAGCCTATGACGTCATAGCATGATATACGTCATATTAGGCGACGTCATCCGATCGAAGGCACTAGGTTCAATGACCTTGAAATGGTGATATGACCTTGACCTGTGACTTTTTACTTAGACTAGACCTTCAAGGGAGGTGACTCTGACACAAAATCGTCATCGTATAATGTTGCGACTTCACATCTCGGTCTACAATACCGGCGAGCTTGTGCGACCGAGCGCAAGCCTTGCTCAATGTACAATGTTCATGCACCTGAATCCGAGGTAGTCTTCCGTTGAAATAAATTCACATGTATATAGCTGCATTGTATTGGTGCAGATAATCTGGGTTCTCGACATCCTTGATCTAGATTTTTCCACAGAAGGCTAGGCTCATGACTGTGTGTTGGAAGTGCAGGGGCTATACACCAGGTATGATCTGGGGAAGAAATAAGGTCCGATGGCAAAAAAACGGTTACTAAATTTGAAATCAGTGGTATCGAATTAGGTAGAATCAGGTGATGACGTACCAGATCCATTTTGGCTGTTGACCAGTGTTATTATCCAGACGTTATCTGAAAATTCACTCGATTCGTATGGTAAGCAAACTGCTCTGAAACTTACAATTGCTTTGATCACCGTCGAAAGGCTGGTGTGTGGTGCTGATTGTCGCAGGTTTGCACCACCAGTCGACGGTGTTGGCCAGTTGGGCAGCTGCCTAGTGGAGTTGCCCGGCCGGCCGAGCCGTTACGACCCGCTCGGAAGGGGTCCGTTTGGCCGCTGGAAGCACCGCTTCATGACCGCCAGAGGTCAGCGCCTGAGTTCACTCCCCCTGGCCCGGAGCCTTCTTTGACTGCAGACGCCGAAACCACCGAACAAGTGGAATGCAGCAGCTGCACCTGTAAGGGGCTGCCTGCTGGCCCTTATGGCCTGCGAGCATTGGGCTCACGCTGGAGCTTGGTACAGAGGGGAGATAGGGCACACACACAAATTTGTTTGATGACAACGTGAACCGAGCAGTTCTGGTGTCACCATTGTTGTAATTTGAGGAGGCAATAAGGTTGAAACGTGGGAGGAGGCTATGGAGCCTTAAGGGCTTCCGTTGTTCAGTCTGTGACTTGCACTGGGTGTTGTCAGTTGAGTAAACCGTTCGGAGAAGCGGGACGCACCTATCAGTGTCGATTGTTTTGCGCCAAATTATTCCCTGTTTAGATCTCGAAGGGTTCAAAGATGAGTAGAAAGCCTTTTTTGAAGCGACCATGAAACAGGGTGGCGTTAGCTGTGGCCGTCGGAAACACGCGAGAGAACATTTGGTCACCTGTGGACCCCAGGCTGAGAGCCGTTCCACCGACCCACAACGGAGTCGAAAGTGGGGACATAATTCAATATTTCAGGAAGTATGAATCCCAAATAGATAATTTTGGTATCAATCGAAAGCTCTGTTCCCACAGATTATGTGGCCAACGTATGAATGTCAAGACCTGACCACAGCGGGCTTGACCAGGGGTGCAGCCAGAGCTTTCGTATGGGGGGCACACCAACTTTGAGGGGCACCCCGGGGAAAAAGGGCACTTTTTAACGTAACCCAAAAACTTACTATATCTTTGTTTATATAATTTCTTGGGTATCTTTGGCTAAATAAAAAATGCAAATAAATTATTGACGGAGAAGCAAAACTCGATTAGAACCGAAAAAGGAAAAAATATCACCAAAATGTCATGGAAGTGCCAAAACACGACTATTTTGGATAGATTTAAAGACGAATCAGCCAACTCATGCAAGTACTTAACACCAGAGAAATCAGCGGAGCATGTGATATCTGTTACAATGTGCAGGTTAAGACATATTGGAATCAAAAATTCATTCGTTATGCCCACTGGTTTTGTCGTGACGAGTGAGCCTTGGCTTAACGCGGATTAAGTTCCTTGCCTCTCACAATCGATGTGGGACGTGGAGTAGCATAGTGTCTTTGGAAGAACGCATTTTTGCTGCCGGAAAAATTTGGGAGATACCTTTTGAACGCGTTTATTAGGTTCCATATTCTCAAGGATCGGTCCCAGTTAAGAGTAAATAAAAGGTGAACAGGCCGGTGGTTTGGATGGGGATGGTGTGACTGGGCTGAAAATTGTGTAAACTAGTTCTTCATTTAAATTAATTAGTAGAAATCCTGGTTTAGGGGACTGTCCTCTGAACTCAGCGGCACATGCCTTTTTATCATCCCTTCCCAAGAATCCACCAGTATAATAAACAATTTATATAACCAGAGGTGCCTAAGTATCACAAGCCGTTTTAGAGATTTCTCATTCCTCGTTTGCTCCGTTTTACCAGAGGAGTTTCCATTGTGTTCTTATTCCCCATCTATTCAAGACCAGCTCTAAGGGCCCCAAGTGTGGATCAGAGGCCTCCAGAGCAGCTTCCCCTATCCGCCCAGTTGTGCCTCCAGGGACTAGGTTAGCTCAGTGACCCCGCCCCGAGATGATGGGAGTTGGCCTTGTGTTCTTATTATCTGTCTATTCAAGACCACCTCAGGGGCCCCTGATGTAGATCAGGCCACAGAGCAGTTCATGCTTCACCCAGGGACTAGACTAGCTCATTGGTCCCAGAGATGAGGTCATTGGTCACAGAGACTAGCTCAATGGGCCACAGATAGGCTCATAGGGCCTTAAACCAGTTCAAGAAGCCCCAGAACAGTTTAAGGCGCCAGATCACTTCAGGGGGCCTCAAGCCAACTTAAGGGGCTCTCACAAGCTCAGCGCCCAGACCAGCTCAGGGCACCCTCAGAACCTAGATCTGCTCTTGGGCCCCAGATCAGCTCTTGGGGCCCCAGATCAGTTCAGGGGCCTCAAGTCAGGTCAGGGGGCAATATCAAGTCAGGGGCACTAATTCGGTTCAGCAATCCCTCACCACCCCGAGGCCCAAGTAGTTCAAAAGCCCCAGAGCTGCTCAGGGGACACCAGATCGGCCCATAGGGCACCAGATCAGCCTCGGGGACAAACAATCAGATCAGTGGTCCCCAACAAGCTCGGGAATACCAGCTCAAGTCAGGAGGTACTTAATCCGCTCAGGAGCCCCATACCGTCTCAGGGGCCCTCATCAGCCTCTGTGGGCCTAGCTTAGCTCAGGGCTTTAGAGCTGCTCATGAAATCACGTAAGGAGGCCCAGATCAGCTTAAAGGGCACCATATTAGCTCAGGAGGCACCAGGCTAGCTCAGAGGGCATCAGATGGGCTCAGGAGGCACCAGATCGACTAAGGGACATTAGTGCAGCTCAGGGGACACCAGATAGATCCGTTCGGGGGCCAGATCAGCTCCCAGCCCCCCTCCCCGCCCCCAGACTATGGCAGAAGCCTAAATCAGCTCAGGGTGCAACATAACAGCTCAGGGGACACAAGGTGGGCTCAGGGCCCACCAAACCATCTCAAAGGGCACCAGACCATCTAAGGAGACATCAATAATCAGCTTAGGGGGCACCTAATCAGCTGAAGAGGCACCATATTGACTTAGGAGACAGAATCAACTTGGGGAGGCATGTGATCAGCTCGGGGGCCCGAATCAGCTCAAGGGGCACTAAATCAACTATCAGTGCACCAAGCAAGCTCGGAGGCATTAGACTAACTCAGAGGGCACTATATAGGTTCTGGAGGCATAATTATTTGCTCAGTGGGGCACTCGATTGACTCAGGGGCACCAGATCAGTTTAGAGGGCAAGTAATCAGCTCAAGGGGCCAAGACCAGCTGAGAGGCCACGAGATGAGCTCAAGGAGCACCAGATTAGCTTCACCCGTACGATTATTGGCGACGATGAGGCATTAGGTTGACACATACTAGGTGCCCATAATCTTCCCGGGTGCTTGGAAAAGCGACAGAATGCCCTAGCTGACCGAAAAGGTATTAAGTTGTCCAACAATAGTTTCAATCGCTACATGCGGTCCAGTTACATCTAGGTTCAACGGCGCAGGGCACTAAATTTCGAGCGGCACGGCCCAAATTTGGTACACCACCTGGCAATCAAAAGGGCACCCCAGCAGTGACAGGGAGCACGTGCCCCCTGTGCCCCCTGGCTTCACCCCTGAACAGTAGATAAACTCCGGGAGGCATTAAATAAGCTCAGGGGTCCCGGATCAGCTCAAGGGGCACTAAAACAGCTAAAAGGGCGCCAGGCAAGCTCGGAGGCATCGAACTAACTCAGAGAGTATTATATAGGCTCAGAAGGCACACTTATTTTCTCAGGGGGGTGGCATCAGATTGACTACGAGGGCACCAGATCAGTTCAGAGGGCACATGCTCAGCTCCAGGGGGCACCAGATGAGCTCCACCCGTACGATTATTGGCGACGATGAGACATTATCTGGAAACGGATTACGTGCCTATACTCTTCCCGGGTGCTTGGAAAAGCGACAGAATGCCCTAGCCGACCAAAAAGGCACTTAATTGTCAAACAATAGTTGAAATCGCTAAATGCAGTCTAGTTCCATCTGGGTTCATCAACGTAGGGCACTAAATTTCGAACGGCACGGCCCAAAGGGGGTACACCACCTGGCAATCAAAAGGGCACCCGGCACCGATGGGGCACGTGCCCCCTGTGCCCCCTGGCTGCGGCCCTGGACAGTAGATAAACTACAAGAGACATTAAATAAGTCAGGGGGCCCGGATCAGCTTAAGGGACACTCAAACATCTAATAGGGCACCAGGCAAGCTCGGAGGCATCAGACTAACTCAGAGAGCATTATAAAGGCTCAGAAGGCACAATTATTTTCTCAGGGAAGGGTGGGAACAGATTGTCTACGAGGGCATCAGATCAGCTAAGAGGGCACATGATCAGCTCCAGGGACCAAGACCAGCGCTCAGGGGGCACCAGATTAGCTCTGCCCGATTATTGGCGACGATGAGGCATTATCTGGAAACGGATTACGTGCCTATACTCTTCCGGGGTGCTTGGAAAGGCGACAGAATGCCCTATCTGATAAAGAAGGCACTTAATTGTCAAACAATAGTTTAAATCACTAAATGCAGTCTAGTTCCATCTAGGCTCAACGGCGTAGGGCACTAAATTTCGAGCGGCACGGCCCAAAGAGGGTACACCACCTGGCAATCAAAAGAGCACCCCGGCACCGATGGGGGGCACGTGCCCCCTGTGCCCCCTCCCCCTGGCTGCGCCCCTGGGCTTGACTGTCAGGTATTTGACCCTAGGTCAGCAACAAAAATAACTATTTGTATATATGATAATAAGGGGGCCTTGCATGGATGTTCTAGTTAATTTCCAGTCACTTTAAGTGTATGCGCGCGATATTCTTGACATTGAAGACGTTATTCAACCCTTACTTAACACACGCAGTGGAGGGGGCCCTTAAGTGCCCGCACCTATTTTTCCAAAGTAGCCAGATAACTTTTCGCCACCGGAAAACGCTACTCGGCCACATTTGAGAGCATTTGTGGGGGCGTCGATTAAGTTTTTTTTTAATCGGTTAACATTTTTTTACTTATAGGCCTTCACAGTCAAGCCTATATCTTGAGACCGTCGCTCTAGGGCGGTCAAACCAGTTCACCTATACTGTAGACCGAGTGATGACGTCATAACGTCATATAATGAGGTTATATGTCAGTATTAACCCAAAAAGTCAAGGTCAATGTGAAAGGCCTCAAATCCAATTCATTGACCGCAGTATTCTGATCAGGCATTACTCAGTATGACGTATGTTATGCTATGACTATAGTTAGGGCTGCTCAGGTTCAAGGTCACAGGTCAAGGTCAAAGTTTTTCAAGACCAAACCCTCATTTCCCACATTTCCCAAGACTGTTATAGTTTCGGTTATAGTGTATATAACCACCCCCTTCCCTTGGGAACGCTACTGCATGCAACCATGAAGACGAAATTGATCACATTCAACGGTGATATGTTTGTTCATACACCACCACAATGGTAACAGATTCCTACTGAATAAATACCAAACTTTCGCTTGGTCCCTGGCCGAACTGTATTTTTTTACGGAATTGGCGTTGCGTCGATCGCACAGAACTATCTTTCCAACGAACCTGCCTCACGTTTTATAACGCCCTGTGTGTACTTACCTCGTTACTTGGTAAATATCAGCTCGTTCTCTTTTTCAATGAAATTCCTAAGTCCAAATGCTGTATCACCTGTAAGCAGGTTTATCCGCGTTTCTACACTTATTTGCACCTCCCTATTTACACATCCAGTTCGAAACTCAAGTGACGATAAAAGAATATGCAACAAGTGCGTGTGCGTGCCGTGAGACTCTATTCACTGATGTTATTTGAACGTCGCAAACGAGGAAGGGTTAATTTATGTATCTCGGTTCTCACCCCATCGTAGGGTCTGAAAATGGCCTGTGGAAATACTAGCTGCGATTCTACGAATGGTTACTGAGTATGCTAGTGTACTGATATATCAATTGAAAGCTTGGTTCTCCCATACTGTAACCATTGCACTTTTTCACAATTATTGAGTGAAAACGTCAAGACAGTAGGTCAAAAAGTCTAGTCGACAAGCAATGTCAACAAAAAGTGTTCATTTAACTAATTGTAACCAATGCACTGAACTTTCGCCATGCCCCGGCCCACCTCCCTTCAAGCCTCCAGGTATATCTCGCCGACGGCCCCCGACTTACAGCGCGCGCGACATGCCCTTGTATAATATGTGGCCACCACCACTGCCGCAGCGTGACGCAACTGAAACTTGCAGGGCAAGTAGACAAAACATCTTGCCATAGTTTAAAGTGGTCCCAGGGTGGGGCAGGCGTTGCAATTTTTTGTATGGTTATCGATAATTGACATTGTCTCAAAATGTATGTGAAATGTATATGGTACGTGTTTTGCTCTCCAAATTTAGTTGTAGCGATCACTGGAGAAAACTGTTTGCAAAATCGCTTTCTTCATGCCCTTAGCTTTTTAATGAACCCTGGTTTGTCTCATTTTGTACGTTTTCTTAGCCTACAAAAAGGCATAAAAATGAGCATTGCTCTTGGCCTTTGTCGTGTTATGTGGCGAGAGATTCAAAGGCAGCAGTTTGATACCTTGTCGCGTCGACTTCATAGGCCTTAATTTGTTTGTTTGACATTTATGACACTCTGGTCATTTTGCTACTGGTTGCAAACATCAAAATCAGTTTTAAAAATAGTCAGAAATTCGAATAATGGCCCCATTTTGGCTTCCCTTAGAACACTGTGCGACCCCAGGCTGAGAGGCGTTCGATTCCTGCTGATTAGATGGCCCGGCTAGGCCCGGACCGATGGAATCGGAACCAGGTGTCCAGGCTAACGGCCTATCGACTGGCCTGCGGCGGTGTGAAGGTGGCCGCCCCTGACCGGGCAGGTCAGCGGCCCGTCTGCTGCATGCTGACTTCTCCAGTCGCAGTATGATAGGTGTACTTAGCAACTTAACAACCGCTGCTCCGTGTATGACATACGCCGAATATGGAAAGCTTTGTTTTCGTTTTCAGAGAGTCTGGTGCAGTATGGCCCTAGTTTCAGATTGACTGGTATGGTATGGTTTGGTGGTTGCCTGTTCTGAGAATCTCGTTACAGACATACAGGGGACATACAGGAGCGTATGTCTGTAACGCTCCTGTATGTCCCTTGTATGTATTTAACGCTCCTGTATGTCCCTTGTATGTCTGTAACGCTCCTGTATGTCCCCTGTATGTCTGTAACGCTCCTGTATGTCCCCTGTATGTCTGTAACGCTCCTGTATGTCCCTTGTATGTCTGTAACGCTCCTGTATGTCCCCTGTATGTCTGTAACGCTCCTGTATGTCCCCTGTATGTCTGTAACGCTCCTGTATGTCCCCTGTATGTCTGTAACGCTCCTGTATGTCCCTTGTATGTCTGTAACGCTCCTGTATGTCCCTTGTATGTCTGTAACGCTCCTGTATGTCCCCTGTATGTCTGTAACGCTCCTGTATGTCCCCTGTATGTCTGTAACGCTCCTGTATGTCCCCTGTATGTCTGTAACGCTCCTGTATGTCCCTTGTATGTCTGTAACGCTCCTGTATGTCCCCTGTATGTCTGTAACGCTCCTGTATGTCCCCTGTATGTCTGTAACGCTCCTGTATGTCCCCTGTATGTCTGTAACGCTCCTGTGTGTCCCCTGTATGTCTGTAACGCTCCTGTATGTCCCCTGTATGTCTGTAACGCTCCTGTATGTCCCCTGTATGTCTGTAACGCTCCTGTATGTCCCCTGTATGTCTGTAACGCTCCTGTATGTCCCCTGTATGTCTGTAACGCTCCTGTTTGTCCCCTGTATGTCTGTAACGCTCCTGTATGTCCCCTGTATGTCTGTAACGCTCATGTATGTCCCCTGTATGTCTGTAACGCTCCTGTATGTCCCCTGTATGTCTGTAACGCTCCTGTATGTCCCCTGTATGTCTGTAACGCTCCTGTATGTCCCCTGTATGTCTGTAACGCTCCTGTATGTCCCCTGTATGTCTGTAACGCTCCTGTATGTCCCCTGTATGTCTGTAACGCTCCTGTGTGTCTGTAACGCTCGGACAGACCGAGCTCAGAAGCTTGTTTTGCGTGGACTTAGAGCCTTTCCCCTGGAAATATAGAATTGGGGTTTCCGTAGTACTTTCACGAATATTGATTTAAACCTGAGCTTTCTACTTAGTTCCTACCTAAGATATGCGATTGGAAAGCCATTTCAAGTTATCAGGTCCTAAGGGTGTTCCTCCCACTCGTGCACCCAGGAGGTGTGTCTATTTTCTATATTTCACCTGCCGGGCCCGAACAGCCTGAGCACAGTGGCCGATCCAGGGGAAGGGCATTCCCCCAAACGGAAAAGCTCGGGGTAAAGCTATGTTTTTGCCCCCAAATGGTCAACCGCCCTTTTGACCCGTCTCCTTTTTAGTTTGTAAGCAAGGCTTTGGTGCTTCAACTTTTAACTGCAAACAAAAACAGACAACTTGTGGCGATATATTTCACTCCATGATGTGTTTCTCGCCTTTGGCTACCCAAATCTCGCCGTCAAGTTATATTGTGACAAAAGTTTTCAACGCGTGGCGTTTAAACTTTGGCTTGCTCCCCCAAAGTGACGGGCTGGATCCGCCACTGCCTGAGCAAACGAGCGGGTCGGTCACCCCTGCTGGGGAGGGATGATCCCAGACCCGAGCAGGCGGCACGGGCTGACGGTGCAGGTCGGTCACCCCTGCTGGGGAGGGATGATCCCAGACCGGAGGCGGCACGGGCGACGGTGCGGTCGGTCACCCCGTTGGGGAGGGGTGATGTGAAGAATTCGAGCAAAATTACTTTTTGCATTGGTGACTGCAATGTGAAGACTGGATCTAGCACAATCATTTTACACAAAACATGACATGTATACTCCATTGTTTTTACTATTTATTGACAGAAGCCGGGTTAGATAACACTTTATACTGAAAAAAATTCAATGACTGATTCCACAGTCTCAGTCCAGACTGGACCGCCCCCTCGCGACTGGCTGGCCGGGCTCGGCTTGTGAGGTGGTGGCCTTTTTAGTGTGCACTCGTTTACATCTCCTGCTGGTTTTTAATCTTGTTTGTAACATATACCGGCATTATTTTTTATTGCTTGTTGCCATTGTCCCAAATACACGTATGTATATTAAAATGATAATTAAAGCGACGACGGGGTCCTCAGATCGGTTGTAGATCTGACGCGGTCTCGTGCGCGGTGTCTAATTAAAGCGACGACGGGGTCCTCAGATCGGTTGTAGATCTGACGCGGTCTCGTGCGCGGTGTCTAATTAAAGCGACGACGGGGTCCTCAGATCGGTTGTAGATCTGACGCGGTCTCGTGCGCGGTGTCTAATTAAAGCGACGACGGGGTCCTCAGATCGGTTGTAGATCTGACGCGGTCTCGTGCGCGGTGTCTAATTAAAGCGACGACGGGGTCCTCAAATCGGTTGTAGATCTGACGCGGTCTCGTGTGCGGTGTCTAATTAAAGCGACGACGGGATCCTCAGATCGGTTGTAGATCTGACGCGGTCTCGTGCGCGGTGTCTAATTAAAGCGACGACGGGATCCTCAGATCGGTTGTAGATCTGACGCGGTCTCGTGCGCGGTGTCTAATTAAAGCGACGACGGGGTCCTCAGATGGGTTGTAGATCTGACGCGGTCTCGTGCGCGGTGTCTAATTAAAGCGACGACGGGATCCTCAGATCGGTTGTAGATCTGACGCGGTCTCGTGCGCGGTGTCTAATTAAAGCGACGACGGGGTCCTCAGATCGGTTGTAGATCTGACGCGGTCTCGTGCGCGGTGTCTAATTAAAGCGACGACGGGGTCCTCAGATCGGTTGTAGATCTGACGCGGTCTCGTGCGCGGTGTCTAATTAAAGCGACGACGGGATCCTCAGATCGGTTGTAGATCTGACGCGGTCTCGTGCGCGGTGTCTAATTAAAGCGACGACGGGGTCCTCAGATCGGTTGTAGATCTGACGCGGTCTCGTGCGCGGTGTCTTTCTCGTTTTTCCGCTTTAGTCTGTCGTACGTTCGGCGTGTATTTGCGAGAACTTGCCTCGTGAACCGGTTAACTACGCCTCAGGGCTTCCCTTCACAAAGGATATACTCACCGTGAAAACGGTCATGAATGTCTTATAAAAACTTATCATATGCTAGCTCTAGCAGAGAACTCTAGTTCTCTTTCATGGCTCGTTAATAAGTTAACGTTGTAAGCGACACCCCCTGTGTCTAAATAGTTCGAAGGTCTGGTTTGACTTTCGATATTTTCCGCCTGTTTCAGGCGCACTCAACCGGGAGGACCAGCTGATCGTCAAGAAACTGAAAAAGAAGCTGGCTCAGCTCTCCAAGGCTACAGAGGCCCCCCGGTCCGAAACTGAGGGCGACAGTGGCGCCTCTGGTGGCGAGGAGGACAACAACACGGTGTGCGGGACTGATTCGGACGGAGCCGACCCTTGTGATGAGGCGACCGCGGGAGGTCCCGCTGCACTATCGCCTATCGATGCACCACCACGGCAAAGCCCGATATCGCCTATCGATGCACCACCACGGCAAAGTACGGGGCGGCGGGGAGTTGTCTCAGCGGGGAAGAGCGCCGATACCACCAACCGATCCGAGCTTGTGGATGCTAGCCAGATTCCTAATGGGCTTTTGCAGTTGACGGCCAGTCCTAGTCCGCCGCACTTGCTCAGCAGCTCAGCCGCACTGGCTCAGCCAGCGGCCAGTCCGGCGCTGGCGTTGAGTGGCAGTGTCGGCCGCCGCTGCTCGCAGCCCCCGTTGCCCGATTGGAGGTGGACGGCTGGCGCCGACCCGCCAGTCTTCGTGGCCACCTGTCTGGGGCGTCCTCTGCCGATGCCGGCCGGCACCAGCGGCCTGCCGAACTCACTGCCAGCAGTGGAGGACTCGCCGCTGCTGCCCATGTCCGGGCTGGGTGCGTCTGATGAGGCCGGCGTGGAGGCGCCGCTGGCTGCAGGCCGAGGCCACCCTCAGAACCAGGAGGGCCTGTCTGATGAGGCCGGCGTGGAGGCGCCGCTGGCTGCAGGCCAAGGCCACTCTCAGAACCAGGGGGCGGCGGGAGGTACCAAGAGGCTGACGCGGTAGTGACGCGGCTGCAGCGTAGAGGTTTGGCCGCTGTGCCGTCTGTGGATGTGGCGAAGCTGGAGGGCAGGCAGAGGGGCGAGGTTGCAGGGACAACAAAAGCGTCTGGTCAGGGCGATGAGGCAGAAGACAGTGCCTGCGCACCGACTGAACAGGCTGTAGAGGAGGAGGCAGGTGCCTCCATGCCTGTTGCACAGGCGACCAGAGAGGCCCCGCTGAGTGACGATGCCGTCAGCGCCGGTCAGAGGGCTGTGGCGGACGCGTCTGGCGACCTCTGTGGTGCTGCTGGCGGTAGCCCTGATGACCCTGTTGACGCCGCCGGCGTTGTCGCTGACATGTCGCTGGAGGTGCTGGAGGGAATGCCGGTCATTGTAGAGCCGGACAGAGATGGCAATGTCAGCGTGACAGTGCTACCACCTAGTGAGCCAGCCATGAACTTGCAAGTGTGGCAGACAGACAGAGATAGCGAGCATCGCGTTGAAGCGACCGCTGCGCTTGTTGCCTGTGACAGGTCTGACACTGCGGTCAGCAGTATTCTCAGTCAAGTAAGAAACCAGTCACAGGAACAGTCACAGTCAACTAGAAAACATCTGTTACCAGATCAGTCTCATTTAATCGATAGAGATAAGTCACAGGAGCAGACTCAGTTAACTGGCAAAGTTCAGTCACGGAAACAGCCGTGGTCAACGGAGATTGGCCAGTTACGGAACCAGTCTCAGTCACCTTCGGGCGATCGGTCACCAAGGCAGGTGTCGCCTCGTAGCAAGAAACGACTGCTGCCGTTCTCCACTTGCTTCTCGCCGGGCGATGAAATCTGTCTGTCTGACATTTCGCAGCCCGATCAGATTGAATACCGTCCCTTTAACCAATCACTTCTGCCGCAGGTGGTAGGCAGTCATTTGGTGTTACGGAACGGGGAAGACCTCCAATCAATGTTACCGAATGGGGTAGACAACCAATCAGCGTTGCCGAATGGCGTAAACAGCCAATCAGCTTGTCCGGACGGGACATTGCCGTGCGCGATGGGCCAGTCAGCGTGGCTGGCTAAGAACAGCGTCTCATTTGTGCAGGAGGGGACGGAGCCGGTGCTGCAGTCTGAGGGCCAGCTCGGCTGGTCCGATCCTCTACCATTGAGCACGCTTGGCGGCGGCTGGCCAAGGCCCCTGAGCAAGAAGGCGCGACTGCTGAGCTATCTCAGTACCCAGGACCTGGCCAACACTGGATTGGGTGGAGCGGAACAGCTCCAGGATTCTGAGCACACAGCTCGTGGCACAGAGGACACGACTCGTGGCACAGAGGACGCGCCTCGTGACACAGAGGATATGGTTCGTGGCACAGAGGATACGCCTCGCGACACAGAGGACACGCTTCGTGACATAGAGGACACGGTTCGTGACACAGAGGACACGGTTTGCAAGACACGTTCGGCAAGAGGATACGCCCACACAGAGGATACGCCTCGCGACACAGAGGACACGCCTCGTGACATAGAGGACACGGTTCGTGACACAAAGGACACGGTTTGTGGCACAGAGGACACGGTGCGTGGCACAGAGGACTCGGTTTGTGGCACAGAGGACACGGTGCATGGCACAGAGGACACGGTTCGTGACACAGAGGACACGCCTCGCGACACAGAGGATACGCCTCGCGACACAGAGGACACGCCTCGTGACATAGAGGACACGGTTCGTGACACAGAGGACACGGTTTGTGGCACAGAGGACACGGTGCGTGGCACAGAGGACTCGGTTTGTGGCACAGAGGACACGGTGCGTGGCACAGAGGACACGGTTCGTGACACAGAGGACACGCCTCGTGACATAGAGGACATGGTTCGTGGCACAGAGGACACGGTTTGTGGCACAGAGGACAGGGTGCGTGGCACAGAGGACTCGGTTTGTGGCACAGAGGACACGGTCGTGGCACAGAGGACACGGTTTGTGGCACAGAGGACACGGCTCGTGACACAAAGGACACGATTTGTGGCACAGAGGACATGGTTCGGAATTCTGAGGACACGGTTCTTCGGAGTGATGGCTCGGTTCCTGTGGGGCCAGAGAGGGATACACCAGGGTTCAGTAGCGCCGTGCTGGGAGATGGGTCGGCTGATCACGGCCGCCGTTCGGGGCACGACACCGTCGCGGCGTCCTTCGCAGAGGAATCTGCCGTGGCTTTCGGAGGTCGTCCTGGTGGCGACGGGCAGAAGCAGAGCCTGCGTTCGGCGCCGCTAGATGTCGGGCGCCGTGAGAGAAAGAGTCTCAGGGTGGGCGGTGTCTCGGGGTGGGAGCGGCCGCTGCTGACGCCGTCGGACCAGCAGGACGTGCTGGCGCTGTTGCGCAATATGACGGAGCTGCTGCCGGACGCCGACTGGGCCGCTGCTGCTCTGGGCCGGCGCGGCGGCGCGCCTCTCAGCCCTCTGACCTCCCACCCCATCAGCCCCCGGCACCGGCTGCGACACCTGCACTCTGCGGGCTTCCAACCATCGGAGCCACTGGACGGAGCCCTTCCGGCTGGAGTTGGCAGTGCTGCGCCACCGTCGCTGTGGGAGGCGGACCTCAGTGGTGGTGAAGTGGTCTCCCGGACCTCAGTGGCCGACAGAGTGGCTGGTGGAGTGGTCTCCCGCCGCCTCTCACCGCCACCGCTTCAAACTGCACCGCCTGCCACGCCGTCGCCGAATGGCGCCTCCGCGGCCGTCTCACCAAATGACATCACGGCACCATTGTCACCGGCCAATGGCAGTGCGCCTCTGTCACTAGATAGAGGCACTGCACTTCCGTTACCAGGAGACGTCACAGCACCAATGTCATCGCCTGATGTCAGCGTGCCTCTGGCATTGGATGACGTCAAGGCGCCTCTTTCACCAATCGACGTTATTCTGCCTCTGTCACCAAATGATGTCAACATGTCCCAGTCACTGGTTGATGTCTCTTCGCTTCTGTTACCAAGTAACGTCAGAGTGCCAACGTCATCATCTGACGTCAGTGTACATGGGTCACCGGTGGACGTGACTGCGCCTATTTTACCAAATGGCGCCAGTGTGGGCCTGCCATTGGCTGAAGTCACTGCGTCGCTGTCGTCAAATGATGTCACAGCGACGGTGTTATCGAGACAGCCTGGGCAGTGCGCTGAAGGCTCGGTCGCCGATGTCTCAGGGGAAGCCCACCAACGTCCAACGTCTGAGACAGGGCCCGTCCTGCACGCTGGAAGCGGCCTGCTGCGCCCTCTACCTATGGCCCCTACCAGCAGCGACATCTCTGTCCGAGACAGTGAAGCTCAATCTGTCGGTGCTGCCGCCAGGGGCGGGCGTGGCCGCAAAAGGAAGGCGTTATGGTTGCCGGCGGCCAGGGACAGGCGTCACACCCGGTCTCAGACCAGACGCCAGCGCCGGGGGCGCTGCTCGCCCGCTCCTCCTCTCTCCCCTGAGGAGATTGTGCTGGACGTGGAGCTGACGTTTTCCGGCAGCGGTCCTGCCCCTGCGACTGCACACCCGGCCTCCCATCTATTGGAGACCGCCACAACTCCAGCTTCCCAGTCCTCCCAACGGAGGGCACCGCCTTCAAGCGGCATGGAGCGGATGGCGTCGGAAGTAATCAGCTCCGTGTTTGGCTCTTTTCCTGTTGACTATGGTCGGACACCGGCTACGGGCAGCAGCACGCCGCCAGAGTTTGTGGTGGCGCCTCCCCTGGACGCAGAGCTGCAGCCGGCCACACCGCCGCTACCGGTCTCGCCCCCTGGAGGTTTACACCGACAGCCCGGGGGCGGCCACGGTTTGATCAGCCCGATCCCGCGACTGCGACAGCCAGCTGTGTGCTGTCGGCGGCCCCAGAACGGCCAGGGGCTGCTCCGCCCCTGCCCCTGCCCCTGCTGCTGCGAAACAGAACAGACTGACCGGCCCACCTGGAGAATGTGTGGCCGAAGGTTACAACGCAGCTGGTGGTAGCGCCTGTGTGGACATCGGCTCTAAACAGACGAGAGCATCCACTCAGGGACGAGCCAGAATTACTGTGTCTAGCAGAACAGACCGCCGCACTTCACCCACTCATAAGTGCCGCCGTCAGAACGGAGCTGGGCAGGGGGCCGGGTCAGGCACAGGGTCTCTACCTCAGCACTGGGAGCCAGCGGAGCCAGAGTCGGCAAAGGGGCCTTACCTGCGGCGCCCTGCCCGTCGTCAAACAACTGTATCTTGGGGGGTGGAAGATCGCCGACCACCAGACCCGATGGAAACCCAAATATCGTCTCGGGAGCCGGAGCCAGTGGACATCCACATATCCGAACAGGAGCCGGAGCCAGTGGACATCCACATATCCGAACAGGAGCCGGAGTCAGTGGACATCCACATATCCGAACAGGAGCCGGAGCCAGTGGACATCCACATATCGAACAGGAACCGGAGCCAGTGGACATCCACATATCCGAACAGGAGCCGGAGCCAGTAGCAGATCAGGAACCAGAACAAGTAAACACCGACATACCAGCACAGGAATGGGAGTCAAAGGATACTGGACAACCACTTCTGGAGCCAGAGCCAGTGGACACGGATGTAACAGCACAGGAGCCAGAGCCAGTGGATAGAGAATCACAGGAGTCAGAGCCAGTGGATACAGCATCACAGGAGCCAGAGCCAGTGGATACGGATACAGCATCACAGGAGCTAGAGCCAGTGTATACGGATACAACATCACAGGAGCCAGAGCCAGTGTATAAGGATACAGAATCACAGGAGCCAGAGCCAGTGGATAATGATACAGCACCACAGGAGCCAGAGCCAGTGGATACAGCATTACAGGAGCCAGATCCAGTGGATACAGCATCACAGGAGTCAGAGCCAGTGGATACGGATACAGCATCACAGGAGCCAGAGCCACTGTATACGGATACAACATCAAAGGAGCCAGAGCCAGTGGATACAGCATCACAGGAGCCAGAGCCAGTGTATACGGATACAACATCACAGGAGCCAGAGCCAGTGTATAAGGATACAGAATCACAGGAGCCAGAGCCAGTGGATAATGATACAGCACCACAGGAGCCAGAGCCAGTGGATACAGCATTACATGAGCCAGATCCAGTGGATACAGCATCAAAGGAGCCAGAGCCAGTGGATACAGCATCACAGGAGCCAGAGCCAGTGGATACAGCATCACAGGAGCCAGAGCCAGTGGATAATGATACAGAATCACAGGAGCCAGAGCCAGTGGATACAGCATCACAGGAGCCAGAGCCTGTGGGACCGGCTGCGGAGCCGGTGCAGGTACAGGAGGTACAGGAACTGCGCGGTGTCGGGCGCGGCAGCCGTCAGATCCGTCCTCACCCAGTCAGCTGAGCCGCCCGCCGCCGGCGGCTTCAGTGCCGGGTGTCGTTTTGATTGGTCGCGGCGGCTGCGGCGGCGGCGACCGCTCTCCGTCCGCCGGAGGTGCCCAGGCACGGCTTACATGCTGCGGGGCCGACTGAGCGGCGCCGCCGACCTGCCCTGCTCAGACGGCCGCCCGCCTGCCACCAACGTCAACTACAGTGAGTCGGAGCCGAGAGCCAGGCTGCTGCCTGCCCAGTGGTGGAGCAGGAGAGAGCAGGAGGACAGCAGGGAGTGGCGCAGAGTAGACGCGGAGCCGGCAGTGGGGCGGCTGGAGCCGCAGGCTGGCAGCCGGGCCCTATGTGGCTGTCGGCTCCAACCGGCGGCTGGCACCGACGGCTGTGGCCGGCCCGGCAGCCGCCGGCGCGGCGGAACAGCAGGTCCGTGTCCAATACGCCAGGCGGGGACAGACGGAGACAGAGCAACAGGCAGAGAGAGCTGAGGCAGCGCCACCAAGCTGTGCGACGGCGGCCACTGAGGCAGCCGACCCCCGGCTGCGGCCTGGCCCTCCGTGTGTCGCTCGGGGCGGCTCCGAAGCCACGGCAGTGAAGCCTGAACTGCGCCGCCGGGCCTGCAGCTCTTCTGCCGGAGCAGCGTCCACCAGCGTCTCTTCGGCGGCCGCTGTCAGTGGCTCGGCATCATTGGTACATGGGCCCAGCCCGGGCGGCAGCAAAGCACACAGCGCCTGTGCACAACAGCTGCCCAAAACTGTCACACACAGCAGCCCCGCGCTGCCCAAAACTGGCACTGACAGTAGCGTGTCCATCAGCTCATCTGGCGTCACCAGTGTGTCTGTAGGCTCAGTTTCAGAGTGCGTCACTGCTGGTCCGTCAGCTGGTGCAGCTGCCGTCAGCTGGGCACTGACGACATCAGCTGGTGCGGCAGTGGCAGCTGCCAGACCCAGCAGTCAGCCACAGCTGCGCACTCCCACCGACAGCAGACCCCTCGCCGCCACCCTATCGCCCAAGGCCCTTTGCTCTGCCGAGCCGCCGGCGCTCAGGAGGCCGATGTTGCCCGTTGCAGCGGCACCAGGATCTGCCTTGGAGATCAGCAGCGTGGTAGGCAGACTCAGGGCTCGGCTGGAGGCGCGACGACTGGAGAGGAGGGCTTCGCAGGAATCCTGCGGAGCATCCGGACACGAGGGCGGCAGAGCAGCGGCAGCAGGCAGCAGTGGTGTGGCGGTAGCAGGGGGCGGGGATCTGCACAGAGCAGCGACAGCAGGGGCAGCGGGGATCTGCACAGAGCAGCGACAGCAGGGGGCAGCGGGGATCTGCACAGAGCAGCGACAGCAGGGGGCAGCGGGGATCTGCACAGAGCAGGACAGCAGGGGAGGGGATTGAAGAGCAGAAGCAGGGGCAGCAGGGATCTGCACAGAGCAGCGACAGCAGGGGGCAGCAGGGATCTGCACAGAGCAGCGACAGCAGGGGGCAGCGGGGATCTGCACAGAGCAGCGACAGCAGGGGGCAGCGGGGATCGCAGTGGTCTGGCGGTAGCTGAGAGGCGAGGTGGAGCAGAGCTGGAGGGCAGGAAGTCGGCGACTCTGCCGGCGGGATTGCGTCCGTTTACGGCTTCGCCCTCTGAAGTGGAGCCGACAGTCTCTGCCGTGGACCGTTTGCCGCCGGCGCCCCAGACCGTCCAGAATGGCAACACTGCCGACACCGAGATAGGAAGCAGAGGGCGCAATGTGCTGCCAGGCGTGGCCGTGCCGTGGGCAAACCATGCTGCTGCCCTCTGTACCGTGGACTCGGCTGGCTCGTCCTCTCCCCTGCTTCAGACCAGGAGCGGCGCGGCCACTGACACTGCCGTCGGCTCCTGCCCGCGGCTGGCCGATCCTGTCGCCGAGGCTGCCTCCTCTCAGCATGCGACTGAGATGGCCGTGACTGACCCCAGCGGGGCTACCCTGGCTAAGACTGGAGCTGAGATGGCCGCGGCTGGGAATGATGCCGCTGAGCTTGTGGGCAGCCCTCGGCTGGAGTTCGCCGGGTTCGAGCCGCTGGCACTCACCGCTCACACCGCCACCGCCGCCTACCGGCAGTTTGAGCAACTACTACGGTGGGATGCGGCTTCTGGGAAGGCTGTCACCGCGGCCGCCCTGGTACAAACCAGCGACACAGGCAAGGCAGAGCTGCCCCGTCTCTGTGGCGTCACCACACAACCAGTTACGGCCTGCGGCGGCCTCAGCTCAGCAGCCATGGTGCCGCCGCCGCCGCCGCCGCCGCCGGTGGGCGGCCTGCTGTCTGTGGGCGACGCAGTCACATCGCTGCTGCGGCCCATCAGCCGGCGGCTGCCGGACCGCCGGTTAGGACTGAGGCCCAGCCTGGTCACCGGCAGCACCTGCTCCGGCGGCGCTGCTGCTGCTGCTGGCACAGAGATGACGCCCAGCCGGAGCCCGCCAGAGAGCCGCCGCGGCAGCGAGCCAGACTGGCAGCGGCAGCAGGAGAAGCAGCCCGGGACAGACTGGCAGTCGCAGCAGGAGAAGCAGCCCGGGACAGACTGGCAGCGGCAGCAGGAGAAGCAGCCCGGGACAGACTGGCAGTCGCAGCAGGAGGAAGCAGCCCGGGACAGACTGGCAGCGGCAGCAGGGAAGCAGCCCGGGGCAGACTGGCAGCGGCAGCAGGAGAAGCAGCCCGGGACAGACTGGCAGTCGCAGCAGGAGAAGCAGCCCGGGACAGACTGGCAGTCGCAGCAGGAGGAGCAGCCCGGGACAGACTGGCAGCGGCAGCAGGAGAAGCAGCCCGGGACAGACTGGCAGCGGCAGCAGGGGAAGCAGCCCGGGACAGACTGGCAGCGGCAGCTGCAGACGGACGCGGGTGGCACGGCCTACCACGCGAGCGACAGCGGCGACGACAGCGACCAGTACTGGAACAGCATCGTGCTGCTGCTGGCAGAGGGAGGCACGCCGGCCCCCACAGAGCAAGTGCTGCCCGTCCGACCTGCCCTCGCCCCGCAGAGCAAACCTGGCAGCTTGTCCAGCACGACCACCGTACCTGGCAACTCGCCAAAGACGAGCGCCAAGAAGCCTTTCAACTCGCCAAAGATGGCATCTAGACTTGGCAGCTCGCTAAAGACGAGCGCCAAGAAGCCTTTCAACCCGCCAAAGATGACTCCTTTGGCGACATCAGGGAAGACAGCAAGCGAGAGGAAGCGGCGTTTAAGGAGGGTTTTGGTGATGGACAGTAGCAGCTGGGAAGCTGAGGATGACAGGAGTGGTGCTGCTGGTGAGATCCGATTCTCGGAGGAGTGTCCGGAGTCCGGGGCGGATTTATCTGCACCTGAAACTGAGCCGACCGCAACCCCCCCACACGCCAACTGTGGGCATTCGTCCCACTCGCCTCTGCCTTCTGAAGCGTTGCTCGATGCAGCTGTCCCGGTAGACAGCCTGGGGGACGGCAGACAGGTAGACTCAGCAGTGCACAGTGAAGCTGCGCACAGGCTCGGCGCTGGTGCCAAGTCGCCGAGCGAGGCGGGTGCAGAGTTGGGCGGCCTCCGGCAGCCAGCTGATGTGCTCCGTCCCGGCAGAGGACCGCAGCCAGCGTGCCGGCGGACACCGGCCACCTCCAAGCTGGCCCGACTGCGGGCTCTGCTGATGAGCACGGCGGGTGTTGCCGTGTCCCGCGCTGGGTTCGGTGGTGCCTCGGCACCCTGCGGCGACGGCTCAGGTGGCTCCACATGCGGGGCCAGCTGGCGGCCGCGGCCCAGCCGGGCTAGTTTGCAGAGAGCGCCAGTGGCGGGGCCGCTGCGGGTGTGGACCTCACGTCCTCAGGAGTGCCGGCCCTACCGGCCCGCTGGTGGCGCAGCAGCAGTTGTCAGCGGGACCAGTGGCGAAAACGGACGGCCTGAACTCAGACCCGTACCCAGGCGCACAAGGACGGGGTCTGCAGATGTGGACGGCGGCCACGACGCACAGCAGCCTGAGCTAGGTACGCGCCAGCCTGGCTGTCGTCCCAGCCAGCGGCAGGCTGTCTCACTCACGTCTGACAGGTCCGGAGGGCCTGGAGGCGGGTCCGGCCGGCAGCAGTCCATCCGTGCCGCCGGCGTCATCGGACCGCAACAGGCCGAGCACTGCCCACCGGCCCAGAAGCGCCGCCGACCCTCTGTCATCGGACCGCAACAGGCCGAGCACTGCCACGGCCAGAAGCGCCGCCGACCCTTGTCATCGGACCGCAACAGGCCGAGCACTGCCCACCGGCCCAGAACCGCCGCCGACTCTCTGTCATCGGACGGCAGCAGGCCGAGCACTGCCCACCGGCCCAGAAGCGCCGCCGACTGGTCCACACCGCCTCACAGAGTCAGCCGGCCAACACTTCAGCCGCAGCAGAGCCAGAAGGCAGCACGGTCACACTGCCGGTGGCGCCATCTCGGCCAGCTGCAGCCGGACACCTGCCCAGCTTCTACTGTGTGCTGGACGAGGCGGCACCACCGTCGCGACCGTCGCCGCAGACTGCGGTCGGGCTCGGGGCTCGGCCCCCGACCGGGTACACCCAGCCCCCGACCGGGTACACCCAGCCCCCGACCGGGTACACCCAGCCCCCGACCGGGTACACCCAGCCCCCGACCGGGTACACCCAGCCCCCGACCGGGTACACCCAGCCCCCGACCGGGTACACCCAGCCCCCGACCGGGTACACCCAGCCCCCGACCGGGTACACCCAACCTTCGCCCGGGTACACAGCCCCGACCGGGTACACCCAGCCTTCGCCCGGGTACACAAGCCTCCGCCCGGGTACACCCAGCCCCCGACCGGGTACACCCAGCCCCCGACCGGGTACACCCAGCCCCCGACCGGGTACACCCAGCCCCCGACCGGGTACACCCAGCCCCCGACCGGGTACACCCAGCCTTCGCCCGGGTACACCAAGCCTCCGCCCGGGTACACCAAGCCTCCGCCCGGGTTTCATGCCCTGCCAGACGTCCCCGCGCGCCCTCCGTCAGCTGCCGTCCAGACGGCGCCACAGTCGGCCGGCTCAGACCTCCAGCGGCTGACTGCGGCCGCACTGCGGGCCGAGCCGGGCACCGAGCCGTGGCAGGTGGCGCTGAAGTCACTGTCGGACAGTGGAGCCACCAACCAGCTAATAGGCAGGTGAGGCCTCGACTGAAATGTGCCACAAGTCAACCACAGGCACAGCTTGAAAGGCACCTGGTCCCTTTGAAACGGCCTTTTAATTGAATAACAGTCTTAAGGCCATCTCGAATACCCTTACTTATATGTTCCGTCAGCCTGGAAACGCCCCTTCTGTAGAAAGCAGAAAAGGCGTTCACGCCGGGCTGCGGTAAACACCTCATCTGGCACACGCTACTGTTATTAACACGCGTACTGGAGGAGGGAGGCCCCCACCTATTTTCCTAGGTGGCCAGAGAACCTTCCATGGCCGCAGAGCTGTGTTTGGTCGCATTTTAGAGAATTTAACGATGTATCGATTGATTGTAGAACTTTAAAAATCAATAGATAATTACGGTAATAATAGGCAAAGGCAGACCTATATGTTAAGGTCGCCGCAATCGCGCGCTCACACCAGTTCGCCGCCGCTGAAGGCCGAGTGGTGACGTCACGCCATATAAACGAGATGAGAGGTCCCTCGCATGAAGGTCAGGGTCACAGTTCGTGATCAAACCAGCATTTTAAAGTCATTGGCCCGGTGCTGCCGTTCAAATGGCGCCACCCAGTATTTTGTATATTATGCTATGTCATCACAGTGGGGGGTAAATCAATGTAAAGGTCAACGACAAAGGTTACGGGTCAATTTCAATCCCCGCTCAACGAGTGCGATAGTGCAGTTATAGTGTACCTAAGTAGAGAATATATTGTATGGTGACGTCATATATTATGACCTTGAATGACCTTGATTCCGAAAATGTCTGGAAAACTTCTTTTGAACCCTTCTTCTATGACATTGGTCAGTCATTTGTATATTCTCTACTTTTTTCTGCATTATCAAGAAATTTTCCAATGGGTCTCTTGCACTGAAATATCTTACTTTATGGCCTTGTATGATCGTCAAGATGTTGACCCAGGTCAATCAAAGTTGGCTATAATGTAAATGACCTGTGCCCCCACGCACCCCCAAAGGGGTGTTTTCCATGACTCTTGGTGTTCTAGATCTCAGGGGGTGCTGACTGTTCCCCCTCCCGGGCCGCGTTAGTGTCAGACCGTTCTCCAGCTCGGAGGTCGGGAGCAGTACTATGTATGGTAATTAACGGTGCAAGTTATACTACCTTAGTATTTGCCCTGTGACCCCAGTGCCCCAACCCTGCCTGTTTCTACATACTGTCTGTGCTATGCTGCCCGGTGAAAATACAATCGATGACGTCAGCGCCCCGCCCCGGACAGTCACCTGCCGTACCTCCCCTGCTGCCCCCTGAATATCCAGCCGATGACGTCAGCGCCCCCCGCCCCGGACAGTCACCTGCCATACTTCCCCTGCTGCCCCCTGAATATCCAGCCGATGACGTCAGCGCCCCGCCCCGGACAGTCACCTGCCGTACCTCCCCTGCTGCCCCCTGAATATCCAGCCGATGACGTCAGCGCCCCCGCCCCGGACAGTCACCTGCCGTACCTCCCCTGCTGCCCCCTGAATATCCAGCCGATGACGTCAGCGCCCCGCCCCGGACAGTCACCTGCCGTACCTCCCCTGCTGCCCCCTGAATATCCAGCCGATGACGTCAGCGCCCCCCCCGCCCCGGACAGTCACCTGCCGTACCTCCCCTGCTGCCCCCTGAATATCCAGCCGATGACGTCAGCGCCCCGCCCCGGACAGTCACCTGCCGTACTTCCCCTGCTGCCCCCTGAATATCCAGCCGATGACGTCAGCGCCCCGCCCCGGACAGTCACCTGCCGTACCTCCCCTGCTGCCCCCTGAATATCCAGCCGATGACGTCAGCGCCCCGCCCCGGACAGTCACCTGCCGTACCTCCCCTGCTGCCCCCTGAATATCCAGCCGATGACGTCAGCGCCCCGCCCCGGACAGTCACCTGCCGTACCTCCCCTGCTGCCCCCTGAATATCCAGCCGATGACGTCAGCGCCCCGCCCCGGACAGTCACCTGCCGTACCTCCCCTGCTGCCCCCTGAATATCCAGCCGATGACGTCAGCGCCCCGCCCCGGACAGTCACCTGCCGTACCTCCCCTGCTGCCCCCTGAATATCCAGCCGATGACGTCAGCGCCCCGCCCCGGACAGTCACCTGCCGTACCTCCCCTGCTGCCCCCTGAATATCCAGCCGATGACGTCAGCGCCCCGCCCCGGACAGTCACCTGCCGTACCTCCCCTGCTGCCCCCTGAATATCCAGCCGATGACGTCAGCGCCCCGCCCCGGACAGTCACCTGCCGTACCTCCCCTGCTGCCCCCTGAATATCCAGCCGATGACGTCAGCGCCCCGCCCCGGACAGTCACCTGCCGTACCTCCCCTGCTGCCCCCTGAATATCCAGCCGATGACGTCAGCGCCCCGCCCCGGACAGTCACCTGCCGTACCTCCCCTGCTGCCCCCTGAATATCCAGCCGATGACGTCAGCGCCCCCGCCCCGGACAGTCACCTGCCGTACCTCCCCTGCTGCCCCCTGAATATCCAGCCGATGACGTCAGCGCCCCGCCCCGGACAGTCACCTGCCGTACCTCCCCTGCTGCCCCCTGAATATCCAGCCGATGACGTCAGCGCCCCGCCCCGGACAGTCACCTGCCGTACCTCCCCTGCTGCCCCTGAATATCCAGCCGATGACGTCAGCGCCCCGCCCCGGACAGTCACCTGCCGTACCTCCCCTGCTGCCCCCTGAATATCCAGCCGATGACGTCAGCGCCCCGCCCCGGACAGTCACCTGCCGTACCTCCCCTGCTGCCCCCTGAATATCCAGCCGATGACGTCAGCGCCCCGCCCCGGACAGTCACCTGCCGTACCTCCCCTGCTGCCCCCTGAATATCCAGCCGATGACGTCAGCGCCCCGCCCCGGACAGTCACCTGCCGTACCTCCCCTGCTGCCCCCTGAATATCCAGCCGATGACGTCAGCGCCCCGCCCCGGACAGTCACCTGCCGTACCTCCCCTGCTGCCCCCTGAATATCCAGCCGATGACGTCAGCGCCCCGCCCCGGACAGTCACCTGCCGTACCTCCCCTGCTGCCCCCTGAATATCCAGCCGATGACGTCAGCGCCCCGCCCCGGACAGTCACCTGCCGTACCTCCCCTGCTGCCCCTGAATATCCAGCCGATGACGTCAGCGCCCCGCCCCGGACAGTCACCTGCCGTACCTCCCCTGCTGCCCCCTGAATATCCAGCCGATGACGTCAGCGCCCCGCCCCGGACAGTCACCTGCCGTACCTCCCCTGCTGCCCCCTGAATATCCAGCCGATGACGTCAGCGCCCCGCCCCGGACAGGCACCTGCTGTACCAGCTGTTGACGGCGCGGCCGCCGCCGATGCTGGAGCTGGAGCTGGACAGCCAGCGGCCGCCGCCGGCTGACCTGACGGCGCTGTGTGCGGCGGCCCTGCAGCTGGCCAGCAGACCGGGACGCCGGGCCATGGTGGCCGAGATGCGGCGGGCAGCCCGCAGCCTGCTGACCCGCTGCCAGCCCCCTCTGCCGGTCAGTGCCGCCCGCCGCGCCTCTAACCGCTCTGGTCCGTGTGTTCGCTGAACGTGTGAGGGCTTCGGCTGTTGTTCATATAGATACATACAGGACAAAGAGATTATGTTGACACTAACAGTATCGCGGGCATCTGCCGCGGTGGAGATGCCCGCTTTGTACCGGTGACACCGATGTGAGCTGTGGCTGCCCACGGTACTGACAGTGTCGCGCACCCACAGCTGCCGTGCCGTGTGCAGCTGGTGCGGGTGCACTCGGCGTTGTGCCGTGTGCAGGGCTGGGCGGCGTCGTCGCGGGCCCTTCTCTGGGACTGCTGTATTCTGTGGCCTGAGCAGGCTCCCGATCTCACTCTGGCTCTGCTGCACTCCTGGCCCAAAGCTCTGGCTCTGCGCCGCGGTGAGTAGCCCATCTGCTTGTGAGGTTAGTGAGTTTGAGGTCCCTGGCTCGAATCTTGGCACTGTGTTATGTATAGGAGAGCGAGAGGTTGATATTTTATGGCTGCAGAAGTTCTATTACGAGTGCCGCTGCGCCACTTTCTGGCATGGATCTTCCATGGCTTATTCAATAAGGTGACCCCTGGAGCACGCTTTTGTCGAATCCGCATGCTCCCCTTGCCTTTTTATATGCAATCGGATGTGTTGATAGTTATTTTTATAACTAGTTTACACAATTTTCATTTTCATTGCTAGTACGGATCAATATCAATTTTGCAAAGCTGCAAAACTATAATAGCCGATTAACTAATATATCATATAGAGGTACACAGAGACCTGACTGACATGAGAAGGATATAACGACGCCGTCGACATTCACGTTTTTTGCTCCCATAATTTGCTTATGGGTACGGCCCTATCCTTGCGTCTGTGAGGTACCGAAGTTTTGCCTCATACCACCAACACTTCTTCGGCCGCCCTGTTGACACAGTCCGATATGGACACATAATTTTGCCCACGTTTCTCTTTCACTTAAATACCTATTTGATAGCCGCCCCGGTAGCTCAGTTGGTAGAACGTTGGGCTCCGGCCCGCTGCTCAGAAGCATGCAGTGGCAGTAAATCTGAGGCATGGGATCGGTTCCCCTGAGACGCTCCGGTACTCAATAGTTCACCCGACGTAGATTGGCAGGCAGCTGACCGGTGAGAGGGTGACCTGAGCGGGGCGAGCTTCTAAATCAACCCTTCATTGTGGGAGTTGCTCATTCGGGTGGTGAGGTCGAGGTCTCCGTGACAAGTCCCTTGAAGATATTAGTGAGACTTCGACTCCTAAAACCGAACTGAAACAACTTGGACAACATTTATCAAGAAAAAAGCTTCGGCCTCAGGAGGCGTCCAAGACCCTCTCTGACTTCAGAAAAGATATTAGGAGGCAAGATACCCTTCCTGAAAGGTACGTTCAAAGGATTTTCGCGCCCGGGTGACGTCACCCGGGCGTGGAGGAATTCCTTCACCTTTGGGCCGTGTGTCACACCTCTGCTTATGGCACTGCCCGCTTACGAATGTGTTAAAATGCACGGTAATCAGGTTTATCCCAAATGCAATAAATAAGCATTTTATCTTCGATTCTAGACCTATTTTTGCTAGAATTTTGATATTTAATCATTTAATTGTCCCATGTTGTATGCTACGAGGTGTGACGTCATATTCGGTGATCTGCGCTTGCTGTTGGAAGGGGAGGGGGCTGGTTAGGAGGTAGGTCACATGGCGTTATCTCGAGCTGGAGGTCAGTTCCATTGAGCTTCTTGCGAAGCCACACTCCATTCGTATTGGATCAGTTGTAACTAGCTGGAGGATATTATCAGGACCTGGGAAACATGGCCTTCGGATTTCTGGAACATGCACCAGTATGCACGTCAGGTGGAAAACTATAGCTGGAAAACTAAGCTCAATATCTTAGAATTTTATAATTGGTTTCATGGATTCGAAGCAAAAGGAAATATTTAAAGAATCATCGTTCATGCTTTTAGGATACTTTTAGGTTGAAATTATGTTAGTGAGAAATTATATGAAATTGATCAAGTATCTTCAGCCGCTCAGCACCAGAAATTTCGCATACATGTTGGCAAATCTTATGCATAAAATGTGGGCCTAAGATTTATGAGAAATCTACATTTATATATGAGTGTCTGTAATTTTATGGTATTTTTACATTAGTAAATAGTACAAGAGCTGCGTCACTAAGGCAGGGATTCGTCATTTATCGCAACTGTGTGATTGGTGCCACCAAATTTGCCAATACGATGTCGCTTTGCAATGCAATATCTGAACATCACCTATCAACAAGAAGTGAAACTACTAGTTCACCAATAAATCTGCCAGGTGGCAGAGACCTAACGGCCACCAAAACAGATAAGAATTGTATTCGCTACAAATGCAGCAGAACCACGGTGACAGCGGCAGTCGACGGCTGACTGTGTGCCGTATCTGTCATATGTAAACTGGCGGGGTGAAAAGAGAAAAACTAGTCGGCTGTGGGGCGCCATCTATAACTTCGAGAAGTCAGAGTCGACGAACTGTCGTGCCTTCCAGCCCATGCCCTGTCTAAAATCTCAATGTCGGACTGCCTCACCCGGCACAACAGTGCCGTCATGTACACGGCCCGACAGCTGAGACGTGACAAGGTCATCGCAAGGCAGTGGACCGACGGAGGAAAAATGAAAATCAGAGTCACAGATGACAGCCCGACAAGCATCATCCGTGGAGTCGCAGACCTGAGGAGGCTCATCGGTGACCAACCGCTGCTCAATACCAAAACGATGAAGGAGCTGGAGCTCAACCCTGGAAGCAACACATCATCTCCCAGAAGCACCACTCCTGGAGACGCCGCTGCTCAGGTTGAGCCCGCGGCCACTGGGGACGAAGCCGGCCCGACGGCGGAAGCAGGGACTGGTCGCCGGTCAACAGTCGTGGCCGGGCAGGCGCCGCCCCCAGGGGGGTTCAAGTTTAGTATATACTAGTCTGGCAACCCCTTTGCCTACGTCACCCCGAGGATGCCCGAGGGCATTTAGCGCTGTAGGTATAGCAGGAAGGTGGTTTTCCAGAAAATATTAAAAATACTTACAGACCATTTAGAGATGTGATTTTTGCTCAGCGTGGTGCTGTAACATTTTCTTTCCAAAACTGACCTCAAATAGTTCTAGACAGACGTACTTTTTTATCTGGAGGGCTCAATCATGAGGCATGTCAGACTTCGCCTTAGGCCGACTTTCAACATATTCCGGGGGCAGTATCGCCCTTAATGGTTCTATCTTCAGTGAATTGGGAGCTGGATGCAGAGATACAGAGGACGGAGGTGAATGCAGATGGCATAGGCGGATGTACGGGCCAAGGTACTTTAACAGACAGGTGAGAATTCGGCGGCAGAGGCGGATACAGGGACAACGATGGATGCAGAGGGCAGAACGGAACGATGGGGAAAAGGCGGATAGAGCAACAAGGGCGGATGCAGGGACAGAGCGGTTCGAGAGGTCAGAGGCGGATAAAGAGGCAGAGGCGGATGCAGGGGCAGGGGCGGATGGAGGAGCAAAGGCAGATGCATAGACAGAGGCGGAGGCAGGGGCAAGGACGAATGGAGGGGCATATGCGGATACCGACAGCTGAGGCGGGTGCAAGAGACAGAGCCAGATGCATGCGACAGAGGCGGATTCAGGAGATAGAGGCAGATTCAGGAAACAGAGGTGGATTCAGGAGAAAGATGCATATGGAGGAGACAAAGGCGGATGCAGGCGACATACGCGGATGCAGGATATAGAGACATACGCGCATGCAGGAGATAGAGGCGGATGCAGGAGACAAAGGCGAGTGTAGGAGACAGGCATATTCATGACAAATGCAGATGCAGGAGACTAATGCGGATGCAGGAGATAGAGACAAAAGGAGGGTACAGGAGATAGAGACAGAGGCAGATCCGGGAGATAAAGACAGAGGCGGATGCAGGAGATAGTCAGATGGGCAGAGGCGGATGTATGGGTGGACGCAGATGAAGGGACAGAGGTGGATGGAGGAGCAGATGAAGATGCACGAACAGCCACAGAGGCAGGGGCAGAGACGTATGGAGGGGCACATGAGGATGCAGACACCCGAGGCAGATGCATGAGACAGAGGCACTTGCAAAAGATAGAGTTAGATGCAGGAAACAGAGGCGGGTGCAGGATCTGCCTCTGTCTCTATCTCCTGCACCCGCCTTTTGTCTCTATCTCCTGCATCCGCATTAGTCTCCTGCATCTGCATTTATGTCATGAATATGCCTGTCTCCTACACTCGCCTTTGTCTCCTGCATCCGCCTCTATCTCCTGCATGCGCGTATGTCTCTATATCCTGCATCCGCGTATGTCGCCTGCATCCGCCTTTGTCTCCTCCATCTGCATCTTCCTCCCGAATCCACCTCTGTTTCCTGAATCTGCCTCTATCTCCTGAATCCGCCTCTGTCGCATGCATCTGGCTCTGTCTCTTGCACCCACCTCAGCTGTCGGTATCCTCATATGCCCCTCCATTCGTCCTTGCCCCTGCCTCCGCCTCTGTCTATGCATCTGCCTTTGCTCCTCCATCCGCCCCTGCATCCGCCTCTGCCTCTTTATCCGCCTCTGACCTCTCGAACCGCTCTGTCCCTGCATCCGCCCTTGTTGCTCTATCCGCCTTTTCCCCATCGTTCCGTTCTGCCCTCTGCATCCATCGTTGTCCCTGTATCCGCCTCTGCCGCCGAATTCTCATCTGTCTGTTAAAGTACCTTGGCCCGTACATCCGCCTATGACATCTGCATTCACCTCCGTCCTCTGTATCTCTGCATCCAGCTCCCAATTCACTGAAGATAGAACCATTAAGGGCGATACTGCCCCCGGAATATGTTGAAAGTCGGCCTAAGGGGAAGTCTGACATGCCTCATGATTGAGCGCTCCAGATAAAAAAGTACGTCTGTCTAGAACTATTTGAGGTCAGTTTTGGAAAGAAAAATGTTACAGCACCACGCTGAGCAAAAATCACATCTTTAAATGGTCTGTAAGTATTTTTAATATTTTCTGGAAAACCACTTTCCTGCTATACCTACAGCGCTAAATGCCCCCGGGCATCCTCGGGGTGACGTAGGCAAAGGGGTTGCCAGACTAGTATATACTAAACTTGAACCCCCTGGGTCGGACGGTACGCGTCGTAAACGATAACCAAGCAACCAGAGACGTGTAAGTGACTATGATTGAGACTACTGAGCCCGATTCTGATTGAGAACAATTCACTCCGGAAAAGGATACAGTCGATATTTTTTTGTAATTGTTCGTTGTGTACAATTAGAAGACAAAGCCAACGTGTTTCTTCTAAATCGGAGCTTGCTTCTGTGTTATGCTATACCTAATAGTGGTCGATCAAACCATTTATAATTTCTCCTCTTTGCCTTGGTATTTATATATGGTTTCTGCGGTGCTCGCCTTTTTGAGCGACCTCAGGGGTATTACGCGGATTATTAGACTAAGGTTTATGCTGTCTTATTGTCCAACATGCCTCCAATTCGCATATCATCCACAAAGCAATATTTTCCCGGGTTATGTACCCAATCCAAGAGGCACTGCCGATGCAACCAGGATATGCTGCTAAAAATTCAATACAACTGTCTGTAAGCTATACAGATCCACGCTGAGGTGAGATCAGCCTCAATTAGTTAGTTATTTGGGCTTAGGGGGTGCACCAGTCTGGCAAGGCCATATAGCGCCCAAAACAGTACAATTGCTAAAAGTGCTCCATATGGAACAAGAAGAACGCGTGATTCAGAGATTCATTATAAATTTCGATGTCAATACCTCGCTGTGAGGGTGAATGGCAAATCAAACAGAGGGTTGCACACACACTACTAACATCAGCCCTTCCTGTCCTGAAAACAAAACCTAGACCCTATAAGATCCACCAGGCAACGCCGCGCAGAGAGCGCCCGGCACGAGGCGACGGGGCGTCAGTTCCGACGCCCACTCCGCACCCCCGGACCCAGGGGGCCCGGGAGTACGGGGAAGTCCCTGAGTCCGCCCGGGCGCCCAGCAAACAGCTGGGCACCTAGGCGGACTCCCTCCTGCGCTGCCCTCCCACGGAAGACAGGCGCAAGTCACATTTTCATGTGATCCACGCCCGCCCCCGCCGGACGGCAGTGTAGTCTCAGCACGGGGCGTGAGACTCCACAGGGGAGTCAGGCGCTCCGCGCCAGGCAGCCCTCCGCGCAGCGTCACCCGGAGGACTCACGGTATGTGTACTAAGGCATTAGGCTGAAGTATGTCAAAGTGTTCAGCTTAGGTCCTCACAGAGCATGTTGCGCTTAACCAGGGTCATAGATGATTCTAAAATTGATGGCCTTCAGGAAAGTAAGCACTTGTTCTATCAAACGGGAGTCGCGGCCAACCATCTCTGACATAGTAAAAGGCTCCTGTCTCTCGCCAAGGTGCGTGGTCCTCTCTCCGTTATACCCAGGGCAGGACGTCAGCACGTGCCTCACCGACAAGGGTACAGCGCAACGCAGGCAGGGTGGCTTCGCTTCACCACAAAGGAGGTAACGATGGGTGGCCAATGTATGGCCGGTACGCAATCTGCAGAGGGCCACCTCCTCTCGCCGGGATCGGCGCGTTGCACACTGCCACTCACCGAGTTCAGGCTTTACCTCGAATAGTTTGTTGCTTGCAAGCATTTCCCACGATTGTTGCCAGGCTTTGCGGAGGTGATGCAACAGATGGGGGAACAAGTCCCTGGCCGGAATTGGGGGTCGACGCGAACATGCTCTTTCCGCTGCTCGTTTTTCCGCGGCATCCGCTGCCTCATTGCCTCCTATTCCCACATGGCTGGGTATCCAGCACACCTGAACCTTCTTTTGATTTTTCCCTAATCGTGAAATATGTAGGCGTACCTTACGCACAAGACAGTCACTCGGGTTGAAGATTTTTTATCAGCCTCAGCAGTAGCCACTTGTTGATACCCGTGTGTGCCACCATATCTAACCCACATATAATGAAGCGTACCTACTGCCTACCACCTTCTGAAACTAATACTGTGGTCGGCATCTCGCGCCCCTGGTTTGGAGGGAGCTCTGCCGGATGATTTTTGCCGCCAGGTTTCCGCCGCTGCCTGCCGCCCCGGGCCGGCGCCTCCAGTGCCGCCCCTGCGCCACGCATTCGGCACTTAGCAAGGTCACTCTCGCCCGCTGCCGGCGCGAGGGTGGCGCCACCTAAACCTAACATCTGTTCACGACCAGAAGTCCGAGATTGCCGCTGCCGCTAGGATAAAAACTCGCATCAAAGGATATGAACATTCAAGGCTGCAGATCTGGGATTTCACTAGTAGAGCTGCATTTAAACCCATCAACGCACAATGGGAGCTGTTAAATTTGGTAGCTGATATGGACGTTCTTCTCATCATAGCAGGTATCGAAAAAAACCCGGGCCCACCGAAAATCAGTGATCTAACAATCGCACATGTGAATATCAGCAGCCTTACAATTCCGGGAAAAGTGCACGAACTGCACCAACTTATCCGCACAGAAAATATCAAAATAGTGGCACTGACGGAAACTAAACTCGATAACAATGTAAATTATATTTTATATGACATCCAAGACTTTCACGCACCTCTTCTAAACAATCCTACTAGGTCTGAGGGAGGGGTAGCAATATACATTCATAAAACAATTTCTATGCAGCGACTAGAAAATTTAGAAGGGGACAATTCTGAGGAATGGGTTTGCTGTAAGCTGAAACTCCCGAGCATTTCTATCATTTGCTGCCTATACCTGCCCCCGAATTTAGATTCGAATAGACTTGATCAGTTCAGGAATAATTGTTTGACAGTGTCACACTTTGCAACGAGTATCCTAGCTTGATCTTACTAATTTTGGGCGGTTTCAACGCTTGAAACAACTATCTATCCGAGCGTTACCTTCAAAATAGCAGCGGAGTTACACCCTTCGACACCGAACTGGCCGACGCGGCGAGCGTTCGTGGTCTCACTCAGCTGACCAAAACCCCAACCAGGCCAAACAACAACACTGCCAATCTCAGAGACTTATGTTTTACTAGCAACGAGGAAATTGTTATAGCCAGTGAAACTCTGTCTTCGTTCGCAGCTTTAGACCACTTTCCCATATTTTCAACCCTTAAAGTAAGCACTTCTCAACCCAAATCAATAGAAAGATCCATATGGGACTACAACAGAATGAATATAGACATTTTCGTGCAAATATTACAAGATACTGATTGGGAACAAATTTTGGACGGGAATATCGACAACGCCACTGTCAGGTTCACAAAAGCTCTACTAAATGCAGCAGAATTAGCTATCCCAAAGAAAACAGTAATAATTAAAGAAAGAGACAAATCTTGGGCGACCAGTGAACTCAGAAAGCAAATAAGAAAAACGAAACCGTCTTTTCCTTCAAGCAAAAAGGACCGATCTTCTTGAGCACTGGGAAAATTGGGCCAGACAGCGGAACTCGGTGACAAAGCTGAATCGTACTTTAAATTCTGCACATCTAAAAAATGAAACTGAAAAACTTCTAGAACACCGACAAAACCCCCACAAATATCACCAGATGTTACGAAACATTGTAGGATGGTCTCAAAACTCCACAATTCCCCCTCTTGTAGGAAACCATGGGGAAATTATAAATGACAGTCTAGGTAAGACCAATCTACTTAAAGATTTTTTTCGTATCACATACGGTCATCGACGCCCCAACTGTGCCAAACCCAGTTGTCAACCAAGCTGACCCCCAATCGGTACCCACTCTCAGCAACATCATAGTTCAAGAACACGAGGTATTACAAACTTTGAACTCACTGGATCCTCATAAGTCAACAGGCCCAGACGAACTCCCTACAAAAATGTTAAAGCTCTCTGCAGTTATAATTACCAAACCCCTGACCAAATTGTTCAACAAATCACTACAGTCTGGTACATTCCCCAGTCGTGGAAAATCGCATATGTAATACCGATTTATAAAGGAAAAGGATCCCCGTCGCAGCCAACTAACTATCGACCCATCTCTCTGTTGTGTTGTGTGTCAAAAATATTGGAAAAAATAGTCTTCAAGCGAATATATAGCCATCTCACCGAACATCAGCTTCTAACTGATAAACAGAGTGGGTACCGGCCCAACCACAACACTCAGCTACAGCTCACCTACTTGACCCATAACTTATATGCGACACTGGATAAAGGACAAGACTTCGCAGCGGTATACCTCGACATTTCAAAATATTTCGACAAAATTTGGCATGACGGATTACTTTTTAAGTGCGAGCACGACTTTGGACTCACCGGACCCCTTTTAAAATGGCTAAACACTTGACGGAGAGAAAGCAGCGTGTTATCCTTGGAAATGACACTTTTACAGTCTCAACACCACCGGGCCATGCCCATGCCCAAAATCCTTCCCTTCAAGGACCACCACCTGCCTTATCTCAACTCAAGACCTTGACATCAGGATGTGCCCAAGGGTCAGTTCTTGGGCCACTACTAGCGATTATGTACCTAGACGGACTTTCGACCAAGACAGCCAATGAGACTTTATACTTTGCTGATGATACGTCCCTCTACAGACCGTACGCCCCGTAAGAATTACTCGAGACTCAGAACTCACTGCAAAAAGACCCCGATGAAATCCATAAATACGGTCAAGACTGGGCCATTACTTTTAATCCATTCAAAACAGTCAAGCAAAATTGTTCCCTCCGTCGAGAAGCAGTGGGACCAATATTGAAATTTGGAAACCAAATTATCGCTAAAAGACAAAATCACAAACATCTGGGAATCACCTTCTCCAGTGACCTTCGATTCCACGAACATGTCAACAATACCCTGAAGCAAATCAACAGGGCACTCGGCCCAATATAACCAATTGCACAACATATCCCAAGATTCACTCTCGACAAAATCTACACCATCTACGTAAGACCCTACTTTGACTATTGTGACACTGTTTTTGACGGACTGATAACCAAAACTGACGCCATCTGACAAGAATGACTCCAAAACAGAGCGGCGAGGTTGATCAAAGGGGCCAAAAGAAGAACACTTACCGCAAAGCTGCACCAGGAACTAGGCTGGACCTCTTTGGCAACACGAAGAAAAGTGCATAGACTACGAGAGTTCCACAAACTTCAACATCCAAATTCACTTGCTCCAAATTATATCAGGTCTACCATTCCGGAAACAAGGCATTCAAACACTGGCCGGACTTTCAGAAACTCGCAAACTATTACCCGGCCTCGCATTAGAACAACATTATTTCAAAACTCATTTATACCAAAAACCACCAAAGAATGGAACAGTCTTCCCCTAAAAATTAGGATGTCGAGCTCCGCAGTATTCAAAAAAGAAATTTGTGAGTATTTTGGTCCGACGGCAGCCTCTAAACCCTGGTCTGCGACCTGGGCTAACGCCCCACCGGCGCAGGAGAGCTGCATGACAATGTGCTGAAATCAAACCATATTTCGTGTTTAATGTATCTCTTCATAAGCCTGCAAGTCAGTGTTATCATTCTTTGCTTTGAAATAACTAATAAATATCTCACGGTCAACCCCGGATTCGAACCGGGCACCACTGATCACCAATCGGGGCCTCTAACCTCTATACCACTGCGCCATGCTGTACCGACTCCCACTAGCCCTATACCTGTGACCCGTCAAGAGGTCACTGGCCAGTATCGCTCAACCAAAACGATGCCGTGATCGTGGCGCCGGGTGCTGTGTTCGTACAGAAAAGGCATGGTATACAGTTGCTGCTAGACGACGAGCTAAACAATATATTGGCCTAGAATTACTTGTATCGATGACCCAGGACCCTAAGCTACCTTCATGCCAAATTTCATCCACTTCCATTCACTTTAACAACTTTAAACCATGGTAAGAAGCAAACATGTTCCGAGAAATTTAGCTCCTTGAAATACCCTTTCGGACCAATTACTCGAAAGCCGTTGGAGATAAGTGGGTAGTGTAAGTGAATGAAATGACTGCAATCGATTTTCCTATTCAGCCGTGTTAATTCTGAGCTTGTGAGTGACATGTGCTCGGAACCGAAAAGCTACAAATAAAAGGTTTCCTACTAAGATTATATTTATACATATAAAACAATGACTTTCAATATCACGATATCCATCTCCAAATATTATCAGGCGTAAGCAATGTTCTCTCTTTATCTGAAATGAAAAGACAAATCGGCGCATTAGATCGCGAGATATTAAGATTTGAATGAAATGTGCAAAAATGCAGTTCTCCGGCAGAATGGCGAAAGCTAGGTCAGAATTTTACGTTTTCCACTGGAAACTATGCCTGAGCACAATAAAATTGACCTAGCTGCCTCCAGGTGGCTGTCTTTAAACCAAGTGAAGTGTGCCTCTTGACATTTCGAGCTTATAAGTCGGCCGTCAAATTTCAATAGCTTTTTTGCTTGTATCAGAAATACTGCGTTTTGGCGTAAAAAATATTGTCGGACCAGTTCGAAATTTTTTTCTTAGGTGGCACCTGTTGCTTATTCAAAAGGAGGCGAATTTCAAGTTCGCACTTAAGAAATAAAAATGAGAAAAATGCAAAATTGAAAACATTTGTTCCAAAATTTCTCAAAAACTAATTTGAATTTAGATTTGGGTGCCTTAGTTTGGGCGTCTAGCGTAAAAGGGCTATCACCCTACACAACTGCAGAGCCCTTGCATCAACTGTCAGAACCGCCAAGCGGCCAGAATAGAGCCTCTTGAGAAATCTCAATCCGCTTCGCTCCATGGATTTCGTCATGCGGCTCTGATATGTGGAATTTGGGACTAAAATAGGGAACAAACTACACACTCAACTCCGCGTAGGAGCGTCTGAACTAAATTCACATACTTTCCAGTTACTAAAAACTCTGTCACCTCAGTGCTCATGTGGATACCAAACCGAAACAGTAAAACACTTCGTGCTCTTTTGTCCCATTTATACCAACCAGCGTGATGAACTCTTTCAATCATTAACAGCAATTCTAGGAAGCGACTTAAATGCGTTCTCCCAACAAGAAAAATTAGACCTTTTGATATCCGGTAGTGACCTGGACGTTGGCAGTAGAAGAGAGGTGGCTAAGGTATTCCAAAACTACATTTAAAAAACAAGATTTTTTTAGCGCTGGGGGCGGTCGGTGGGTGCCGGCCGGCGCGGTGGGCGGTGTCGGCCAGGTGGCGGCCGTCCGGTGGACTCCCGCTCGCGGTGGCGACTTTGGACGAATGAAAAACAAATACGGTGGTCAGGAACTGGTTTGCTTGTTTGGTTTGCTTGTCTGTCTTGTTTCTTTATGTGTGTGTGTGTGTGTGTGTGTGTGTGTGTGTGTGTGTGTGTGTGTGTGTGTGTGTGTGTGTGTGTGTGTGTGTGTGTGTGTGTGTGTGTGTGTGTGTGTGTGTGTGTGTGTGTGTGTGTGTGTGTGTGTGTGTGTGTGTGTGTGTGTGTGTGTGTGTGTGTGTGTGTGTGTGTGTGTGTGTGTGTGTGTGTGTGTGTGTGTGTGTGTGTGTGTGTGTGTGTGTGTGTGTGTGTGTGTGTGTGTGTGTGTGTGTGTGTGTGTGTGTGTGTGTGTGTGTGTGTGTGTGTGTGTGTGTGTGTGTGTGTGTGTGTGTGTGTGTGTGTGTGTGTGTGTGTGTGTGTGTGTGTGTGTGTGTGTGTGTGTGTGTGTGTGTGTGTGTGTGTGTGTGTGTGTGTGTGTGTGTGTGTGTGTGTGTGTGTGTGTGTGTGTGTGTGTGTGTGTGTGTGTGTGTGTGTGTGTGTGTGTGTGTGTGTGTGTGTGTGTGTGTGTGTGTGTGTGTGTGTGTGTGTGTGTGTGTGTGTGTGTGTGTGTGTGTGTGTGTGTGTGTGTGTGTGTGTGTGTGTGTGTGTGTGTGTGTGTGTGTGTGTGTGTGTGTGTGTGTGTGTGTGTGTGTGTGTGTGTGTGTGTGTGTGTGTGTGTGTGTGTGTGTGTGTGTGTGTGTGTGTGTGTGTGTGTGTGTGTGTGTGTGTGTGTGTGTGTGTGTGTGTGTGTGTGTGTGTGTGTGTGTGTGTGTGTGTGTGTGTGTGTGTGTGTGTGTGTGTGTGTGTGTGTGTGTGTGTGTGTGTGTGTGTGTGTGTGTGTGTGTGTGTGTGTGTGTGTGTGTGTGTGTGTGTGTGTGTGTGTGTGTGTGTGTGTGTGTGTGTGTGTGTGTCTGCGTGCGTGCGTGTGTCTGCGTGCGTGCGTGTGTCTGCGTGCGTGCGTGTGTCTGCGTGCGTGCGTGCGTCTGCGTGCGTGCGTGCGTCTGCGTGCGTGCGTGCGTGCGTGCGTGCGATACGTCCGGTATAGGCGATGTGTTTAGTGAGAAATATGAGAGAGGCGTCACGACTTAAGCCTTCGGGCTTTTACGCCAACCTCTTTGTTAAAATATCACATTGTTTCCGTCAAATAAATATTAATCTATCTATCTATCTAATTCGAATTCTTGTACCGCGGGGCGGCGTTGGTAATGAGGGCCCTTGGCCTTGGTGCCGAGTTACGAGGGGCGGCGTTGGTGATGAGTGCCCTTGGCCTTGGTGCCGAGTCACGAGGGGCGGCGTTGGTGATGGCCTTGGTGCCGAGTCACGAGGGGCGGCGTTGGTGATGAGTGCCCTTGGCCTTGGTGCCGAGTCACGAGGGGCGGCGTTGGTGATGAGTGCTGATGGCACATTTGGTAACCTCACCGGCCGACCGGGCTGGTCGTCAGCCTACAATCTATTGAACGGGGAGGGCGTGTCGAAGCGCGGCCTGTCTCCTGCTGGCGAGCGGCTGCTGTGGGGGTGAGATAAAGAGCATATTAACGACGAGTTATATGTGAAACAAAATAAATTATTTTTGTTTATGTATATATATATATATATATATATATATATATATATATATATATATATATATATGTATGTATATATATATATGAGTATAAATACGCAAACTTGAAAGGAAAATTCAGGCTCCTGAGTGGTGTAGTGGTTAGCATGCCGGGCCGGAAATCCGGAGACCTGGGTTCGAGTCCCAGCCTAGGAGCAATTTTCCAAAGCTGCAAAATTACAACAGTCTATAACTTATATATATATATATATGTATATATATATATATATATATATATATATATATATATATATATATATATGTATATGTATGTATGTATCGTTTAGCAAACGTTAATAGTTCAAGCGCTCTGAGAGCGAGTCAGTTCCAAAAATGTCAAAATGCCAGCCTTTCAATCGCTCCGTGCTAGCAAAAAAAAATTGTGTGAAGTAGTTGTCAAAATAATCTTGCACTTGTCACTTAATCTTGCAGGTATCATTTATGTTCTCGCGGAGGTGCCGGGGCCTCCTTGGCTGTGATCTGTTTGGCGGCGGCCTGGGGGGATGGGGGGAGCTTTGAATTACCTGTGCTATACCGATATCCATTAGAGACAGCAGATGTTCCAACACCTACAGATTTTGACTCCCTTTGGGTCTGTCAGGTTTCGGTCGGGCGGGTTGCGCCGGGGAGGTCCTGGCGCCTTTGCATCTCTCTGGAATCGTAACGCGTTATAACCAACGTATATTAAACATGTCTGTGGTTCAGCACCCAATGTCGAGTCACTTTGTGGTGCTCCCACACCTGACACACATATCAATTCATGCCTCACTTCATGCTCTCATCTTCAGTCACTCGCACCTCATCATCTTCTTTTCAGAATAGAAACCGGGAGAGTCTAAAAGGGTGAGTATAGACTTGACTTTATCTTTTTTTCTGACATCGACATCATTTGGATCGACAACCAGACGAGAAAATCCCCGTTCCCTTCGTTGCTCCCGGGGGCTGGTGAACAACAGGTTTTCACCTCGCTTGCTGGCCCGGGGGGCAACGGAGGGAGTTATATTCACTCATGCTCTCATCTTCAGTCGCTCTCACCTCATCATCACCCCAAATATACAAAACACGTCGTTCTAGTACGGGCAGTAAATATGTCTCAGGCTCAGCACCCAGTGTCAAGCTGCGCACTGGGTGTTTCCCACAAGAGACAAACATTATAAAAAAAAAAATAATGATCAGCACATCCGATTACATATAAAAACATAGGGGAGCAAGCTGGAACATGACAAAAGCGTGTTCACTAGTATAAGATAGGGGCCACACTGGTGTTCCAGGGGCCACACTGGTGTTCCAGGGGCCACACTGGTGTTCCAGGGGCCACACTGGTGTTCCAGGGGCCACACTGGTGTTCCAGGGGCCACACTGGTGTTCCAGGGCCACACTGGTGTTCCAGGGCCACACTGGTGTTCCAGGGGCCACACTGGTGTTCCAGGGGCCACACTGGTGTTCCAGGGGCCACACTGGTGTTCCAGGGGCCACACTGGTGTTCCAGGGCCACACTGGTGTTCCAGGGGCCACACTGGTGTTCCAGGGGCCACACTGGTGTTCCAGGGGCCACACTGGTGTTCCAGGGGCCACACTGGTGTTCCAGGGGCCACACTGGTGTTCCAGGGCCACACTGGTGTTCCAGGGGCCACACTGGTGTTCCAGGGGCCACACTGGTGTTCCAGGGGCCACACTGGTGTTCCAGGGGCCACACTGGTGTTCCAGGGGCCACACTGGTGTTCCAGGGGCCACACTGGTGTTCCAGGGGCCACACTGGTGTTCCAGGGCCACACTGGTGTTCCAGGGGCCACACTGGTGTTCCAGGGGCCACACTGGTGTTCCAGGGGCCACACTGGTGTTCCAGGGGCCACACTGGTGTTCCAGGGGCCACACTGGTGTTCCAGGGGCCACACTGGTGTTCCAGGGGCCACACTGGTGTTCCAGGGGCCACACTGGTGTTCCAGGGGCCACACTGGTGTTCCAGGGGCCACACTGGTGTTCCAGGGCCACACTGGTGTTCCAGGGGCCACACTGGTGTTCCAGGGGCCACACTGGTGTTCCAGGGGCCACACTGGTGTTCCAGGGGGCCACACTGGTGTTCCAGGGGCCACACTGGTGTTCCAGGGGCCACACTGGTGTTCCAGGGGCCACACTGGTGTTCCAGGGGCCACACTGGTGTTCCAGGGGCCACACTGGTGTTCCAGGGGCCACACTGGTGTTCCAGGGGCCACACTGGTGTTCCAGGGGCCACACTGGTGTTCCAGGGGCCACACTGGTGTTCCAGGGGCCACACTGGTGTTCCAGGGGCCACACTGGTGTTCCAGGGGCCACACTGGTGTTCCAGGGGCCACACTGGTGTTCCAGCAGGGCCACACTGGAGATGAATCAGGAAGCAGCGTGATGAGCTCATAAGTCGCACTATCCGGTAATTGGACGGAAAGCGTTCTCAGTTGTCCTAGATCCAGTTTTCTTTTGCAACAGCTGCACCTTTTCTGACACGCCCTGGCTGAGGCCGTACCATGTTATGGTATGTTTGTTATGGATGTTTCGGCGACATCCCACATTTGACGGAAGTTATCACCTTTGGGAGTTACAGGGCATCTTTAAGCATTTTTAGTATAATTTCAAAATGGTAGTCTTTAGACCTTGACACATACCTCTTGGCTGGGGTGGAAGTATTTTTGGTTAATGAGGTTCTGCCACAGCACCTGACATTCTCTCTCTCTCTCTCTCTCTCGGCAGAGGTGGAGGTATCTCCGGTAGAGGAGGTTCTGCTGCAGCACCTCCTCACCTCTGCTCCGCCGTCCGCCGAGGGGCCTCTGTCAGCGCTCCCTGCCATGATGGGTCGGGTGTACCCGCAGTACCGGCGACAGCCGCCCAGCGCAGATGTCGCCACCACCGCCGAACAGATGCTGCGCCGGCTGACAGGTCGGTCTAACGGCTCCAACAACTGGGCCATTTCAGGACGGATCGACCAAGCTGTTCACAGTCACCACTTCGAGTTCGCTCAAACTTTGTAATTGAATTTTCCCATGGGTCCCAATGTGTCTTGTAGAATGCTTAGTCCGAGTCTAATTAGGTCACGAGATAAAGGCGAAGGACATCATTAGGTGAGATGTAAAGATAAACGCAATTTGAATTAGGTTTCTATTAACAATGAAATAAATTTCAAAAAGGTTTATTTCATTAAAAACCTCATGCTTAGGTATTTTCAGGAAGTATTAAATTTGTATCTGATCATTTCTTGACCTTATATTCAGGTTATATTTTTTTGTTATTTGCCATACTGTTCGTACTTTGTTATATCTTATTCTGGATGTCACCTATCTCACTGTGACGGCAACTGCCTTTGGAAGAGCTGGCAGTGGGCTGGAGCGGGTGGCGCCGGTGTCGCGCAGCGTTGACGGTGACGGCGACTCGACTTCCCTAAACACTACCTATTTACCGTGGTATTACCTGGAGCCTGGCCAGCTAAGGGTGTCACGTGACTTCCTGAGTGTCATGCGCTTCAAATTATTTAGAACTGGACGATCACAACCAGCGTCGGCTCTGCCTTCGTTCAGTCGCACCCTTCTTACCCCTTAGCGATCTGCTCGCTCAACCACTGAGCCCTAGCACAGTTGCCAACAGTGAACGCACAACGCCGGGAACAGCGCGGCAGCGCAGTGCGAAAGAGCCCGCCACCCAAGCAGACTATCACGGGTTCGAGGCAGGGCATTTTGTAACGAAAAGTCAGTGGGGGGACATTTCTTGTGCTGGCCATTATAGTGTCTTCAGGCGAGCAAGATCCCATTTTGAGAGGGTTTAATAAACTTAGACGCGTTAGTGTTAAAAAAATGTTTTTCAATTTGTGTGTTATTCCATGTCTAAAGATTATGGATGCTGCCCAGGGCTGCTAAGTTTTTTTCAGCGGAAAAGGTCAAACCGAGCTAGAAAAAGGGCCAATAGAGGGGCAAAATCTTATGTCCACTAAAATAGCCAAAATAAACACCACAAAGGCCAGATTTGAGGCTAAAACGACTCCTAGCGGTATTCATAAAACCACAGAAAAAAGCGACTTGTCTCACAGTTTAAAACTAATTGTTGGCAGTTTGATATTTACTTGACGCAATATTTTTAGCACACTACCCATCTAATAGGAAGCCAAGGGTACCCTTTCCAACACCGCGTGGCCATCGAATGTTTTTATCCACCTAATCGGAACATTTGTTGGCATCCTCAATCACCCTCCCCCTCTTCGTGACCAACAATTTCCTGATCTCAGTCAACATGGGAGTAAACCGGAAATTTGTATAACCAGCCGCTGCGGAAGGCAACGAGGAGCCCAAATTCGAAACGTTTTTGGTACTAATGTGGAAAGTTTGTTGTCAGCATCAGGTTGAAGTTTGGCTGGCCCTTTTACTTATTTGCGGGTGATGATGCTTATGTATGCTATCACCATAATAATAACACAAGCATTGACGGGGGCGGGTACCCGCCCTCTCCGGGTTTTTCGGAGACAGCAGAAAAACGGCCGCGCGTTGCGCCGCCGTACTTGGTGTACCTTTTCTCTGATCATTTTTACAACTTTTGTCAAAAATTTTTGGTTACATCATCTCAGGTCGGGTCACCATTACAGTTTAAGTGACCTGATCTAAAAAAAGTTCAAGATAGCATAAGTCGGAATAAGGTGAACTTATCCAATTGAAACTCATATCATATGATTCCCCTAGCGAGTTCTCTAAAACATGTTTTGGTATTTTTATAGAGTTTATTTTTACTGCATTAGATTTTCCTTGTCTTTGCAGTTCTAATGATATGCATTTTATATCATTTGACCTTGAACTGACCTCACGTCAGGTCAAATCCTTGATTTCACCTAGCAATGTCATATTATATATCATTCGTTTCGGCTTGATGCGAGGATTCATACAGTTTAAGTTGTTTTGCTCCATCTTTACTTGTTCAGATTTAATGGCCGAAAACCTTAATTTACATGTTATCCTTATGACGGTATGTTTGACCTCTATCAGGGGCGTAGCCAGGATTTCGCTCAGGGAGGGGCGGCGCCCCGAAAAGGGCCCCTGCGACAGCGCCAAAGGGCCCTGATGGGTAAAAAGGGCCCTGCTTGTTACAGAATAGAGTGCTGAAGAGGGCTTAAGAGGGCCCTGTCTGGTATAAAATGCAAAATTTGGCCACAGAGCATAGTGCGGGCGAGCTGCGCTTCGCGCGCCACGTGTCCTCAGGGGGCGGCTGTTGCCTCCATGGAGGGGCGGCTGTCCCTGCCGCCCCTCCCCCTTGGCTACGCCCCTGACCTCTATTGACCTTAAATGTGACCTGACAAAAAATGGTCCAATATTTTCGATGGAGAAGTGGACGGGCTACCCAACATCGTGTACTGTTTTCACTACCTAGCGTGGTTCTCAAGATCTTAGGGGGCGGGTACCCGCCCTCCCCAGTCAAAGCGAAGGTGGCTCAGACCTCCGTCAATGCGCGTGTTAAGTCATCTGTCCATTTCACTGGGGGGGCAATTTCCGGGCCCTGGGGGGGGCATTTCGGCCGACTGGGGGCAAATGCCCCCCCAGTTAAAATCTTTAAAAAATGGCCTGGTTCGAGGCCTTCCCGGGCCAGTTTTATCATGCCTCTACGTCTGCTAAGGGAGCCAACCATCATGCCCCTCCCCAGCATGGCAGCCAGCAACCGAGCACTCTGGCAGTGGCGACCAAAGCTCCGGAAACACCCGGCCGCGCTCCCAGGTTTCTGCACAGCAAAGTGCGGCACGACTCGAAATCCACATCCACAGCCAACATAACTCGACTCGTGGTTTGTGGCGATGTTGAAGTCAACCCCGGCCTTCCTGACACCGTCGCTGGTAGTGAAGGCCTTCGGAAAGTGACTCAAAATGTTCGGAGCATCCGATGTTCGATGGAATTGAAACAGTCTTGTGTTATTTCATGAACCGAAACATGGTTAAACGTTGAAACAGCAGAGCTCCAATCGGTGCTTCCAAGTCTTACCTGGCATGGACGAGACCGGCCGACTTACGCCGAAGGTGTGGCCTGTGCCATCCGCAGCAGCATAGCATCTGTGAGACGTACGGAGCTGGAGGTGGAGGGGACAGAACTGTTGGTGATTGATGTTTGTGCTCAAATCGCTTATCTGTGTCGAATATTGTCCACCGGGTCACAATGATGCGCTAAGTTATACATTCGATGTGAAATTCTGTAGACTCACTGTGCTGCTCTATCTCGTAAAACCAAGCCAAGCTAAAATCTTCCTTGGAAATGCAGGCTCAATATAGCCGGCTCTCCACTTTGATTCTGTCTGGCAGCGTGATCCCTCCATTTCACCCTGGTGAGGACACTAAAACAGGGGCCCTCAACCTGGTCAGGAAGTTTCTTGGAATCACCATCCACCCTCTGGCCATATCAGCTTGTCATCGCCTCCAAAACAGGAACACTATTCTTCTCAGGTTTATCAACCTTGACGAAAGGGAGGCTGTCTACAGGCAGCGCACCAAGCCCCTTAACCCATTTCCGTCAGGCCCCGCACCCCCATTTCCGGCAGGGGGCAAATCGGCCCCCCAAGATCTCGTAATCTAACCGGCCGATTTTGAAAATTCAAAGTGCTATAGATTCGACGCTCAACTTTATTTTGAAAAAGAAAATTTCAAAATTTTGATTTTTAAGGAGAAAGTCGCAAAATATATAATTTGTGTATTTTTAGATTTTCCATAACCCTTGTCTCTGTTGTACGATTTTCACAAAACTAGTTCAGACTTACAAATAATTGACCCAAAATTGTCATATACTGAGTTACGCAAAATTCGAAATTCAATGGCAGTTCCAGGACCAGGACTATGAGGGAAATATATACAACCTAAAAATTTTGTTACGCGGATTGAAGCCGATATACTGCTTGGCATCTTGACACATAAATAAATGAAAAAAGAAAAACTCATCAGGGGCGGATGCAGAAGGTAAAACAGTGGGGTAAAATACATCCCAACAATATGCGAGTGGTATGCATGAGTATATTAGTCCCTCGACTAGTTGAAATTTATTTCGATAATTTTTACCCTCCCATGGCAGCTCTGGGAAAGGGGGTGACATGGCGGATCAAGGGCCTCGTCGGGAGGGGCGGGTGGGGGTGATTGGAACCACATTTTTAATATACAACGATATTGAGTCGCGGCGGTGATACTGGCTGGAATATGCATTTTGAAAATGTGTAGTGACTGGACACGCCTCTGGTAATCTAGAATTTGGTTATAACTATTTTGAATTTCATATACTCAATTGTATTCGCCCTGGCACGGCTGTAAGCAGTCTTCTCACTTACTAACGTTTAGTCCTTCTTGATAACATTCCCCCATTTTGAACTGCTGTAACCGCCCCTGATGAATACAAATAGTGACAATTGTGAATGCACTATCATCTCACATAAAAATATATAATAAAACCATATAACTGGTATCAGGATCAGCAGAGACGGCTTCCTTTACAAAGAACCCATCGCATACGATAATACTTGGTTTGTGGATAGAACCTCCCCAAAACCCAGCCATAGCTCCGCCCCTGGTAAATATATAATATTGACAATTCAGAAAACCTGCCTGTACTAGTTTTAGGAAAAGTCAGGAAGTTTCAAAGTTCTATCGCAAGCCGTTTCGGAGATATTCTTGAAAAACCTTAGGGGCAATATTAGCCCCCCTGCCGGAAATAGGGTTAAGAAGGGGCTTGGTGTCCATGAGAGCCTTACTGCTGAGAGGCTTGCTGTCGTCAAGATCCTGCGAGCGCTCCACAATCCCAAGGACAAGTCCCCTCTTCAATCCCATTATACGGACAAAGGGAGAATCTTCATTAGGCCAAAGGGTTCCTCTCGCGCTGTTGAGGTGGGGGTTGGCGCCACCAAAGAAGATATCCTGGCTCTCTGCAACAAAGCAGAGAGGCCCCATAGGACTGACCGTGTTCGCTCCTCGGCAACCCTCTCTGGCTCTCGGGCTGGAGCTTCTCGGGGTGATCAGGTGCCTCGCCCTGGATCCCCATTGGTCTTGGCGCCTGGTGATCTGGGTGGGGGCTCTGCACCTCCCCCTGGTGTGGTGGGCCCGCCTGGCTCCCTGGCTGTCCCTGGGGATCCTCAGCCTGCTGTCCCTCCTTCGACCTCTGTAGCTGCCGCTGTGCCTGGGGTTCCTCAGGTACCTGAGGTTCCTGCTGTACCTGAGGTTCCTGCTGTACCTGAGGCCCCTGCGGATTCTGCTGTTGCTGCTCCTGGTGGTGCTCCTCCCCTGAGGGAGTCTGCCGCTGTGCATGCTGGGGATGTTGATGACAGCGGGATGGGCAGGGGGCTGTCCCACGGCCCCCCAGCCCGGGCCCGCCTGTGGCGCCCTCTGGGCAGTCAGATCGCATCTCTGTTGTGCTCTCCAGCTCTCCTGTTGGTTGCCCTGAGCCTTCAGCTTGTGTGGGCCTGGTGGGGGGCCTTGGGGCGGCCGTCTGCTGGGATGGCCGGGGGGTGGCCGCTGGTTCTGTGGGGGTGTTCCGCGCCACCCCCTGCCAGGTTGTTGGTGGGGAACCTGCCGCAGACTCAGTGGTGCAGGGGAAAAGTAGAAGCGGTCGGCTGGTCCATCCTCCCCCCCCACAAGTACAGCTAACCAAGTCATGCCCCCTTTTGTTCAGATGTAGGGCTACAAGTTTCAAATTAGTCCTAACCTGCCCAGTAACAGCGGGATGTTCAAACAGATAGCTTCTTTAGGTCTCACAAACTTGTCTAGTTAGCAACTTCTCAACAACCTCTAGTTTTTTCATCTTTCCCCACTCCCCACCTTCTTCTTTTTTGCTCCTGTCATCTAGTTCTTCATTTTTTCTAACCTTGTTGCTTCCCTGCTCATTTGTTTCTTCCAGTAAATTGCTTGACTTCTCACCCCATCTTTAATTTTGTCTCCCTATACCTTGACCACCCCTCTGCTCTTTTCCTCTAGAGATAGGTACCAGATTCTGTCCCACATACTCCTACCTAAATGACGACCCTGATTTCTCGGCAGACCTGTTCCAAACAGTCCTTGAAAATTGTGAATACCTCAACCTCACTGCTCCTCTAAATTCTCTTTCCACCTCAAATAACTTGGTTCCAGATGTTTCTGTTCTACATGTCAACATACGGTCCCTACCCAAAAATTTTGACCAGCTCGAACTTCTTATACATCAACTTCATACCAAACCTCAACTCATTCTGTTTAGTGAGACCTGGTTGGATCCAGCACTTGCCCTCTCATACAACCTTATAAATTATAGGCTGGAAGTGTCATCACCTGGCAACATTAGAGGTAAAGGCTCAGCTATGTACATCCATGATTCTATATCTTACAACAGAAGAAATAAACTCTGCTGTGACAAGCTTGAATTTCAATCGGTTTTCGTCGAAATTAAGATTCCAAACAACAAAAATATAATAATTGGCACATCATACCGTTCCCCCTCATACCCCCTTCTTCAATTCTTAGACTATCTAGAACCAGTTATAACAACGATGAACTCTGAGTCCAAACTTTGTATATTAGGAGGGGACTTTAATATAGATCTCTTAAAACATGAATGTGATGACCAATCAGCCCTCTTCCTCAATACCTTGGCATCCATTGGTCTTTTCCCGTCTATTTCTCGCCCTACTCGTGTTGCCTCGGATTCCAGTACTCTCATTGACAACATCTTCTTCAATGATCCCAACCTGATAAAAGATTCGGGGGTGATACTCTCTGATATTAGCGACCACTTCCCAATCTATGCCAACATTAACATCTCAAACATTAAGGCTAAACTTAAACCCCCAACTCTAACATTTGTTTTGACTTTCGGAAAATTGACGCGCTGAATTCAGCCTTATTTCACAAGCTGAGAAGTGTTCTGAACATGCAAGACCCTGATCAAGCAGCGAGCTTCATCACCAATACAATTAGCTCTGAAATAGTCTCTCTTAGTGTAAAAAAATCTGACAGAAGAAATATCCCGGTCCAGCCTTGGATTTCCTTTGGCTTGCTCCGAAGCATAAACAAAAAGAATGAACTATATAAGAAATATATTCGCGAACCCTCCACTCTCAACCATTCAACCTACGTAAATTATCGAAACCGTCTCTCGTCACTCATTCGTCACGCCAAAAAAATTACTATGAACGAAAGCTTGAAGAATGTAGGTCTAATCCCGCCAGGCTTTGGAAAGTTCTGAATTCGCTGGTTCATAAAAATAAATGTAAACCCTCCCTCCCAGACCAGTTTGTCCACGAAAGCACCATTTTTGACTCACCAATGGTTATTGCAAACAAATTCAATGAATTTTTTGGCTCCATAGCTCCCATATTGGATGAAAAACTTGGTCAGTCAGAAGTCGACCCCATGTCATACCTAACTAACCGCCCACCACCTATTGAACCTTTTCAGTTTCAATTCATTGATCCTCAATCTATCCTCTCCATCATTCATAACCTGGACAACTCATCAGCGACCTCAGATTGTCTGACTCCAAAAATTTTGAAGTCTATATCATCCACCATAACTCCATACTTAACACACCTGTTTAACCTTTGCTTAAGTAGGGGTGTATTCCCCACAGTATTTAAAAGGTCTGTGGTCGTCCCCATCTTCAAGTCTGGAGATCCCCTCTGCTTCAGTAACTATCGACCCATTAGCTTACTCAGTGTTCTTTCTAAAGTACTCGAAAAAAATTGTGTTCATCCAGTTATCCGAATTCATTAGATCTCAAAATATACTCAACGCTCACCAATTCGGCTTCCGTAAACATCATAGTACCTACATGCCATTAACCTTACTGCATGATCACATTACTTCTGCTCTAAGCCACAGGGAAGTCAGTGCTGCCATCTATCTTGACTTTTCAAAAGCTTTTGACACTGTCAACCATGAAATTCTCCTTAAAAAACTACAGGTTTATGGCATATCCAACTTTCCATTAAACTTGTTCAGAACTTACCTTCAAAATCGGTCGCAAGTTGTCAAATTCAACTCCATATTATCCCCCCTTCCCCAGAAAATGCCCTGTGGCGTCCCACGAGGGATCCCTGTTGGGCCCCCTGCTCTTCCTGCTCTATATTAACGACATTAACCTCAGTACCACTGCCTGTAAATTCCTTCAATTCGCGGACGACACTGTCCTTATCTTCACTGACAAAAACTCCGCAGACCTCCAGGAATCCATCGTCAATAATCTTCCGAAACTAACCACCTGGCTCAATAGTAACCGCCTCACTATCGATCCCAAAAAATCCACGTACCAACTCTTTTCAAATCCTCCCGAGCAATGTGAGATTAGAATTTCTATTCACGGTCAATTTTTGACGAGAAAATCCACAACTAAATACCTTGGAATCATAATAGATGAAAAATTCAAATGGGATGCTCAAATCAGGAGTGTTGAATCAACAGTCGCCCGCAATATTGGCCTTATAGGAAGAACCAGCAAAAACCTTAAGTCTCAGCATCTTCTTCTTCTTTACAATTCCCTAGTCCTCTCTCATCTCTCATACGGCCTTCAGGCCTGGGGAGGTGCATACCTCTCTAAATTTAAGAGACTGCAAACTCTTCAAAAAAATTGTCAGAATAGTAGACTCGTCAGACCGCATGGCCCCATCTAGTCCTCTATTTAAGAAATATGGTATTCTGAGATTTTGTGATCTAATTGAGCTGGTACAAGTTAATGTCCTCCATGATTATCTCTCTCACACACTGCCAACCCCCCTTGCCTCGAAATTTACACTGGCTACATCAGTTAGGGTCCGGCTAGCAAGACAATGCCGTCATTTTGAAGTTCCATTTACGTCAGTCATCTACAGAAAATTTTCATTGTTCCTATCCGCCCCTAAAGCCTGGAATGACGTAATTGCATCCCAAATAAGAGATATTAATGATGTTCCTAGGAGCAAATGTGTGTTTAAACGAGTTGTTAAAAAGATATTTATTGACTAGTATTGAAACCTAAGTCTTCTTGCCTGCTGAACTTGCCTTTTTCTTTCTTTCTTTCTTTCTTCCTGCTTGTCTTGCTTCTTTCTGAACCGCTTGTAATCTGTCTTTCTCTCTCTCTCTCCTTCCTTACTCTATATCGACCCACCCACCGTGTTTGTAATCTTGTTACAATGTTGTATAGTAAGTCCTTGCAACAAGTTCTTTTTTTTCGTATTTGTCCTGTGTCACAAGGTCCGTGTCATTTTTCATCCGTGCCTGTCACCAAGATGGGCCTTTGGTGTGGCTGTGAATTATGGTTGCGTAGCGGTTAGGACCTTTTCGTAGGCGATGAAGGTACTTTTGTACTAAGTCCAATTTATTTTCCCACGTTTAGCCTGGCGTTGTGAACAGGCCGTAACTCAGCAGCAGTTCCAACACTATGCACTGTCAGCAGCCTCCTCGTCACCACTGGTCACATGTCACGGAGCTGACTGGCAAAACTTCCCCGTCGCAATGGCGAATGCGAAACACGACTGTCTACCAGCGCCGAAGGCGGCTGTTTATATACGGTTTGATACCGGATGCTGACGAGTTGACTGAGAACATTTCATCAACCAGAAATGAGGGCAACTGTGGATTTCCGAGAATACTGGGTACCAGAGTACACCAGGTGTCTGCGAACTGGGGTGTGATGGGGTCCAATCTTAATGCAATATCCTGTCGGCACTTCAGATCTGCATAGCACTAATGGAAGTCCATTAGTTTTATGGGCGCTTTGAACTCAATGACTGCCATTCCCATGCCAAAGGCACGAGGATTTAGCGTCTTGGCCTTGAAGCGGTCACCTCTAAGCAGGGTTAACGCTCGGGGCGGCCACGTGGATTGGCACATGTCGGTGCAAGTTTGCGAACACGTCGGTGCAAGTACTCTAGCTTGGTCTGACTGGGTTAAAGCATTAGGTTTGACTATGGAGGGGCTGTTTTTAAGCTTTATGGATTCAGAAATTTAGTAGTTTTAAAGGGGTGAATAAAATCTTTATTACAGTGCCACTCTCGCATGAAAATGTTCTATTGTGCTTTTGCCCCTGCGGGTGGGCCTGCATTCCCCCCTCCCCCGTTCTCCCCCATAAGAGTGAAAGGTTGGGTTGACGGGATCTACCGTTGGTTGAGGGTGACGGATTTATTATTGTTATACTCGGGGCGCAATTTCATACCTATACCCTGCTGGCGGGGGCCGAAGTCGGGCACCTTAGTCTTCCCGTCCCTCGTTAGTTAGCTGCACCACTCAATCTCGCTGCCCCTTTTCCACTCACACCCTTGCTCACCCACCCCCAACTGATCTTCCCTTTAACCCACTTCCCCCTTCTGTCACAAAACTCAGTTTGGATGAGTTCTGAACTCTGGTCACCTGGACGTCGCGGCCGTGGCCTCCGGTGGCGATGTGGGCGGTGTCCGTGCGACATCCTGTCCCGGTGACGCCGGGACGGCCTGGTGATGGCCCGTCTGTCCGGCGTCGCCGAGCAGCCGTTGATCTGCGACCGCACTGAACTCCGGAATGCCGCCTGTGCCGCCTGTGGCCTACTCGCGTGGACGCGCGCCTGAGCTGCCGTTGCCGGCGTCCGCCTTACAACCGCCTGACCAGCGTGCCGGGTGGTCGCAGCGGTGGCGGTGCGGCGCCCCACCCTGTGGGACCACATACCATAGCACCCGCTGGTTGACCTGCCTACCTTCGAGTCGCAGGCCGAGCGGCGCGGCCCCACAGGCGACCTTAGCCAGCTCAAACAGTTGTTTGAGCATCACCGGCCGAGGAGCGACCGGTGATGTCCCGCTCCTTCATCTTCTACCTGCTGGGCGACCTGGGGATCCGGTTCGAGTGCCTGCTGCCGCTGGTCGCCTGCTGCTCCAACACCGGCCCCTCGCGCAACATGTGAGTGCGACTGGGGTACGACCCGAGGAGAGACCCGGCCGCCCGGAGGTACCGGATTATCGACTAGCGCACGCTGCGCTGTGCTGAAGAGCAAGATGGTGCTGAAGTGAGCGCTGAGTGTGGTGCCTTCTGCAATTAAAATCTCAACAAAAAAGAAGAAACATTCTCACAGTGGTCCACATACCTACCAAATTCATGAGGCGCTGTGATATTCGATCATTGCTGACCCCACACCATTTCAGATGTACTTGTGGTGCAGAGACTATGACCAATGTGCATTTGCCCTTCTCAGTGGTGAAGAATTGTGCGAGTTGGAATTTTTCGCTCTGCTGGTCAGGTGCCCAGTGTTCGCCTTGGTCTCAGGAAGAGCCTCAAGTTTTTCATATGATTTAGTAGTACCTCAGCCCATTCACCATTCATATAGGCACCATCAATTTTGTGAACTGTCGTCTCACACATATATCAGCTGACCATATTACGCAATCTTGTTTCTTGTGTGTTGGCGAGATTGCTGGCCGTTTGCGGTGCTGATGCCCGCTCGCTGGCGCCGCCTAGCGGCCGAGCGTGCGCTGGTAGGTGGCACGGCTGGATCCGTCGTGCCATCGGCCGCGCTGCCGGGCGCTGGTGGTGCTCCTGCTCGGGTTGGCATTAGGCTACCTGCGGAGCCCTGAATCTACACACCCGCCACCATATATTAAAAAAACACTAGTCAAGGAAACTTATAAGCTCCTATAAGCTCTGATACCAATGTGTTCACATCGGTCACTGGCCTTGCGTGTCATCGGTCGTGGCTCATTTGTCCCCAGTGCTTTATTTGTTGCGCTCCTTCTGTGCTCTTTTGCTGTGTTGTGTATGGGATGTGTGGCATTCATTCCTGAATACATGTGTGTGGAAGTAAAATGTAACTTAGTTGATAGGATTTTCGAAAAGCCTCTGCTGTTGGCAGGTGATTTCCGTGTGACCAAAACTAGGTGGATCAGAGATTCTGTATTATTAACAGTCACTCCTGGCTGTGATTCTTTGTCCTATCGCGCGTCAGATTTGATGGAGAATGTACCATGGCCGGATTGGTTCAAAACGTCAGTAAGTCGACTCGAGATTTGAGAGAGTTGAAATACCTCTATCCTGTTCTCTTAAAATCAGCTGAAGTAAAAAGCGATATTCGTAGTGGCATAGCCCAGTCCGACCACTTCGAGATCTGTACTGTTTTTAAAGGCCTCGCCATTCTGGGCCCAATAGTGAGCCCAACGACATCGCTCAACTATAAGAGAGCAAATTTCGATGGAATGCGGAGAAGTCTTCAGCTTGTGACGTGGGATGTTTTGCTAGAGACGGAGTTGGAAGAATCTGTAGAAATGTTATATGACATTCTTAAAGCAGCCATACGTAACCATGTTCCATCGGATACCTTACGCCGTCGTCGCCTGCCCTGGTTCAACGCTGACGTCTGCCGTACGCTAAGAGCGAAAGAAGCCGCGTTCAAACGTTTGAAACGTATCAGGAACCAGGAAACCTTTAGCAGTGAGGACAAGCGACGGCTATGCAAAAGCCTATCTCGTGATAAATACTGTCAGCACCTCCAAGGCGTGATAGGGAACTTCAAAACCAACCCTAAAATGCTTGGATATTTTTTCAGCTTTGGTAACCTGTATTTGCCAGGGTCGCCGCCGGGCGAGGAGCGGCAGCAGTGGCATCTATTGTCAGTCCCGGTAACCTGTGTTTGCCAGGGTCGCCGCCGGGCGAGGAGCGGCAGCAGTGTCATCTATTGTCAGTCCCGGTAACCTGTGTTTGCCAGAGTCGCCGCCGGGCGAGGAGCGGCAGCAGTGGCATGTATTGTCAGTCCCGGTAACCTGTGTTTGCCAGGGTCGCCGCCGGGCGAGGAGGGGCAGCAGTGTCATCTATTGTCAGTCCCGGTAACCTGTGTTTGCCAGGGTCGCCGCCGGGCGAGGAGCGGCAGCAGTGGCATGTATTGTCAGTCCCGGTAACCTGGGTTTGCCAGGGTCGCCGCCGGGCGAGGAGCGGCAGCAGTGGCATCTATTGTCAGTCCCGGTAACCTGTGTTTGCCAGGGTCGCCGCCGGGCGAGGAGCGGCAGCAGTGTCATCTATTGTCAGTCCCGGTAACCTGTGTTTGCCAGGGTCGCCGCCGGGCGAGGAGCGGCAGCAGTGTCGGACGGCGGTGCTGCTGCTGGCGGCGCTGCGCGGTGCCGATTGGTCGGCTGTGTTCCTACTTCAGACCGCTGTCCGTAGTCAGCTCACCGGCTTCTGGGAGGGCGAAGTGGCAGAAGAGGAGGCTGCCGACTGCCTCAGTCTCGCCGGTAGGTGGTGTTCAGCAGGGACGGCAGCTGGCTGGTGTCATTTCTATAATTAAACCGACAGCCAGGATCCCATCCAAAACCGTTCAGAGGGATCGATCAATATGGCATTGACCTCAGTGTCTCAAAATAGGTTTTACGCTAGGGCGTTGACTAGAAAATTAACCTGGGAATGTGGGGTGAGTGAGTGGAAAACTCGCCTCAAATGTATGGTGGAGTTGAAAGCTTAGAATTTTGGGTAGTCAGAGGGCGCCGTCTGAGAAGCCTCGTTTGAACTGACAGCTGGATATTTCATTTAATTTTGCTCAACATTTATTTTAATATTATCAAACCAAAATTGTTTCACTATTACCAAGTGAAAAGTTTGGTTTAAGCAGGTGTACTCTTTACCGACTAAAACCTGACACAGTCTCAAGTTATTTGAGGCATTGCTGAGTTGCCACCAAAACCAACTCTTGGGGGACCTCTCTGAGACCAGCCTGGGGGGAGGGGTAAACAACTCTGGGAGCCCCCAAGACTAACATTCGCTGGCTGAAGACCAACTATTGCTGGCTCCCCCAGACCAACTCTTGTGCCCCCTCTCCCACACAACCAATTCTTAAGGATCCGTGAGACCAAATCTTAGGGAACCCTAAGACCAATACTGGCCACCCCCCGAGACCAACAGGTGGTGAAAAATAATGAAAGCATTTTTCATGCAATACCTCGTGCGTACATCAATTATCGAAGCATACATTGTAAAAATTTGTGTCCAGTACAACGCCCCTCACCATCTCATAATCACTGCACAACGCATTGTTTCTAGGGCCTAGGATTCTGGGGCCTTGGCTCAGGGGCGTAGCCAAGGGGGGCGGCAGGGACAGCTGCCCCCCCTGAGGGCCCGAAGGACCCCCGAGGACACGAGCCGCGCGAAGCGCGGCTCGCCCGCACTAGGCTCTGTGGCCAAATTTTGCATGTTATACCAGACAGGGCCGTCTTAAGCCCTCTTCAGCACTCTATTCTGTGACAAGCTGGGCCCTTTTTACCCATCAGTGCTGCTGCTGTGTCCTGGTTATCAGTGCCGCTGCTGTGTCCTGGTTATCAGTGCCGCTGCTGTGTCCTGGTTATCAGTGCCGCTGCTGTGTCCTGGTTATCAGTGCCGTTGCTGTGTCCTGGTTATCAATGCCGTTGCTGTGTCCTGGTTATCAATGCCGCTGCTGTTTCCTGGTTATCAGTGCCGCTGCTGTGTCCCGGTTATCAGTGCCGTTGCTGTGTCCTGGTTATCAATGCCGTTGCTGTGTCCTGGTTATCAATGCCGCTGCTGTTTCCTGGTTATCAGTACCGCTGCTGTGTCCTGGTTATCAGTGCCGCTGCTGTGTCCTGGTTATCAGTGCCGCTGCTGTGTCCTGGTTATCAGTGCCGCTGCTGTGTCCTGGTTATCAGTGCCGTTGCTGTGTCCTGGTTATCAGTGCTGCTGCTGTGTCCTGGTTATCAGTGCCGCTGCTGTGTCCTGGTTATCAGTGCCGCTGCTGTGTCCTGGTTATCAGTGTCGCTACTGTGTCCTGGTTATCAGTGCTGCTGCTGTGTCCCGGTTATCAGTACTGCTGCTGTGTCCCGGTTATCAGTGCCGCTACTGTGTCCTGGTTATCAGTGCCGCTGCTGTGTCCTGGTTATCAGTGCCGCTGCTGTGTCCTGGTTATCAGTGCCGCTACTGTGTCCTGGTTATCAGTGCTGCTGCTGTGTCCCGGTTATCAGTGCCGCTACTGTGTCCTGGTTATCAGTGCCGCTGCTGTGTCCTGGTTATCAGTGCCGTTGCTGTGTCCTGGTTATCAATGCCGTTGCTGTGTCCTGGTTATCAATGCCACTGCTGTTTCCTGGTTATCAGTGCCGCTGCTGTGTCCCGGTTATCAGTGCCGTTGCTGTGTCCTGGTTATCAATGCCGTTGCTGTGTCCTGGTTATCAATGCCGCTGCTGTTTCCTGGTTATCAGTACTGCTGCTGTGTCCTGGTTATCAGTGCCGCTGCTGTGTCCTGGTTATCAGTGCCGCTGCTGTGTCCTGGTTATCAGTGCCGCTGCTGTGTCCTGGTTATCAGTGCCGCTGCTGTGTCCTGGTTATCAGTGCCGCTGCTGTGTCCCGGTTATCAGTACCGCTGCTGTGTCCCGTCAGTTGATCGTGCCGCTGCTGTGCCCTGGTTATCAGTGCCGTTGCTGTGTCCTGGTTATCAATGCCGTTGCTGTGTCCTGGTTATCAATGCCGCTGCTGTTTCCTGGTTCTCAGTGCCGCTGATGTGTCCCGGTTATCAGTGCCGCTGCTGTGTCCTGATTATCAGTGCCGCTACTGTGTCCTGGTTATCAGTGCCGCTGCTGTGTCCTGGTTCTCAGTGCTGCTGCTGTATCCTGGTTATCAGTGCCGCTGCTGTGTCCTGGTTATCAGTGCCGCTACTGTGTCCCGGTTATCAGTGCCGCTGCTGTGTCCCGGTTATCAGTGCCGCTGATGTGTCCCGGTTATCAGTGCCGCTGCTGTGTCCCGGTTATCAGTGCCGCTGCTGTGTTCCGGCAGTTGACGTGGCGCTGCTGTACCGTCGGACTCCCGAGTCGCTGCTGGAGCGGGTTGCCGCTCTGATGGAGGAGGCATGTGTCCAGAAAACGCGTGAGTTCAGGCGGCCTGCGGGGTCGATGGGGACCGGTGGGCAGGTAATCCCACACCCCTGGTCTCTGGCATGTGTACCCATCGGAGCCCACGCAGCAAGCCTGTTCGATGTATCATATGTGTTGTCTCAGAATCTCAGCAGGCCATTTTACTTGCCAAAAATGGCCGTTTGCTAGTATACGGTCTCCTGTCGGTGGCTGTGCTGGACATCCCGCGCGCTTTCTGACGGAAATGGTTGGCGCGAATTTCAACACAACTCAACTGTGCATATCCGCGTAGCGTGTACCTGGACAGATTTCTTTAACAGCGGTTGATGACTGCTCCCTGGACCTGTTGCGGTGCCGTTGACCTGTGTCTGTGCGTATAACTGCTCCCTGGACCTGTTGCGGTGCCGTTGACCTGTGTTTGTGGGTATGACTGCTCCCTGGACCTGTTGCGATGCCGTTGATCCGTGTCTGTGAGTATGGATGCTCCCTGGACCTGTTGCGGTGCCGTTGACCTGTGTCTGTGAGTATGGATGCTCCCTGGACCTGTTGCGGTGCCGTTGACCTGTGTCTGTGGGTGTGACTGCTCCCTGGACCTGTTGCGATGCCGTTGATCCGTGTCTGTGAGTATGGATGCTCCCTGGACCTGTTGCGGTGCCGTTGATCCGTGTCTGTGAGTATGGATGCTCCCTGGCCCTGTTGCGGTGCCGTTGACCCGTGTCTGTGGGTATAACTGCTCCCTGGACCTGTTGCGATGCCGTTGATCCGTGTCTGTGGGTATAACTGCTCCCTGGCCCTGTTGCGGTGCCGTTGGCCCGTGTCTGTGGGTATGACTGCTCCCTGGACCTGTTGCGATGCCGTTGACCCGTGTCTGTGGGTATAACTGCTCCCTGGCCCTGTTGCGGTGCCGTTGGCCCGTGTCTGTGGGTATGACTGCTCCCTGGACCTGTTGCGGTGCCGTTTACATGTGTCTCTGAGTATGACAGCTCCCTGGACCTGTTGCGGTGCCGTTGACCTGTGTCTGTTGGTATGACTGCTCCCTGGACCTGTTGCGGTGCCGTTGACCCGTGTCTGTGCGTATAACTGCTCCCTGGCCCTGTTGCGGTGCCGTTGACCTGTGTCTGTTGGTATGACTGCTCCCTGGCCCTGTTGCGGTGCCGTTGACCTGTGTCTGTGAGTAAGGATGCTCCCTGGCCCTGTTGCGGTGCCGTTGACCTGTGTCTGTGGGTATAACTGCTCCCTGGCCCTGTTGCGGTGCCGTTGACCTGTATCTGTGGGTATGACTGCTCCCTGGCCCTGTTGCGGTGCCGTTGACCTGTGTCTGTTGGTATGACTGCTCCCTGGCCCTGTTGCGGTGCCATTGACCTGTGTTTGTGGGTATGACTGCTCCCTGGACCTGTTGCGGTGCCGTTGGCCTGTGTTTGTGGGTATGACTGCTCCCTGGCCCTGTTGCGGTGCCGTTGACCCGTGTCTGTGGGTGTGACAGCTCCCTGGACCTGTTGCGGTGCCGTTGACCTGTGTCTGTGGGTATGACTGCTCCCTGGACCTGTTGCGATGCCGTTGATCCGTGTCTGTGAGTATGGATGCTCCCTGGACCTGTTGCGGTGCCGTTGACCTGTATCTGTGGGTGTGACAGCTCCCTGGACCTGTTGCGGTGCCGTTGACCTGTGTCTGTGGGTATGACTGCTCCCTGGACCTGATGCGGTGCCGTTTGCCTGTGTTTGTGGGTATAACTGCTCCCTGGACCTGTTGCGGTGCCGTTGACCTGTATCTGTGGGTATAACTGCTCCCTGGACCTGTTGCGGTGCCGTTGACCTGTGTCTGTGGGTATGGATGCTCCCTGGCCCTGTTGCGGTGCCGTTGACCTGTGTTTGTGGGTATGACTGCTCCCTGGACCTGTTGCGATGCCGTTGATCCGTGTCTGTGAGTATGGATGCTCCCTGGACCTGTTGCGGTGCCGTTGACCTGTATCTGTGGGTGTGACAGCTCCCTGGACCTGTTGCGGTGCCGTTGACCTGTGTCTGTGGGTATGACTGCTCCCTGGACCTGATGCGGTGCCGTTTGCCTGTGTTTGTGGGTATAACTGCTCCCTGGACCTGTTGCGGTGCCGTTGACCTGTGTCTGTGGGTATAACTGCTCCCTGGACCTGTTGCGGTGCCGTTGGCCCGTGTCTGTGCGTATAACTGCTCCCTGGACCTGTTGCGGTGCCGTTGACCTGTGTCTGTGGGTATAACTGCTCCCTGGCTCTGTTGCGGTGCCGTTGACCTGTGTCTGTGGGTATGACAGCTCCCTGGACCTGTTGCGGTGCCGTTGACCTGTGTCTGTGGGTATGACAGCTCCCTGGACTTGTTGCGGTGCCGTTGACCTGTGTCTGTTGGTATGACTGCTCCCTGGCTCTGTTGCGGTGCCGTTGACCTGTGTCTGTGGGTATGACAGCTCCCTGGACCTGTTGCGGTGCCGTTGACCTGTGTCTGTGGGTATGACAGCTCCCTGGACTTGTTGCGGTGCCGTTGACCTGTGTCTGTTGGTATGACTGCTCCCTGGCTCTGTTGCGGTGCCGTTGACCTGTGTCTGTGGGTATGACAGCTCCCTGGACCTGTTGCGGTGCCGTTGACCTGTGTCTGCGGGTATAACTGCTCCCTGGACCTGTTGCGGTGCCGTTGACCTGTGTCTGTGGGTATAACTGCTCCCTGGACCTGTTGCGGTGCCGTTGACCTGTGTCTGTGGGTATGACAGCTCCCTGGACTTGTTGCGGTGCCGTTGACCTGTGTCTGTTGGTATGACTGCTCCCTGGCTCTGTTGCGGTGCCGTTGACCTGTGTCTGTGGGTATGACAGCTCCCTGGACCTGTTGCGGTGCCGTTGACCTGTGTCTGTGGGTATGACAGCTCCCTGGCCCTGTTGCGGTGCCGTTTGCCTGTGTCTGTGGGTATAACTGCTCCCTGGACCTGTTGCGGTGCCGTTGACCTGTGTCTGTGGGTATAACTGCTCCCTGGACCTGTTGCGGTGCCGTTGACCTGTGTCTGTGCGTATAACTGCTCCCTGGACCTGTTGCGGTGCCGTTGACCTGTGTCTGTGGGTGTGACTGCTCCCTGGCCCTGTTGCGGTGCCGTTTGCCTGTGTCTGTGGGTATAACTGCTCCCTGGACCTGTTGCGGTGCCGTTTGCCTGTGTCTGTGGGTATAACTGCTCCCTGGACCTGTTGCGGTGCCGTTGACCTGTGTCTGTGCGTATAACTGCTCCCTGGACCTGTTGCGGTGCCGTTGACCTGTGTCTGTGGGTATGACTGCTCCCTGGCCCTGTTGCGGTGCCGTTGACCTGTGTCTGTGGGTGTGACTGCTCCCTGGACCTGTTGCGGTGCCGTTTGCCTGTGTCTGTGGGTATAACTGCTCCCTGGACCTGTTGCGGTGCCGTTGACCTGTGTCTGTGCGTATAACTGCTCCCTGGCCCTGTTGCGGTGCCGTTGACCCGTGTCTGCGGGTATGACTGCTCCCTGGCCCTGTTGCGGTGCCGTTGACCTGTGTCTGTGGGTGTGACTGCTCCCTGGAACTGTTGCGGTGTCGTTGACCTGTGTTTGTGGGTATAACTGCTCCCTGGACCTGTTGCGGTGCCGTTGACCTGTGTCTGTGGGTATGACTGCTCCCTGGCCCTGTTGCGGTGCCGTTTGCCTGTGTCTGTGGGTATAACTGCTCCCTGGACCTGTTGCGGTGCCGTTGACCTGTGTCTGTGGGTATAACTGCTCCCTGGACCTGTTGCGGTGCCGTTGACCTGTGTCTGTGGGTATGGATGCTCCCTGGACCTGTTGCGGTGCCGTTGACCTGTGTCTGTGGGTGTGACTGCTCCCTGGCCCTGTTGCGGGTAACCTGGGAGGAACTGTGGAGAAACTAAACTCTGATATGACATCAGTAAAAGAAGAAATGTTTGGCCTTCAACAGGTAGTGTCGGAAAACGTAGAAAGGAGAGAAGCTGTGGAACTGAACTTTGCATCAGTTGAGAAAAACTACAAACATCTACAGCAGTTCCAGAAGAAAGTCGTCACCGCTGTTGAGGTCCAAAGCCAATACAGTCGCTAACCAACTCTGATTCTGTCTGGAAAATGCATCCCTGCCTATCATGACAACGAAAACACAACTGCAATTGCTTTCAACCTACTGCACAACTGTCCCGGGCTCCGCCTTCCTCCCCAAGCCCTGACCGCCTGCCACCGACTTAAGAACAGGTCTGTTATCCTGGTGCGTTTTGCCTGCATGGCAGACCACATGGAAGCCTACAATCGTAGGATGAAACCCTGTGTCCAGGGTTTATGGGTGCATGAGTCGCTCACCTCTGAGACTGGCAGTTGTCCATCTTCTACAGGAACTGCAAGGGAAAGGCAAGTCCCAGTCTCCTTTCCAAAGCCACTATACTAGCATGGGTAGGATATTTATCAAGCCACATGGTGCTTCAAAGGCAGTGGGACTCACAGTAGAGACTACCAAAGAAGAAGTACTAAAAATATGTCAAACTCAAGGCTACATGAGAGTGTCTGCTTCTTCTAAGAGTGACGTGCCGCCGAGGCCTCCCCAGAACGTGCCTGGACCAAGACGGCATCCACCACCAAGTGGTGTGCACCAAGGGTATCACCCTAGCTCTGCTCACCCTAGTCAGACAATGAGGTGGAGTACAGTCGCCAGGGGCTCCAGGCTGCCTCCGCTGCCTCCTCCGGCTCAACTAGCTCAGCCAACAATGTGGGATCCTCTGATGGAAACCTGCCCCAAAACATGTGTTTCGACCGGTAGACCTGAGGCCATTTTGCGCCCAACAGAGGGAGATACGAACTCAGCGACCAATGAGGAGGTAAACTCTACTTCATCCCTGACTATTCAGTAAATTCCATGACGTCCACCGATCATTTTCTAATACCACAAAGTCCCTTCAGGTGATTTCCTCCTAGGAGGACTATAAAGACTTCTCCTGCCGAGACGCGGTTTAACAATAACAGCGAATTGAATACTTATAATAGGTTATTACTTAACTGACATTCGTCTCGACACTTACTTTTACTAATCATGTGTGACCAACACTACTTTCTGTTTCTCGTTTGGTGGATTGTACATATATTATTGATCGTGATAGCAGCTTACGATGCCGGTGTTCAGCTCAGATTTGTTTGTGTTCGCCCTTTTTATTTTCCCTGTGTTAATGTGTTCGAGCGCCAATTGTTTAAATTCAGTAGGGATAGTATCGGATTTGGTTTTCCCTGCGAGAGTCATGTCGGTTTTTGGGCAGATAAGTTCCCAAGGAGGGATGTCTGAAAGCTCGCTATGAGTCACAACACTCGGCTGGATACCACTTTCGGCCGAGAAACGTTGGACGCGTACGCCCAGTGGGATTCCTCTTTGCACGTTCACAAACAGCCGTAGCATGTTCCGCGAGAAAACTGCGTTATATGTTGGGTGTGACGGAGACTGAGCCAGCTTACAGGCGTAACGCTGCCCGAGTATGCGCCGTCGCAATGCGAGAGGTGGTTCATTTGCTTCCACCAACAAGCTGGAGCACGGTGTTGTCCTAAACGCACCTGTGGCCACTCGGAGTGCACTATGGTGAATCGTATCTAAACAGCGTTTAGCTGATTCCGACGCAGAATCGTATACAAAACAGGCGTAATTCATCTTGGAACGAACAAGAGACCGATAGAGAATGAGAAGTGTCTTCCTGTCCGCTCCGTACGATAGACAAGATGCACATTTCAAGGCATTCAATGATTTAAAACACTTGTCACGTATATTCCTAATGTGTGCGTTGTATGTCAGCCGTTTATCATATGTTACTCCGAGAAACTTTGCTGTCGGTTGGAAAGTGATAGTTTTACCGCGCAACGATACGATAGGTTCCGGACAGGTCCTGCGCCTGCGACAGAAATCAACACCAGCGGTTTTCGGTCGAAAAGTATAATCCATTTTTACTACTCCAGCGTTCCGGATGGTTCACGGCCAGCTGGAGTTGACGTGACAGTGAAGATGTTGTTGAAGATGTTGTCCATATTGCAATATCGTCCACGAATATGGAACTCTGTATGGATGATGGGAGGGATGTTGTGACGTCATTTATGGCTAAAGCGAAGAGACAAATACTTGAAACGCTCCCCTGTGGGATACCCTCTTCCTGATAAAATGCATTGGAGTACATGCCACCGATCCTGACGCGAAAAGTCCTATCAGTCAGGAAGTTCTTCATAAAAAAGACCCATCTGGCCACGAATACCACACTGATACAATTTTAACAGGATACCAAGTCGCCACGCTGTGTCATAGGCGGCAATGGCGTCAAAGAACACGGCTCCAAGGTGTCGCCCCTCTCTGAACGCACATCGCACTGATGTATCCAGAGACACCAAGTGATCCACCGTGCTCCGGCCCTTGCGGAAACCGCACTGGTTGTTACTGAGAATACCTCGGCTTTCCAGATACCACATGAATCGCAAATTCACCATTTTTTCGAAAAGTTTACACATGCAAGAAGTCAGCGATATTGGCCTAAAGTGTAAAGGGTCTGAGCCAGACTTGCCCGGCTTCAGAATAGGAATCACTATGGCTTTCCGCCACGCCGGAGGAAATCGCCAGACTCCCACATCACATTAAATGTGGCAAGCAGTGCCCTCAGTGCATATTGCGACAAGGCTTTCAACATATCATTATGTATAAGATCTGGTCCTTCAGCTACAGAACGAAGGGCACGGATCGCTGCCACCAGCTCGTGCATCGAAAACGGCTGGTTATAAGATGGCGTGTCAGTAGTGGTAAAGTCTATAGGTCTCTGTTCGGCTAAGTTTTTATGTCTCATAAATGTATTATCGTCTCTCAAGGAGCTACAGCGCTGTGCAATCGCATTGCCTATACAGTTAGCCACTTTAGCTGGGTTGAATATTGTTCTGCCAGAAACGTTTGGTGTTGGAAGATATGTGGGGACCGACGTGCCGTCAATGCGGCGAATTTGGGCAAATACCTGGGACAATGGTGTACATCTATTCAGTCTGCTTACATACTCCCTCCAAGACTTCTTTTTAGCTTGTTTTATGGTGCGTCTGCAGGCGGCTCTGGCCTGTCTATAGATATTTAAGTTGTATAGTGTGGAGTTTCGCTTAAACTGTCGGTAGGCACGTCGTCGTTTACGAATAGCGTTCCGACAATCCTCGCTCCACCACGGAACCGGTGGCCGCTGCGGATATTTTGATGTTCGGGGGATACTGGCATGGGCTGCGTCTCGGGTATGGTCGAAAACTCGTCCACTGTGAGTGGCTCTCCTGTCGACATATTCTCTACGTAATCATCTACGAGAGAATTAAACAGGGACATATCTGCGTTTTTAAACTTCCACCGTTGCGGTCTCGTGCCTAAAACAGGTGCACCGTCACAGATCACAAAAACAGGGAAGTGGTCACTTCCCATTGGGTCACTGTTTACTGACCAGCTAAATGTAGCAGCCAGCTGAGGGCTGCAAATGCTCAGGTCTAAAGCTGATTCGCGACCAGATGGAGTGGCAAAATGTGTTGGTTCTCCTGTGTTTAAGACACATAAATTCTCATCTCGAATAAAACGCTCGAGGTGGCGGCCCCGAGTGTTGGTACCTTCGCACCCCATGCGGTATGGTGCGCGTTAAAATCCCCCATGAGAAGGATTGGGGGTGGTAGTTCGGACATGAGCATATTTAATTCTGGCGAGGGCAGGTCTACCCCAGGGGGCAGGTAGACGGAACATAATGTAATCTGCCGTCGATTGAAGTATATGCGCGCTGCGATAGCTTGTAGCCGTGTCTGGAGTAGGATCTGTTTTGCTGGTAAATTGTGATTTACTGCTAAAAGAACGCCGCCGTAGGCGACAGGGCTGCGTTGCATGTCTTTTCGGTACGTGCGGTAACCTCTGAGGGAAAATTGAGTCTCTTGTGACAATTTTGTTTCCTGCAGGCATATTGCTGCTGGTCCATGGTCTCTTATAATAACTCGCAGATCCTCAGCACTTGTCCGAACCCCACGGCAGTTCCACTGTATAAAGGTGTTCAAGAGGAAGGTGGTAAGGAAGGGGTGCAGCTTATGTCCACCCGGTAAAAATTAAAACAGGAAACGGGCTTACTAAGCAGATGTGCCGACCTAACCCTTCCAGGGGGCAGTGCCCCCGGAAGGACCCTTGGCTGGTGCCGCGAAGGTCCCACCGAGCCGGTTACGTACCGGACCGCGGCCTCGTCCGCTTTCTAGCGGGTACCGCGGGCTCGCGAGGTCTGGGGGTGGTCGGGAGGGCTCCCTGCCGGTCGTTTAACTGGGGACCTACCCCGCGAAGCAGCTTCAAAGTTCTTTCTGACCGCTGCCACCGTCGACGAAGGAGTCTGGGCGATAGGTGTTGGCGGTGGCTCAGTCTCTGATCGGGCCTGTGGCCCGCACAATGCAGAGACTGAGCCACCGCCAACACCTATCGCCCAGACTCCTTCGTCGACGGTGGCAGCGGTCAGAAAGAACTTTGAAGCTGCTTCGTGGGGTAGGTCCCCAGTTAAACGACCGGCAGGGAGCCCTCCCGACCACCCCCAGACCTCGCGAGCCCGCGGTACCTCGCTAGAAAGCGGACGAGGCCGCGGTCCGGTACGTAACCGGCTCGGTGGGACCTTCGCGGCACCAGCCAAGGGTCCTTCCGGGGCACTGCCCCCTGGAAGGGTTAGGTCGGCACATCTGCTTAGTAAGCCCGTTTCTGTTTTAATTTTTTACTGGGTGGACATAAGCTGCACCCCTTCCTTACCACCTTCCTCTTGAACACCTTTATACAGTGGAACTGCCGTGGGGTTCGGACAAGTGCTGAGGATCTGCGAGTTATTATAAGAGACCATGGACCAGCAGCAATATGCCTGCAGGAAACAAAATTGTCACAAGAGACTCAATTTTCCCTCAGAGGTTACCGCACGTACCGAAAAGACATGCAACGCAGCCCAGTTGCCTACGGCGGCGTTCTTTTAGCAGTAAATCACAATTTACCAGCAAAACAGATCCTACTCCAGACACGGCTACAAGCTATCGCAGCGCGCATATACTTCAATCGACGGCAGATTACATTATGTTCCGTCTACCTGCCCCCTGGGGTAGACCTGCCCTCGCCAGAATTAAATATGCTCATGTCCGAACTACCACCCCCAATCCTTCTCATGGGGGATTCTAACGCGCACCATACCGCATGGGGTGCGAAGGTACCAACACTCGGGGCCGCCACCTCGAGCGTTTTATTCGAGATGAGAATTTATGTGTCTTAAACACAGGAGAACCAACACATTTTGCCACTCCATCTGGTCGCGAATCAGCTTTAGACCTGAGCATTTGCAGCCCTCAGCTGGCTGCTACATTTAGCTGGTCAGTAAACAGTGACCCAATGGGAAGTGACCACTTCCCTGTTTTTGTGATCTGTGACGGTGCACCTGTTTTAGGCACGAGACCGCAACGGTGGAAGTTTAAAAACGCAGATATGTCCCTGTTTAATTCTCTCGTAGATGATTACGTAGAGAATATGTCGACAGGAGAGCCACTCACAGTGGACGAGTTTTCGACCATACTCCGAGACGCAGCCCATGCCAGTATCCCCGAACATCAAAATATCCGCAGCGGCCACCGGTTCCGTGGTGGAGCGAGGATTGTCGGAACGCTATTCGTAAACGACGACGTGCCTACCGACAGTTTAAGCGAAACTCCACACTATACAACTTAAATATCTATAGACAGGCCAGAGCCGCCTACAGACGCACCATAAAACAAGCTAAAAGAAGTCTTGGAGGGAGTATGTAAGCAGACTGAATAGATGTACACCATTGTCCCAGGTATTTGCCCAAATTCGCCGCATTGACGGCACGTCGGTCCCCACATATCTTCCAACACCAAACGTTTCTGGCAGAACAATATTCAACCCAGCTAAAGTGGCTAACTGTATAGGCAATGCGATTGCACAGCGCTGTAGCTCCTTGAGAGACGATAATACATTTATGAGACATAAAAACTTAGCCGAACAGAGACCTATAGACTTTACCACTACTGACACGCCATCTTATAACCAGCCGTTTTCGATGCACGAGCTGGTGGCAGCGATCCGTGCCCTTCGTTCTGTAGCTGAAGGACCAGATCTTATACATAATGATATGTTGAAAGCCTTGTCGCAATATGCACTGAGGGCACTGCTTGCCACATTTAATGTGATGTGGGAGTCTGGCGATTTCCCTCCGGCGTGGCGGAAAGCCATAGTGATTCCTATTCTGAAGCCGGGCAAGTCTGGCTCAGACCCTTTACACTTTAGGCCAATATCGCTGACTTCTTGCATGTGTAAACTTTTCGAAAAAAATGGTGAATTTGCGATTCATGTGGTATCTGGAAAGCCGAGGTATTCTCAGTAACAACCAGTGCGGTTTCCGCAAGGGCCGGAGCACGGTGGATCACTTGGTGTCTCTGGATACATCAGTGCGATGTGCGTTCAGAGAGGGGCGACACCTTGGAGCCGTGTTCTTTGACGCCATTGCCGCCTATGACACAGCGTGGCGACTTGGTATCCTGTTAAAATTGTATCAGTGTGGTATTCGTGGCCAGATGGGTCTTTTTATGAAGAACTTCCTGACTGATAGGACTTTTCGCGTCAGGATCGGTGGCATGTACTCCAATGCATTTTATCAGGAAGAGGGTATCCCACAGGGGAGCGTTTCAAGTATTTGTCTCTTCGCTTTAGCCATAAATGACGTCACAACATCCCTCCCATCATCCATACAGAGTTCCATATTCGTGGACGATATTGCAATATGGACAACATCTTCAACAACATCTTCACTGTCACGTCAACTCCAGCTGGCCGTGAATCCTGCCTTACATTGTTGTGCTCTTTTTGTGTGTATGAATAAGAAATAAAATACATACATACATACATACAACCATCCGGAACGCTGGAGTAGTAAAAATGGATTATATTTTTCGACCGAAAAAACCGCTGGTGTTGATTTCTGTCGCAGGCGCAGGACCTGTCCGGAACCTATCGTATCGTTGCGCGGTAAAACTATCACTTTCCAACCGACAGCAAAGTTTCTCGGAGTAGCATATGATAAACGGCTGACATACAACGCACACATTAGGAATATACGTGACAAGTGTTTTAAATCATTGAATGCCTTGAAATGTGCATCTTGTCTATCGTACGGAGCGGACAGGAAGACACTTCTCATTCTCTATCGGTCTCTTGTTCGTTCCAAGATGAATTACGCCTGTTTTGTATACGATTCTGCGTCGGAATCAGCTAAACGCTGTTTAGATACGATTCACCATAGTGCACTCCGAGTGGCCACAGGTGCGTTTAGGACAACACCGTGCTCCAGCTTGTTGGTGGAAGCAAATGAACCACCTCTCGCATTGCGACGGCGCATACTCGGGCAGCGTTACGCCTGTAAGCTGGCTCAGTCTCCGTCACACCAAACATATAACGCAGTTTTCTCGCGGAACATGCTACGGCTGTTTGTGAACGTGCAAAGAGGAATCCCACTGGGCGTACGCGTCCAACGTTTCTCGGCCGAAAGTGGTATCCAGCCGAGTGTTGTGACTCATAGCGAGCTTTCAGACATCCCCCCTTGGGAACTTATCTGCCCAAAAACCGACATGACTCTCGCAGGGAAAACCAAATCCGATACTATCCCTACTGAATTTAAACAATTGGCGCTCGAACACATTGCACAGTATGCAGATCATGTGTCGTTCTACACTGACGGATCAAAAACTGATGTTGGAGTGGGATGCGCTTTTGTTACGGATACAGTAACAAGAAATTTCTCACTTTCATCTTTTGCATCGGTTTTCACCTCTGAACTCACCGCCTTGGATAAAGCTCTATGCTTTATCGAAGTTAGTGATGCCACGAAATACGTTATTTTCACCGATAGCCTTAGCAGCATTCAAGCTGTGAGTGGTTTCATCCCAAGTGATGGACTTGTTTTAAACATTGTCCTGCGCTTAACCCGCCTCGCCAGACTGGGAAAGTATGTAACACTCTGCTGGATCCCAAGTCATGTTGGAATACAATTGAATGAAGTGGCAGACGCAGCGGCCCGACGTGCTTCCCGTAGGCCCTGCAGGCGTGCGCAACGAATCCCCGCTAGAGATTTGTACCCATATATATGTACTCACCTTCGCAGTGTATGGCAAGAACAATGGAATGATATAATAAATAACAAGTTGAAAGTTATCAAACCTGAGATCGGTGAGTGGCCATCCTCGCTGCGGCCTAACCGCCGTGAGGAGGTGGCGTTGTGTCGATTGCGGACTGGCCACACGCTGGCCACTCACCGATACCTGTTATGCGGCGAACCTCGACCACAATGTCAGCGATGTGCGGCGCCCCTGTCGGTCCGACACGTGCTAGTCTCGTGCCCGGAATATGCTAGACACAGGTCTTTGCATTTTGGCGTGCACCGGCAGAAGTCCACACTTTTAGAATTGATCGGCCGTGACTCCAGTATGGTTGAACGGGTGCTGTCCTATCTTAGAGACATTGACTTTACGATAATATTTGATCCTGGTTAAAAGCGTGTGTTGTGGTAGTCAACCGCGCTGATAGGCGCCTGGCGCCGATTTGGCGGGTCCTCCCTTTCGCTCCTGGGCCTTTCAAGTCTCGGAGCGACGGGGAGGGCCTCCGTTAGACGTCGGGCTTGGGTCCGGCGTCTAGGCTGCCCCCGCGCCCCCGGGCCCCTGGGTCCGTTGGCGCGAGGTGGGCGCCGGAAGTGATGCCCCGGCGCCCCGCGCCGAGCGCCTGCCGGCGCGGTAAACCTGTTTGAATCTGTGACCATGCATCCGTGCAGTGAGAATCATAACTACGATGTGAAAGAATCACTCTTTAATGTAAATATTAGTTCACTTTAGACGAGACTTTACTTTCCCCTAAAGACAGACAAAATTATAAGCTTTGACTGCAGAGAAGTGTTATGGGCGCTATATGACCTCGCAGGTTGGCGCGCCCCCTAAAACCCAATAATCAATCAGCTCCCTGGCCCTGTTGCGGTGCCGTTGGCCCGTGTCTGTGGGTATAACTGCTCCCTGGACCTGTTGCGGTACTGTTGACCCGTGTCTGTGGGTATGACTGCTCCCTGGACCTGTTGCGGTGCCGTTGGCCCGTGTCTGCGGGTATAACTGCTCCCTGGACCTGTTGCGGTGCCGTTGGCCCGTGTCTGCGGGTATAACTGCTCCCTGGACCTGTTGCGGTGCCGTTGGCCCGTGTCTGTGGGTATAACTGCTCCCTGGACCTGTTGCGGTGCCGTTGGCCCGTGTCTGTGGGTATAACTGCTCCCTGGACCTGTTGCGGTACTGTTGACCTGTGTCTGTTGGTATAACTGCTCCCTGGACCTGTTGCGGTGCCGTTGGCCCGTGTCTGCGGGTATAACTGCTCCCTGGACCTGTTGCGGTGCCGTTGACCTGTGTTTGTGGGTATAACTGCTCCCTGGACCTGTTGCGGTGTCGTTGACCCGTGTCTGCGGGTATAACTGCTCCCTGGCCCTGTTGCGGTGCCGTTGACCTGTGTTTGTGGGTATAACTGCTCCCTGGACCTGTTGCGGTGTCGTTGACCTGTGTCTGTTGGTATGACTGCTCCCTGGACCTGTTGCGGTGCCGTTGACCTGTGTCTGTGGGTGTGACTGCTCCCTGGACCTGTTGCGGTGCCGTTGACCTGTGTCTGTGGGTGTGACTGCTCCCTGGACCTGTTGCGGTGCCGTTGACCCGTGTCTGCGGGTATAACTGCTCCCTGGAACTGTTGCGGTGTCGTTGACCTGTGTCTGCGGGTATAACTGCTCCCTGGACCTGTTGCGGTGCCGTTGACCTGTGTTTGTGGGTATAACTGCTCCCTGGACCTGTTGCGGTGCCGTTGGCCCGTGTCTGCGGGTATAACTGCTCCCTGGACCTGTTGCGGTGCCGTTGGCCCGTGTCTGCGGGTATAACTGCTCCCTGGACCTGTTGCGGTGCCGTTGACCCGTGTCTGCGGGTATAACTGCTCCCTGGACCTGTTGCGGTGCCGTTGACCTGTGTTTGTGGGTATAACTGCTCCCTGGACCTGTTGCGGTGCCGTTGGCCCGTGTCTGCGGGTATAACTGCTCCCTGGACCTGTTGCGGTGCCGTTGGCCCGTGTCTGCGGGTATAACTGCTCCCTGGACCTGTTGCGGTGCCGTTGACCCGTGTCTGCGGGTATAACTGCTCCCTGGACCTGTTGCGGTGCCGTTGGCCCGTGTCTGTGGGTATAACTGCTCCCTGGACCTGTTGCGGTGCCGTTGGCCCGTGTCTGCGGGTATAACTGCTCCCTGGACCTGTTGCGGTGCCGTTGACCCGTGTCTGCGGGTATAACTGCTCCCTGGACCTGTTGCGGTGCCGTTGACCCGTGTCTGCGGGTATAACTGCTCCCTGGACCTGTTGCGGTGCCGTTGACCTGTGTCTGCGGGTATAACTGCTCCCTGGCCCTGTTGCGGTGCCGTTGACCTGTGTCTGTTGGTATAACTGCTCCCTGGACCTGTTGCGGTGCCGTTGACCTGTGTCTGTGGGTGACATGCAGCGCCGTCGCGACTGGCAGCCGCCGCCCGGGACGCCATCTCGCGGCTCCAGCTCCACGCTACTCCCGCGCTCCTGCGCCGCCTCAACGCCGCTCTCAAGTCACTGCCGCCGCCCTGCGATTCCGCTGCCAGCGACACCTGTGAACAACCAACGAAGTGCAGTTTCTCGGGGCCGTCGGCAGAGGCGCCCGTGGCGGTTGCCGTTCGCTACGGTGGGAGCGAGTAACGAGGTGGCTGATAGGCCTGCGGTGTCCCGCCCGGGCAGTCCCCGAATGCTTACGTCGTATCAAGCACACATTTTGCAGTGCCAGTGCGGGTCCTACACCGGTATAGGCACAGGCTGCCAGACGTGCAGTTCTCTGTCCAAGTATCTGCTGCGTTGCTGAGCGTTTAGTGCAGACTCCGGGGGTTATGTTCTTTATGCTGGCTTGGTGCAAAAACCGAGAGGTGATTTGCAGTGATTGAGTTATGGTTGGCTGGTGGGAAGGCGATTACAATGGGCTGTGAATCGGGTGTTGTAGGATTTGCTTTGTTAATTTTGGATAGGGCTCATTCCTGAGATCTCGTGAAAAACCGGATTTTTTTAACGTCCCTGTCGAATCCGGTATGCGGCCGGATTTTAAAAGCTAGTTAGGTGGAAAGATCGGGTCAAATTTTGAGCCCAGCGTTGGTTTTGTACCATTTTGATGGCTTGACTGGGGAGCGATTCTGATTGGTTTGTTGGCGGACTGTGGTGATGAAAGTTGGATAAGCGGCGATTGTCGTCAGGCGAGGAGGCGGCGCTGGCTGGGTGCCAGTCGCTCCGACTGGCCTGTGGGCTGCGGGTGAGGCCCTGTCGCTCCGTCTGCGGCCGCCTTTGTGATGACTGCTGCGGTGGCCGGCGTGGTATGGTGCCGGGGGGGGCGTGCTTGTGCTGAGTGCGGCTCCGCTGCCATCTGAACTTGACCCGCTTCATATGTACATAGGTGCTTTGCTGCAGCTGACAATACAGAGCTCATCCGTTTCTCCTCCATGTGACTGTTCTATTGCCAACACTTCTTATAACCGGGGAAGTGACAGTACGTGGCTTGGGCTCTGGCTTTGGCCCTCTAAAATTTGGTTAGATCTACGATGGCTTGTCAGAAGCCGGTGACGAACGAAGTAAGAAACGGCTTCTATTCTGACAGTTTTTCCGGTCTCGTCGTTGTCAGAAGCCGGTGACGAACGAAGTCAGAAGCCGGTGACGAACGAAGTGAGAAACGGCTTCTATACTCATAGGCGTAGGAACCGGGGGGGGGGCCAGGGGGCCACTGCCCCCCCACTTTTCTGTGATGGGCCCCCACAACGGAGGTAAGAATATCAACAACTGTAATATCAAGCGAGAAACTCAAACTGGCCCGATAGCTTGCCCCGGAACCCCGTTAAACTTACCTGTGCCCCTAAATTAAGTTGAGGTCCTATGAGTTGATTTTAAGGTCCCCTGAGCTTCTCGGGGCCCCTGAACTGGCCTCTGATACCATACGAGCTAATCTGGGCTCTTTGAGCTGAACTGAGCGCCCCTGAGATGGTTTGGGCAGCATGAACTGTTCTAGGATGCCTAAACTGAGCTAGGGGCCGTAACCTTGAACAGGGCCCCGTGAGTTGGCCAGAACCTATATCCACCGACCTGGGGGCCCCTGAGCTCAGCTGGGACCGTAAAGTTAATATTGTCCCTTGAGCTAATCTGGATCCCCTGTGATGCACAGAAGACCCTAAACTTATCTGAGGCCCCTGCACAGAAATAGGGCCCCTGCTTTGAAATTTGGTTATAAGCTTTAATTGAAACCCTGGACTATTCTGAAACCCCAAATATGCCAGCAAGGGGTTCCTGGATGATCCAGACCCTTAAGCTTATCTGGTCATCAGAGCTAATATGGGCTTCTGTGTTGAACTGAGGGCCCCTGAGATGGTATGGGACCCCTATAAGGCTTTACAGCCACTGACCTGGCGGCCGTGAGCTTGAATGGGTCCCTTGAGATGTTCTGACAGTGGTGTAGCCAGGGGAGGGGGTCCCTGGGGTCCGCGGACCCCTTGGGCTGACCTTATGCACTAAAAACACAAAAATTGATCTCGGGGGCTTCTGAGCTTGGTCTCGGTGGGGGGGGCTACCGAGCTTGGTCTCAGGAGGCCCCCGATAATCGGTATCGAGGGCTCCAGAGTACCGAATATTGATCTTGGGGGACCCCTGTGCTCAGTCTCAGGGGGTCCCGAGCTTAGCCTCAGGGCCCCCGAGCTTGGTCTCAGGGCCCCTCCTCCCCGAGCTCGGTCTCACGGGCCTTTCGATTTTGGTCTCAGGGGCCCCCGAGCTTGGTCTCAGGGCCCCGAGCTTGGTGTCTGGGGGCCCTCCGAGCTTGGTCTCAGGGAGCTCCCGAGCTTGGTCTCAGGGGACCTTTCGAGTTTGGTCTCAGGGCCCCCGAGCTTGATCTCAGGAGCCCCCGAGCTTGGTGTCAGGGAGCCCTCCGAGCTTGATCTTAGATAACCCCCGAGCTTGGTCTCAGGGGACCCCCGAGCTTGGTCTCAGGGGCCCCTGATCATCGGTATCGAGGGCTCCAGAGTACTGAAAATTGATCTCGGGGGCCCCCTGAGCTCGGACTCACGAACCTTTCGATCTTGGTCTCACGGGCCTTTCGATTTTGGTCTCAGGGTGCCCCAGAGCTTGGTCTCAGGGCCCCCCGAGCGTGGTCTCAGGGGACCCCTGAACTTGGACTCAGGGGCCCCGAGCTTGGTCTCACGGGTCTTCCGAGCTTGGTCTCAGGCGGCCCCCCGATCATCGGTATCGAGGGCTCTGGGATACCGAATATTGATCTCGGGGGCCCGTGAGCTTGGTCTCAGGGGCCCCCGAGCTTGGTCTCAGGGGACAACCGAGCTTGGTCTCAGGGGGGCAAGCTTGGTCTCATGGGCCTTTCGATGTTTGGTCTCACGGGCCTTTCGATCTTGGTCTCACGGGGTCTCGAGTTTGGTCTCAAGGAACCCACGAGCTTGGTGTCAGTGGGCCCTCGAGCTTGGTCTCAGGGAGCATCCGAGCTTGGTCTCAGGGTCCCCTCGAGCTTGGTCTCAAGGGCCCCCGAGCTTGGTCTCAGGGGTTCAGGATCCCCCTCGGGGGTGCCCCCGACTATTGCTATCGTGGGACTCATGAGTGAAGCACGAGCATTGGCCTCATGAGACCCAGAGTTTGGTCCCAGGGGCCCCCAGACCTGGGTTCAGGACCCCTGAGCATCGGCATCGAGGGGCTCCAGAGTACCAAGCATTAGTCTCGGGAGGGGGGCTCGAAATATTGATCTTGAGGGCCCCGGAACATCGGTGTCGAGTTACTCCTGAGAAAAGCGCGAGCATGGGTCTAAGGGTGCCCCTGAGCCTGATCTAAGTGGGACCCCGAGCTTGGTCTTAGGACCCCCGGGCATCAGTATCAAGGGGCTCCGGAGTATTGGTTTAGGGGAGCAGTTATTTTAGGGGCCTCCAAATGGTGATTTCGGAGGGCCCACGAAAGTGTGGATACAGTGGTGTAGCCAAGGGGCCCTAGGCGTCCGCAGACCCCCACCTCTTGGGCCAATCTGAACCACTGCAAAGGATTCTCTGATCACGTGGCCCCCAGAGTTAGTCTCAGGGGCCCCTGAAGATTCGTTCTCAGGGCGTCCCGAGTCGGCCTCACGGTCTCCGCCCTGAGAGTCGGTCTCAAGGCCCCCGAAAATAGATTTCGGGGGCCCCTGAGGGTTGGTATCAGGGGCCCCAAAAGTCGGCATCAGGGGCCCCGGGAGTCTGTCTCAGGGGAGGGGGCCGAGCTAGTCCCAGGGCCCCCCCAGAGAGTGGTTCTCAGGGCCCTGCAACAGTCTATTTCAGGGGGACCCCTGAGAGTCAGTCTCAGAGAACCCCAAGAGTCGGTCAAGGGGACCCCAAGAGTCTGTCCTAGGGGACCCCGAGATTCGGTCTCGGGGTCCCCCTGAGAGTCTGTCTCAGAGAACCACAAGAGTGAGTCTCAGAGCACCCCAAGAGTCGGTCTCAGGGGGCCCTCATAGTCTCACGGGTTTCTCTCTCAGGAGTCAATATTTAGTTTCAGATGGCCCCGAGAGTTATCCGGGGTCCGAGAGTTAGTGTAATTTGATCTGCTGAGTGCTGGTTTCAGGGGGCCCCAGAGGGGTAATTTTGGGAGCCCTCGATATTTAGCCTCAAGCTGTGCCCCCCCCGAGTTTTGGTATAAGCGGCTCCAAGAGTCAATCTCAGGGAGCACCCAAAGTTAGTCTCAGAGGGCTCCCGGTTGTCAGTCTCAGAGACATCCGAGAGTTAATCTCAGGGTTCTGAGAGTAATTTCCAGAGGTGCTCCCGATTTTTTGGTCTCACGGGCCCGGAGTTAGCCTTAGGCCCGCGAGAGTTAATCTGGAGCCTCCGAGAGTCAGTCTCAGGAACGCCAAAGACTCAGTCTCAGGGGTGATTCCACCCCCCCCGGTGTTTGTCTCAGGGGCGCCCTAGAGTAAGTCTCAGAGGGCTGTCGGAAGTCATTCCCAGCCCCCCTCCCCCACCCCAAAGACAGCCTCAGGGGACCCCAATAGCTAATCTGGATGTCCACGATAGTCAGTCTCAGCCCCCCCTCTAGAGCAAATCTGGGGGGCCCAATAATTTGTCTCACAGGTGCTGCCGATAACTAATCTCAGGAGCCCCGAGAGATTCTCAGGGGCCCCCAGTTTTGATCAAGAGGCGCCGTGAATCAGTCTCAGAGACCCCTTGAGATATAATCGGGAGAGCGGCCGAAAATTAGCTTTGTGAGTGCCGCCAAGTGTTGGTCTTAGGTGGCTCCAGAGCTCAAATACAAATTTTCAAAATCATATGCCTCGGAAAAAATGTACCTACCCCTATTGCGTACTAAAGAAGGACAAAACATGTCGATCAGGCACCATTATCGAAGGAAAGGCAAAAATTAATCTAATTTTACCATAAGAGCAAATCGAACAGGGCTAGTCAATTTTTAATCTAGTAGCTTAACACCAATAAATACATTCCTGAATATTCTGAAATAAACAACTTTCCAATATTTTCGTAGGAAACCAGACAAACGAGGGTAATGACAGAAATTGATGAGCATAATCCCCAAAAAGAAAAATAGGTATGAAAGGTTGAAAATAACAATAACAGAGTGAGCCAAAGCGATAGATATCTTGGGCGCCTTTTGTCTTGGTAATTTGCTCGTTTACAAGATGGCAAGGGTAAGAAAGTAACTGGATCTCAACAGGATCTGTCGACGGAATAGAGGTTATGTACCGTTCAGGACACACTCCCATATCCCTTGTATCTTTATTTGTTTTTTTCGTTTCTTTGGAAATTTCCTGATTAAAGAGTTCATGGATTCGACACCGGGAAATAATTGCTAATCTTTTCCCGTAGATCATTTCTTCGTACTCAAAACGACTGACCTCCAATAACTTCATGTCTGATTACCCGAGTGAATTGAGGTAGACTCAGGTTTAACATCATGCGCGCATCAACATTGAACTTCCCGAAATATGGCTCAAAGCTGTTATTATAGCCACGCTACAATATAAGTTATGGGCCATCCTTAATATTTGGTGACCTTAGTTTACCAACACTTGGTCGGATCGAAAAACCAAGCTATAAACAAAATAACAATGAATGCTTAAAAAGCCATAACAAAATTTCCTTCGTGTGAATGTTATAATGTTAAAATACTATACAAAAGATATAGGAGATGGCAGGGGCGTAGGAACGGTTTGAAAAGTGGGGGGGCCAACCTTAGAGGGGGCCCACCTCAAGGGGGGCCCCAGTCCACGGGGCCTATAATTTTAAAATTTTAGATAGCTCGCTTAGTGTAATAAGGCATGCATGCAAACAAGGATGTCAATATATGGTAGATTGAGAAATTAAATTTTTCCCTATGATTTCGAGTTGTACCTATTATGATGTAATAAATCATAGAAAAACGCCAAAAAACATGTTTTGGTTTCTTACCTAGACCCTTTTCAAATACGAAATAAATTTTTAAGCTTTTTTGGAGGATTTCAATCATTTTTTTACCACGCGCGTTTTTTATATTTACATATGTTTAGGCCCTTTTCATTACATTTACAAAATTAAGAACTGCTTAGAAAACTACAGACAATGCTTTGATACCAAATAGCCTCACTTCGCTATGCCTAATCAACTTGTATTTGCTTATTTAATGACGAAAATGGGAACATTTATGTAGGTTATTACGGATCTATTCTTTCCATCATTAGATATTGATTTAGGTAAAGACTGATCACAATAAATACGCCTAGCTATATTTCGATGCCTAAAATGCAGAGTTCCAGCATGACTGTAAGTGCAATGTTGGTACTTGATGGCCAGCTTTGTGATGCCGAGGAGGTGTGAGCATGGTGTTATAGTGGTTAGCAACCCTGCTTTCCACGCGACCAACTCGGGTTTAAGGCACGGCAGATTCCTTGTGCAAGGAGCAATTTGACTCCCAAGAAACCCCTCCAACAGGGAAAGAGTTCGCGACGCCATATAACCCTGCCATCGAAAGACGTCGCGCCTTTCGATGGCTCAGGGACGACTGTTGCTCGGCATTTAGTGCAGGGTCCGTGTCCGATTCATATTTTGTGTTGGGATTGATATGGAATGGAGTTTGATTGGGCCCAGTTCTCGGGACTCATTTGGAAACACTCGGGTAGTAGGTTCCTTGGCTTTGCTACGAAGCGCTCCTCCTCCAGGGGCTTGCAGGCAGCGTACTACCGAACGTGAACGTTCCCAGACAAGCTATCGGGGCCGTTTGGGTTTCCTGTTCTATATTACAGTTGCTGATATTTGTATATTCGTTGCGGGGGACCACCTCAAAAGGGGGGCAGTATCCCCCTGACCCCCGGTTCCTATGCCTATGCCGCCCAGGGGCCGCCAAATTATCTTGGAGGGCCCCAAAGTCCAGACCATGGCTCAGGAACCCAGATCAGTCAGCTCAAGGGCCCAGACCAGTGCATTAGCTTCAGCACCAGCTTATCAAGGGACCCTACATAACCACAGCACCCCTAGAAGCTCATCACAGGGGAGCTCCAGATTCGCACAGGGAGCCAGATTAGCTTAGGGGCCCGGTTCAGCTCGGAGGTCCCCAGGTCGACTTATGTAGGGTCTCAAAACAGCTCAAGGGACTTGTTCAAGCTCACGGATCCCAGCTTAGCTCAATGATGCTAGAACAGTTCAGAGGCCCCAGACCAGCTCAGGGCTCTTGTTCAGTACAGGCCAGCTCAGCTCAGGGGCCCAGATCGGCTGATATAGCGTCCCCTCTCATACCAGCTCAGGGGCTCCATTCAAGCTCACGGCCCCAGCTTAGCCCAGGGACCCTAGAAGAGTTCAGGGCCCCCATACCAGATCAGAGGCCCCAGTTAAGCAGAGCGGTACCCAGATTAGCTCAGGGCCCCAGCTAGGCTTAGGGGTCCCAGGGTGGCTGATGTAGAGTCTCAGAACACAGTGGCGTAGCCAGGATTCGGCCAAGGGGGGGTCCGACTACCGTCGGGGGCCCCAGGCCGGGGTTCCCTTAGTAACCGGGCCCATCTCCCATAGGCCTAGGAACCGGGGGGACCAGGGGGGCCACTGGCCCCCCCACTTTTCTGTGATGGGCCCCCGCAACGGAGGTAAGAATATCAACAACTGTAATATCAAGCGAGAAACTCAAACTGGCCCGATAGCTTGCCCCGGAACCCCGTTAAACTTACCTGTGCCCCTAAATTAAGTTGAGGTCCTATGAGTTGATTTTAAGGTCCCCTGAGCTTCTCGGGGCCCCTGAACTGGCCTCTGATACCATACGAGCTAATCTGGGCTCTTTGAGCTGAACTGAGCGCCCCTTGAGATGGTTTGGGCAGCATGAACTGTTCTAGGATGCCTAAACTGAGCTAGGGGCCGTAACCTTGAACAGGGCCCCGTGAGTTGGCCAGAACCTATATCCACCGACCTGGGGGGCCCCTGAGCTCAGCTGGGACCGTAAAGTTAATATTGTCCCTTGAGCTAATCTGGATCCCCTGTGATGCACAAAAGACCCTAAACTTATCTGAGGCCCCTGCACAGAAATAGGGCCCCTGCTTTGAAATTTGGTTATAAGCTTTAATTGAAACCCTGGACTATTCTGAAACCCCAAATATGCCAGCAAGGGGTCCCTGGATGATCCAGACCCTTAAGCTTATCTGGTCATCAGAGCTAATATGGGCTTCTGTGTTGAACTGAGGGCCCCTGAGATGGTCTGGGACCCCTATAAGGCTTTACAGCCACTGACCTGGCGGCCGTGAGCTTGAATGGGCCCCTTGAGATGTTCTGACAGTGGTGTAGGCAGGGGAGGGGCGTCCCTGGGGTCCGCGGACCCCCTTGGGCTGACCTTATGCACTAAAAACACGAACAATTGATCTCGGGGGGCTCCTGAGCTTGGTCTCGGTGGGGGGCCTACCGAGCTTGGTCTCAGGAGGGCCCCGATAATCGGTATCGAGGGCTCCAGAGTACCGAATACATTAATGTATTGATCTTGGGGGACCCCTGTGCTCAGTCTCAGGGGGTCCCGAGCTTGGCCTCAGGGCCCCCGAGCTTGGTCTCAGGGCCCCTCCCCGAGCTCGGTCTCACGGGCCTTTCGATCTTGGTCTCACGGGCCTTTCGATTTTGGTCTCAGGGGCCCCCGAGCTTGGTCTCAGGGCCCCCGAGCTTGGTCACAGGGGCCCCGAGCTTTGTGTCTGGGGGCCCTCCGAGCTTGGTCTTAGGGAGCTCCCGAGCCTGGTCTCAGTGGGCCCTTCGATTTTGGTCTCAGGGCCCCCGAGCTTGGTCTCAGGGGCCCCCCAAGCTTGGTGTCAAGGAGCCCTCCGAGCTTGGTCTCAGATAACCCCCGAGCTTGGTCTCAGGGGTAACCCCAAGCTTGGTCTCAGTCCCCCTCTCCCCGAGCTTAGTGTCAGGGGCCCCGAGCTTTGTCTCAGGGCCCCCGAGCTTGGTCTCAGGGGCCCCGAGCTTGGTGTCTGGGTCCCTCCGAGCTTGGTCCCAGGGAGCTCCCGAACTTGGTCTCAGGGGCCCTTCGAGTTTGGTCTCAGGGCCCCGAGCTTGGTGTCAGGGAGCCCTCCGAGCCTGGTCTCAGATAACCCCCGAGCTTGGTCTCAGGGGTAACCCCAAGCTTGGTCTCAGGCCCCACTCTCCCCGAGCTTAGTGTCAGGGGGCCCTCGAGCCTGGTCTCAGGGGGCATCTGAGGGCGTCTGATGCATAAGGCTGACCGTATGCACTGGAAAACACGAGCATTGGTCTCAGGGTCTCAGATTAAAAATTGACTAGCCCTGTTCGATTTGCTCTTATGGTAAAATTAGATTAATTTTTGCCTTTCCTTTGATAATGGTGCCTGATCGACATGTTTTGTCCTTCTTTAGTACGCAATAGGGGTAGGTACATTTTTTCCGAGGCATATGATTTTGAAAATTTGTATTTGAGCTCTGGAGCCACCTAAGACCAACACTTGGCGGCACTCACAAAGCTAATTTTCGGCCGCTCTCCCGATTATATCTCAAGGGGTCTCTGAGACTGATTCACGGGGCGCCTCTTGATCAAAACTGGGGGCCCCTGAGAATCTCTCGGGGCTCCTGAGATTAGTTATCGGCAGCACCTCTGAGACAAATTATTGGGCCCCCCAGATTTGCTCTAGAGGGGGGGCTGAGACTGACTATCGTGGCCATCCAGATTAGCTATTGGGGTCCCCTGAGGCTGTCTTTGGGGTGGGGGAGGGGGCTGGGAATGACTTCCGACAGCCCTCTGAGACTTACTCTAGGGCGCCCCTGAGACAAACACCCGGGGGGGGGGTGGAATCACCTCTGAGACTGAGTCTTTGGCGTTCCTGAGACTGACTCTCGGAGGCTCCAGATTAGCTCTCGCGGGCCTAAGGCCAACTCCGGGCCCGTGAGACCAAAAATAGGGAGCACCTCTGGAAATTACTCTCAGAACCCTGAGATTAACTCTCGGATGTCTCTGAGACGGACAACCGGGAGCCCTCTGAGACTAACTTTTGGGTGCTCCCTGAGATTGACTCTTGGAGCCGCTTATACCAAAACTCGGGGGGGGGCACAGCCTGAGGCTAAATATCGAGGGCTCCCAAAATTACCCCTCTGGGGCCCCCTGAAACCAGCACTCAGCAGATCAAATTACACTAACTCTCGGACCCCCGGATAACTCTCGGGGCCATCTGAAACTAAATATTGACTCCTGAGAGAGAAACCCGTGAGACTATGAGGGCCCCCTGAGACCGACTCTTGGGGTGCTCTGAGACTCACTCTTGTGGTTCTCTGAGACAGACTCTCAGGGGGACCCCGAGACCGAATCTCGGGGTCCCCTAGGACAGACTCTTGGGGTCCCCTTGACCGACTCTTGGGGTCCCCTTGACCGACTCTTGGGGTTCTCTGAGACTGACTCTCAGGGGTCCCCCTGAAATAGACTGTTGCAGGGCCCTGAGAACCACTCTCTGGGGGGCCCTGGGACTAGCTCGGCCCCCTCCCCTGAGACAGACTCCCGGGGCCCCTGATGCTGACTTTTGGGGCCCCTGATACCAACCCTCAGGGGCCCCCGAAATCTATTTTCGGGGGGCCTTGAGACCGACTCTCAGGGCGGAGACCGTGAGGCCGACTCGGGACGCCCTGAGAACGAATCTTCAGGGGCCCCTGAGACTAACTCTGGGGGCCACGTGATCAGAGAATCCTTTGCAGTGGTTCAGATTGGCCCAAGAGGTGGGGGTCTGCGGACGCCTAGGGCCCCCTTGGCTACACCACTGTATCCACACTTTCGGGGGCCCTCCGAAATCACCATTTGGAGGCCCCTAAAATAACTGCTCCCCCTAAACCAATACTCCGGAGCCCCTTGATACTGATGCCCGGGGGTCCTAAGACCAAGCTCGGGGTCCCATTTAGATCAGGCTCAGGGGCACCCTTAGACCCATGCTCGCGCTTTTCTCAGGAGTAACTCGACACCGATGTTCCGGGGCCCTCAAGATCAATATTTCGAGCCCCCCTCCCCCCGAGACTAATGCTTGGTACTCTGGAGCCCCTCGATGCCGATGCTCAGGGGTCCTGAACCCAGGTCTGGGGGCCCCTGGGACCAAACTCTGGGTCTCATGAGGCCAATGCTCGTGCTTCACTCATGAGTCCCACGATAGCAATAGTCGGGGGCACCCCGAGGGGGATCCTGAACCCCTGAGACCAAGCTCGGGGGCCCTTGAGACCAAGCTCGAGGGGACCCTGAGACCAAGCTCGGATGCTCCCTGAGACCAAGCTCGAGGGCCCACTGACACCAAGCTCGTGGGTTCCTTAGAGACCAAGCTCGAGACCCCGTGAGACCAAGATCGAAAGGCCCGTGAGACCAAACATCGAAAGGCCCATGAGACCAAGCTTGCCCCCCTGAGACCAAGCTCGGTTGTCCCCTGAGACCAAGCTCGGGGGCCCCTGAGACCAAGCTCACGGGCCCCCGAGATCAATATTCGGTATTCCAGAGCCCTCGATACCGATGATCGGGGGCCGCCTGAGACCAAGCTCGAAAGACCCGTGAGACCAAGCTCGGGGCCCCTGAGTCCAAGTTCAGGGGTCCCCTGAGACCAAGCTCGGGGGGCCCTGAGACCAAGCTCTGGGGCACCCTGAGACCAAAATCGAAAGGCCCGTGAGACCAAGATCGAAAGGTTCGTGAGTCCGAGCTCAGGGGGCCCCCGAGATCAATGTTTGGTACTCTGGAGCCCTCGATACCGATGATCAGGGGCCCCTGAGACCAAGCTCGGGGGTCCTGAGACCAACTCGGGGTTATCTGAGATCAAGCTCGGAGGGCTCCCTGACATCAAGCTCGGGGGCCCCTGAGATCCAGCTCGGGGGCCCTGAGACCAAACTCGAAAGGCCCCCTGAGACCAAGCTCGGGAGCTCCCTGAGACCAAGCTCGGAGGGCCCCCAGACACCAAGCTCGGGGCCCCTGAGACCAAGCTCGGGGGCCCCTGAGACCAAAATCGAAAGGCCCATGAGACCGAGCTCGGGGAGGAGGGGCCCTAAGAACCAAGCTCGGGGGCCCTGAGGCCAAGCTCGGGGACCCCCTGAGACTGAGCACAGGGGTCCCCCAAGATCAATATTCGGTACTCTGGAGCCCTCGATACCGATTATCGGGGCCCTCCTGAGACCAAGCTCGGTAGGCCCCCCCCCCCACCGAGACCAAGCTCAGAAGCCCCCGAGATCAATTGTTGTGTTTTTAGTGCATAAGGTCAGCCCAAGGGGTCCGCGGACCCCAGGGACCCCCTCCCCTGGCTACACCACTGTCAGAACATCTCAAGGGACCCATTCAAGCTCACGGCCGCCAGGTCAGTGGCTGTAAAGCCTTATAGGGGTCCCATACCATCTCAGGGGCCCTCAGTTCAACACAGAAGCCCATATTAGCTCTGATGACCAGATAAGCTTAAGGGTCTGGATCATCCAGGGGCCCCTTGCGGGCATATTTGGGGTTTCAGAACAGTCCAGGGTTTCAATTAAAGCTTATAACCAAATTTCAAAGCAGGGGCCCTATTTCTGTGCAGGGGCCTCAGATAAGTTTAGGGTCTTCTGTGCATCACAGGGGATCCAGATTAGCTCAAGGGACAATATTAACTTTACGGTCCCAGCTGAGCTCAGGGGCCCCCCAGGTCGGTGGATATAGGTTCTGGCCAACTCACGGGGCCCTGTTCAAGGTTACGGCCCCTAGCTCAGTTTAGGCATCCTAGAACAGTTCATGCTGCCCAAACCATCTCAGGGGCGCTCAGTTCAGCTCAAAGAGCCCAGATTAGCTCGTATGGTATCAGAGGCCAGTTCAGGGGCCCCGAGAAGCTCAGGGGACCTTAAAATCAACTCATAGGACCTCAACTTAATTTAGGGGCACAGGTAAGTTTAACGGGGTTCCGGGGCAAGCTATCGGGCCAGTTTGAGTTTCTCGCTTGATATTACAGTTGTTGATATTCTTACCTCCGTTGTGGGGGCCCATCACAGAAAAGTGGGGGGGGCAGTGGCCCCCTGGCCCCCCCGGTTCCTACGCCTATGTTCCCATCGACCAAAACTGATGGGGCACCTGATAATAAATTTGGTCTCCCGAGATTAGTTCTCATGGGCCCCTGAGACCAACTCTTGGGGGCCCACTAAGACCAACTCTCGGGGGGACCCTAGACTGACTCTTTGGGTCCCTTATACTGACGCTCAGGGTGGCTCCCTGAGACGGACGCTTAGGGGGCTCCATACAACCGAATTACTGGGGGCCCTGAAACCGACTCTTTGGGGCCCCTGGGACTAACTCTGAGCCCCTTGAGACAGACTGTCGGGCCCCTGAGAAAAAATTTCTGGGGCCTTCTGAAACCAACTCTCATGGGCCCCCCTGAAACAGACTTCCAGGGGGGGCTGAGACCGACTCTCAGGGACCCTTAAGTCCAACTCTCAGGGTGGAGGGCCCTGAGACCAACTCAGTGCCACCGAGGAACAAATCTCGGGGGCCCCTGAGACTGACTCTGGGGCCCCTGATCAGAGAATCCTTTGCAGTGCTTAGGATCGGCCCAGGGGGTTTCCGCAGACCCTTCGACCCACCTTGGCCATGCCACTGGTCTCAGAACAGTTCAAGGGGCCATGCAAACTCATGGCCCCAAGCTCACTTCATGGGTCCTAAAACTGTGCAGAGACCCCATAACAGCTCAGGGCCCGCCCGACACAGTACAAGGGGCCCAAGATCTAGCTTAGGGCCCATATTAGCTTTGGGGGCCCAGCTCAGCTCAGATGCCCCATATCGACTGATATGGGATCTCAGAATAACGCAAGGGCCCATTCAAGCTCAGAGCTGAGCTGAGCCCCCAGCTCAGCTGAGTGTCTCGAAAGCATTTCAGGGGCCCCCAGTTCAGCACAGGGGCCCTAGAGTAGCTCAAAGGGCATCAGAGGTCGTTTCAGGGGCCTCGGAACAACCCTGGGGGCCAAATGGATTTAGCGGACCTAAGATAAGCTCAGGGGTCTAGATCAGCTTAAGAGGTTTTCCAGACAACCTATCGAGCCCATTTGGGGTTTTTGTTCTATATTACAGTTGCTGATATTTTTATATCAGTTGCGGGGGCCCACCACAGAAAAGTGTGGGGGAGGGGCAGTGGCCCCCCTGGCCCCCCTGGTTCCTACGCCTATGAGATCTGGGGTGTGCTTTCTCAATGGTGTTTGAAGAAACCTGAGACAGACGTTAGAGGTGACAGAGATGCGACGCTGCTAGTCTGTTGGAGGGTGATCCATCGATAACGACGATGCCCGCCAGCGACAAAACACTGAGCCGTTCGTTGCTGCGAGGCTTACTTGTGCGGATGTGTCTTTATTGAGAACAGTTGGGCAGTTTTAAGAAGAACGCACCCACAGAAACAATTTCACACCAAAGAACAGTCACCTTAACGAACAAATCATCGGATGCGAACGGCGGGTACAGGAACAAAATGTCACCCATTTCATCGACATGAGGGAAAAGTGTTCAAGGGTGCAGACCTGTGATAACAAAATGGGTGATTCAGTATTCTGATCTGGAGTTAAATGTGAACAAATGTATTTGCACATCTTGCAGACTGATGCTTTCCAAAGGGACGGTTCCAGGTCCAGCAATAGAGCCAGTGCAAGTGCCACAACAGCCTCTCTCAGAACCAGGATATTCTGGGCTCCAGAGTGTAATTGGAAGTACAGACCTTTCAACACCGAAAATACAGAACTCCAGCGATTGAGCCATGGGTTTGAATCAATCTGTTGAGGTCATAAATCAATTGGCGCCGGCCCTAGGAGAAGCACTAGTTCAGCAAACGCGAATAAAATGGTATAAGAAATTCTGTGGCAAAATTATCTGTAAGAAATTCTGTGTGCATTTTTTTGTACACAGAAAGACAACATTATAAAAAGATTCGGACTTCCTTCCATAGGCAGAGTGGGAGGATCGACCCAGAGGAAGCATTTTACATTCTTCAAACACAGGAAGAGAAAGCACAAAACTCAGATGATATAAGGGGCGGCAGGGATAGCCACCCCCCCCCTGAGAACCCGAAGGGCCCCCTGAAGACACGGACCGCGCGAAGCGCAGCTCACCCGCACTATGCTCTGTGGCTACATTTGAAATTTCATACCAGACAGGGCCCTCTTAAGCCCTCTTCAGCACTCTATTCTGTAACAAACAGGGTCCTTTTTACCCATCAGGGCTCTTTGCTGTCGCAGGGGCCTTTTTCGGGGTGCCCCCCCTGAGTGAAATCCTGGCTACGCCCCTGGATGATATGATGAACAAATTTCGTCAGAAATTCAAAGACTCGACCAAAACCAGTGACAAAATAAGAGTGATGACAATGGTACTAGGAACTTGGACTATTCAAAAGATTGCAAAGGAGTTTAGCACATCTTATTGTCTAGCAAGATGTGCCAAGCATCTGCAGGAAACGTCGCGCTGCCTGTCAGAAGCTAATCCGAAACCTTGAACGGTCTTAAACCCCGACGTTTTTTTCGTTTTTTTTCTTTTTCCGCGATTTCTGTTTGACCCATGATACTGTTGCAGTGCATCTGTTCTAACAAAAGCTAATCAATTATCTGGAACAGAAAATTGAAAATGTCCAGAAAATATGTTTTATTTTTTCCGACTGCGCTGCTCCGCAATATAAAAATTGTAAAAAGAAAACTTTGTAAATGTAACGCACCATTCGTCAGATTTTGCCATGGATGCTGAGTGACATTTTCTTACCACTGCGCAAGAAAAGGGTCCCTGTGATGGGGTGGGAGGACCAATACAAGGCCTGCCAAACGAGCAAGCTTACATACGCATATCATAGAAACTCCGAAACAATTTTATGATTTCCTAAATATTCATTTATCCACCACGTTTGTCGAGTACTTTCCTGAAAATATGATAGTAGAGGAACACAATGTGTTGAATGACAGGTTTGCTGCTGCCCGCGCTGTACCAGGAACGAGAAGTGTGTATGTGTTGGCTCCTCACTGCGTGAGGGTTATGTGTTTGTCAAGCTACATTCAAGCAGTGAGACAGTCAGGGAGATACGCGTGACGAAAAATATACCAGTATAATGACCAAGTGAAAACAAGGCCAGTCATATTATGTCGGTTTGGTTCATCTTACTTTGAAAATTATAAATTGTCACTTGTTATTCGTATTTTTAATGAGGAATTCTATGCCATATGGCATGAAATAATACAAAATTATTTCAAAGTTCAAAGGCCTAGAAAGTTAAATAAGACTCATAAACTCACATATTTTCCATTTGATCACCTAGTACTGCTAATGTGTTTCTGGGCCAAGTCATAATTTTTTTTTGAACTTTGAATCAGAAACCCGCCAGAATTAGTTCTTGGGTCAATCTTGGGTCATATGTTTATAGTTCAACACGCCATTACGGGGTCTGAGCCACCCATTACGGGGGGTACCCGCCCCCTAAGACCGAGAACCACGGTAGGTAGCGAAAACGGTAAACGGTGTTGGGCGCCCATCCACTCCCATCGAAAACATTGAACCATTTTTTGTCAGGTCACATTTAAGGTCACGAGAGGTCAAAACATGCCCATCATAGGGATAACATATAAAATTCAGTTTTTCGGGCATTACATCTGAACAAGTAAAGATAGATAAAACGACTTAAACTATATGAATCCTCTTAGCAAGCCGAATCGAAGATATATAATTTGATCTTGCTAGGTCAAATCAGGATTGACCTGACCGAGGTCAGGTCAGGGTCAAATTATATAAAATGCATATCATTAGAACCGCAAAGCCCAAGCGAGTCTAATGCAGCTAAAATAAATGCTCATCACCATCCGTTACTGAGTTATTCCGTAAAAAAACATTTTTACCATGTATTTCCAATGGAGAGGTCATGCCTCGTACCTGACCTTAGGTCATCGATATCAAAATACCGGAACATATGTTAGGAACCGGTGGGGCCATTATGTAATATGAGTTTCAATCGGATAAGTTCACCCTGCTCCGACTTATGCTATCTTAAACTTTTTTGAGGTCGGGTCACTTGACCTGTACTAGTGACCTGACCTGAGATGACCTAACCTTAAAATTTTCACAGAAGTTGAAAAATGATGAGGAAAAAGGTATACCAAGTACGGCGGCGCTACGCGCCGCCGTTTTCTACTGTCTCCGAAAAACCGAGGGGGCGGGTACCCGCCCCCCGTCAATGCACGTGTTAACAGTAATTTGGGACAAAATCGGGACAGAACTTGTATTTTAACAGCATTGTTTTGCTTTTGTCATTGCCTTGGACACCGGGATTCCAACAATGTCTTGGGACTTGCTCTAGAAAAAAACAAATAAGAAGCCAAAAGGCGTCATGTCAGATTTTTCCCTCATCATATCAATGTTTTTGGCTTCCTGAGACCTCAAGATTGACCTGATGTTAAAGCAGATATTGCAGGCCCATCATTATTTTCAGAAACCATTGGACACCAGAGTTTTTTTGCATGTGCTTAATTTATACATGCATAGTTCAGTTGGGGGTTTTATCCCCCCCGCCCTACTCTGTGTGAAATTTTTGAACACAGAGTCATGCACGAGTTAAAAACTGTTCAATGAAGAGATTTGTCGAAGAATTGGGAATATCCTCATCCAAAATCGCACAAAAGATGTGTGTTATCGTCAATCATAGATAAATTTCCCCGTGGCATAGCTGTGGCACAGAACACTGCCACCATCAAATATTGATATTTCAGAAATGTTTACAAGTTTTCGCCTTTCTTTTTTGTACACATTTAGTCGATGGTTAAATAAGTCACATGGTAAGATTTCATGTCATTGGAAACAGGCAAAATTAGTAAAAAAAAGCATTTATAAGATTTGACCTAGTCAGCCCAAAGGTCAAATCTGGGTCACCCCCCAATTTGGATCCAGTTTCAGAATTTTGAAGCATTTGAATGGCATTTGACTGTTACACACTCAGTGGCTGGTACCAGACTGTATTTGATTGGCTGACCGGGTCGGCCCACGCGTGACCTCTAGTGGGAGATCAGTGTACCACACCACTCCACCCACGGACAAAACGGACAACACACATGGCAGATAAGCCCACAGATTCACGCCCGTACATATCAGCATCATCACACTTAAGTACCAGGGGTCAACCTGTCCGGAGCAGGAGCAGGCCTTGGCCTGAGATTGTAGCTCGGCTCCGGCTGCCGCTCCTCGGGGTTGGGTGAAGTAGGAGCCCCGGTAATTATGGGCATCTCCCTTGCTCCGTCTCCAGTAGTCCACACCGGCCAGTCATCGCCGAGCCGTGGCACCTCTGGCTGTGCCTGGAACGTCCGCCAGGGCGCAGCAGGTGGCGCTGGCACACGTCTCCGCACCCGATCCATGTGTCGGCACAACAATCTGCCATCTAACAGCTGCACAGTCACTTTCATGCTCGCTACATTCAACACAACACCAGCCAGCCATTTCCGATCGCCAACACCAGACAGCCTTTCCACCGCCGACACCCACACTGCATCACCTATGCGAAAAGACCGCGCCTGAGCCCTGGAGTCCGCGTACATTTTCATATACCGCTGTCGTTTCTCAATATCGTGGCTCATACTTGGGCGTAACAAGTCCATGTGGGTCCGCATTGGCCTCCCAAGGAACAACTCCGCTGGTGATCGTTTAGTGATTGAATGAGGCGTATTTCTGCACTGGAAGGGGAACTGGGCCACTTTCGCCTTGACCGAGCCCTGCAACAGACGGTAGGTGCGTTTGAACGTCTGAACATACCTCTCCGCCAGGCCGTTACTCTTCGGGGAGAATGGAGGGGAGGTGACGTGTTCAATGCCATTCATCGTACAAAATGTATCAAACATAGGGCAGGTAAAACAAGGGGAATTATCAGAACACAACACCCGGGGCAGCCCCCATGCGGCAAATGCCGTTTTGAGTTTATCCAGCGTGGCGGCAGACGTGGATGATGTTGTAGGGTAAACATCTACCCACTTGGAGTGGGCATCTACCAATATCAAAAACATTTTCCCGTCCATGGGACCACAATAGTCGACGTGGACACGATCGTGGGGGCCTCTTGGCCACTCCCAGGGGTGCATTGGTAGGTACTGACGGGGCCGGATTTCTACTCTCATTGCGCTTTTGACATGCCTATATCATTTCGGAGATATCATCATCCATGCCTGGCCACCAGACGTACGAGCGAGCAAATGATTTGGTGCGCGATTCACCCATATGCCCCTCATGAAGAAGCTGTAGTACTCTCTCACGACCCTGTGGCGGAATAAGCCACCCTTCCACCCCACAAGAGGCAGGCGTCCTGACAGCTCAGCTCCCCGCCCTCTGCTGATACGGCCGGTACTCGGGCGGTAGCTGACCCCTCCCCACCGGCCACCCCACCTGGGTGTGTCGCAGGACAGCTGACAGCACCGGGTCGCGGGCCGTCCACAGTCGGATATCGGATGCGTCACGGGTGAAGCATCCAGAAACTGCAGTAAATGCACTAACTCCGCTGGCGTCGCCGGCTCCTTCAGAGCCAGGCAGCGGCAACCGACTCAGGCCATCATAATGCACCGCAAAAGTGGGGCAGCCAAACAACCGATACACAAAACTTTCAACATCAGGACCAAAACTTCAATTGGACCCATTCCGCAGCGGCTGGAAAATGTCCGGTTGTCTCTCATTTGACTGAGATCAGGAAATTTTTGCCAAAAAGTGGCAGGCCCCCTGGCCCCCTTTCCAACGCGTATGCAGGCCATCACAGTGGCCTTATTTCGTACCAGGCATATACTCGAGCCTATAATAATAACCAGGGGCGTAGCCAGGATTTCGCTCAGGGAGGGGCGGCGCCCCGAAAAGGGCCCCTCTGACCGCACCAAAAGGGCCCTGATGGGTAAAAAGGGCCCGGCTTTTTACAGAATAGAGCGATGAAGAGGGCTTAAGAGGGCCCTGTCTGGTAAAAAATGCCAAATTTGGCCACCGAGCATAGTGCGGGCGAGCCGCGCTTCGCGCGGCTCGTGTCCTCAGGAGGCCCTTCGGGCCCTCAGGGAGGGGTAACTGTCCCTGCCGCCCCCCCTTGGCTACGCCCCTGATCATAACCACCGAGAAGCAGTGCCCATCTGACCATTCGGGGGACGCCATAGCAGGCAGCGGCTTGCGCTCGCCCAGGATGCCCAACAGTGGCTGATGGTCGGTCCGAATCACAAAAGGACGGCCTGCCAGATAATAGTTAAACTTTTTGACACCACTTATGACGGCCAGTGCCTCCCTGTCGGTTTGACTGTATTTTTGTTCTTTCAGATTCAGAGACCTTGAATAGAAGGCCACGGGTTTTTCTCCCTGAGACGTTTTGAGGCTTAAAGCCACCCCTATACCTCTGGGGCTTGCGTCACATGCCAGTACGACTGGTAGATACGAGTCGAAGTGAGCCAGGACCGGAGGTTGGACTAGCAGGGACTTCGCCTGCTCAAAGGCGTCCTGATGCTCTTTCCACCACACCCACCTAACGTCCTTCCGCAGCAGCTGATACAGCGGAAACAGCAAGGTCGACACATTCCGCAGAAACTTGCTGTAATAGTTGATGAGGCCCAGCCAAGCTCTCAGCTCGGACACATTCCTGGGTTCTGGGGCATTTCTGATAGCGAAAGCCTTCTCATCCGTCGCACGTACCCCAGACCCACTAACCTTATACCCTAAATAGGTCACCGACCCTACAGCAAAGCTGCATTTAGAGCGGTTTACTCTCAGACCGGCGTCCGATAAACGGCACAGGACTGCTCGCAGCCGAACATCATGCTCCTCTCGCGTGGACGCCGCAATCACCACGTCATCCAGAAATACGCCGACGCCTTCCAAGCCGCTCAGCAGCTTATCTAGCGTGCGCTGGAACAGGGCTGGCGCACTGGTGTATCCAAAACTCAATCTCAGCGGGCGCAGGAGGCCTCAAATATATTTTTGAAGACATCTTACAGCCCGTCAGCTTTACCAGCAGCTCCTCCACTCTCGGCAAGGGATACCTATCCAAGGGAACGGCCTGGTTGATGGTAAGGCGATAATTACCGCACAAACGGATGGTTGGGCCCTCCGGACCATTTTTTGGTACGATCACTAACGGAGCTGCCCACCTACTGTCACGGACTTCCTCCTCCCACAAACCAGATTTAACCTGGCGATCCAGCTCCTGATTGACTATATCCCTATATGCCAAGGGAACCGGCCGAGGTTTGAAAAACCGTGGCGTTACTGTAGGGTCGACATCGATCGTCACTTCCTCGCCCTTGAAACACCCCAACTCGTCCTTAAACACGTCGGAAATTCGGCTAGCAGTGTCTCCAGCTCACAATCCTGCCGTTCTGACGAACCCGCAGTCTGGCTGCTGAAAGCCTGAGGCGAGACAGAGGCGGTGGAAGCTCCCGGTGCTCTGAGAATATCTGCCCAGTTCAGCTTGAAATGGGCCAGCCAGTTCCTACCAAATAACAGAGGCCCATCTCCAGCGATCACGATCAAAGGCAGGATTTACTGCCACAGAACCATACTGTACACACACAAGGACCTCACCCAAGAGAGGCAAGATGCACCACCGTAAGTACACAACTTTTTCCGAGTCGGTTTGATGGTAAGTCCTCCCTCCGGAAACCATTTCCGGGGCTGCGCCTCTGAACAAACCGACATCGCAGCCCCTGTATCCACCTCCGCCTGTACACCGCGGCCGTTCAACTGGATATCGACACACAATGAGGGCCGTGACTTCCTGGGAGAGGGGGCCTTGTAGTTTAGCTGGTACTCTTCCGCAGAATCTTCTCCGACTTCGGTTTCAGGTGGCTCTTCCATGTAAAATGGGTCTTCCTCCAGCTGGTCAACCCGGCTCTGAAATCGACACGCATCCCGCACGTGCCCTGTCGCACCACACTGAAAACACCGGCGAAACTTCGCCCAACAGTTGCGTGGCACGTGCTGTCGACTGCGGCACCGGAAACAAGGAGCCAGTGGTGCCGCTACTTCTCCGCGCTGGCTCCTCAGGCACTGTCCCGCTGCGCCGCCTCTGCCACCTGATGCGGCCATTCCTCGCCGGTCCCCCTCGCCCCCGCCCCTCGACCCAGCGGAGTCGGGGGTAGGGGAGGGGTGACCGGGCGCCGGCGCTCGAGCCGGGCGATCACGTGACGTGGCGGTTCAACCACTGCCCCCGGCGCGGTCGGCGCGGCGGCTGCTGCTGACTGGCCGATCTCCTGTGCCTGAGCCTCGGCCGCTTCACTCGCCGTGGCCAACGATAATGCGGAATCCAACGTTAGAGCAGTATGGCCGAGCAAATGTGCCTGAAGTCTTGAGTCGAGGACACCACACACGAGCCTATCTCGAATCATATCGTCGAGGGCGGACTGAAAGTGGCAGGGCTTAGCCAGCCTCCTCAATCTGGCCACGAAACCACTAATAGATTCGTTGGCTACCTGGCGGCACATTTTGAAGCGGAAACGTGACACTATGACGGACGATTTTGGTTCAAAATGCTCCGTCAGCCTGCCCACTAGCACGTCGTAGCTCTTCTTCCCCGCTACCTCCGGAGCACACAGGTCCTCCAACAGCGTGAATGTCTCCGCGCCCACCACGCTTAGAAAGATTGCACGCTTCTTCTCTGGCAAACTCACATCATTCGCAATGAAATACTGTTCTAACTAACCAGCGTGTATAAGCTCCAAAGCTCTCCTCACCAGCCACAAACTGTCGCGCCGGTCCTCCTAATCCCGCCATCGTGGAGCCGATCTCGTCCTGTTCGCCAATGTTACGCACTCGGTGGCTGGTACCAGACTGTATTGGATTGGCTGACCGGGTCGGCCCACGCGTGACTTTTAGTGGCAGATCAGTGTACCACAGGTAACAATTTGGTCATCAAGACTTCGTTAACACGATAATTATCCACGTTTAAATGAAGACAAGTCGGCGAAAACGCGTGACCTTTGATGACCACTAGATCTGACCTCAAGCGCTGTTCCGGACTGATATTTTATTTGTGATGTTGTTTTATATGGTCCTACAGGTGCACCAATTTTTATCGAATTCTGAGGGGTCGGGTATGAAAATGTCATTTTTATCGATTTGACGCGGAATGACCCATATGGTAGTAGTTGGGGGATTCCAGGACAGATCGACCAAGGCTTGACACCACCATGTCTTGAAAAAATCTGAAACTTTGTCTCCGGGGTAGTTTTGCACCAGGAACATGCCTGTGAGAATCTTAGCTCCCTCCGACCAACGGTGACCGATATATAGCCCGAGGCATTTTCGGGAGGTCACCTTGTAGACTCATCTTTGATGCTTCATAACTCCGACACGCATTGCCTGATTAACAAGTTTTGTATATCAGTTGTTAAGATGTTCCCTGGCCTCTCCCCTCGAATCCGGAAATGTAAAAAACACTGAAGATTATATATTCGGGCACAGCCCTTCATCAGAATCGTGGAGTAAATATCAATAATTCTCAGTCCTAGTATAGCCAGACCTCGAATTGAGCTTCACACAAAAAATGTGCTGAAAATGTGTTTGTGTGAAAGTGAAAAAGTGAAAGTGAAAGTGAAAAATATGTTTTGTGTGAAGCTCAATTCGAGGTCTGGCTATACTAAGACTGAGAATTATTGATATTTACTCCACGATTCTGATGAAGGGCTGTGCCCGAATATATAATCTTCAGTGTTTTTTACATTTCCGGATTCGAGGGGAGAGGCCAGGGAACATCTTAACAACTCATCATCATGCTCCTCGCCGCAGCACTTCAAAACTTATCAAAGTTTTGTGTATCATTGAACTCGTCTTGAACTCTGTATCATTTTGAGAAAAGAAAATTTAAAAATAAAAAAATTACTTTTAATTCGTTGGACCTTTTCGTTTTTGACCTAGCTTGACCTTTTCGCAGTTGAAATTGCCCTTTTAAACACCTCAAAAATTTTGCTTCATAAAATTTCTTTCGAAAAAAAATTAAAAGAAAATGCGTTCTGGATATAAATTCGAAATTTTTAGCACCTAAGGTAGGTATGCAGACGGTTTTTTACCACTGCGGTAGTACAGCCTTATGTTTAACACCGCAAACAAAGCGATTGCTTTTGTAATTGGTTGCTTACAATCATATTGCATTGTCTTTACGAAATTTTCATCATGCAAGTGTCAGAATGTATGAAAATTAACACGCGCCCACACGAGGGGGTGGGCAACTGGCCTCCTCAGGTTTCCACAGTTAGTAAAAAAAACAAAACACCTTCGCGTAGCGCCACTGTACTTCATCTACCTGTTACTCGATTTTTTTGACAGCTTCTGACAAAATTTTAGATCTGGGTCATACCAGGTCGGACTGCCAACCCAGGTCAAGAGACCTAACCTCGAAAAAAACTTTGGAGGTGCATCAGTAAGATCAAATTTAACCTATCGTGCTTAGATTCACATCACATAGTAAGGTCACCGAGCAAGATAATTTTGCCTTGCAGGATTTCTATATCGATAGCCTGGGACAAGGTCAGGGTCACGATCTTTCCATTAGAAATGCATGGGGCAATTGGTAAATTTTGATAACTTGCGAGAATTGAGAATTGTCGAGAATTGCGGTGGAGGTTTTATTTTTAAGTTGCCGTGTCTGACTTGCCACTGCAGTTTGATTAATATTTTTTTATAATGCAGACCTAAGCCCGGCTGTAGGTCAAAGCAGGTTTATTTTGAAATTTGACTAGACAAGGTTATAACATATATAATCCGATGGGGCTCGACAACAGCATTCCAATAGTGCTGAAAATTTTTCTACGGCTCTCCTCTGTCAGCCTTATGCCACAAAATTTAGGTTTTCACTTAGTTCCTGTAAGGAATACTTTGACCTCGAGCAACCTCAAAGGTGACCCGACCAATTGCTCGTATGTAACATTGTCGGTAGTGATTAAAACTGGCTATTTAGCGGTGTCGCTCCCAAACTGACAGTCAGTGTCAGTGTTGAAGCCATCTCAATGTATTCCCTTATTCTTGAATGATTATACAAGGCACCAGGAGTATGGAATTATATCTATTTGTGGGTGCCCGACCACCTGCAATGAACCGTGGAAACGGTGGTAAAAGTGGTAAAACATCCTTTGAATGTTCTCTTTTTTATTTCAAATACTACTTATTGGTGCAATGTAGTTCAACCGGCCTGCGAGAGGGCAAAACACACGATACATTTTGCTATTTATTTTCACGTAGTGGCTCTCGATATTGCTTCAAATGTGTCCACCCCTAATCATTACAAAACAGCAATCAAAAGCCTTTCGAAGTAGCGTTTGAACTGGGATCCGTATCAGCTATGAAATGATCTCTTTTTAAAAATATCATGTGAGGCAACCTGTTCAAGTGACCAAGTCGAATGCGTTATGATTTCAGAAATTTTTTCGCATATATGAGCGGATTGAAATTGCTTTCTGAGAATGAAAGCCTTTCAGACGTTTCTTTTACATTGTATGAATCCTCTCAAACGTATGCTGTGTTGCACTGGGTCACCTTGTATTGATACTCTTTTTGCATCTCCAGGAACGATGTAAATGTGTGAGTTAGTGGTGCTTATAGAATAAGTTATACTTGTTTAAATTATTGATGAAGTCGCGACATCTTTGTAAATGTTCGTTTAAGACTGCAAGGCCCATTACTAATAAGTTCCTTGCCCTCGTCTCCATCGAAACAATGAATCCCTTTCTATCATTTTTCATGCCTGTTATTTTTCTTTTTACAAATCTTGTCTAAGTTGTTGTCAGTTCAGTTTTAGGAGTCAAAGTCTCACTAGAGTTATCAGGGGACTTTTTACGGAGACCCCGACCCCACGACCCAAACGAGTAACTCCCACGATGAAGGGTTGTTTTAGGAACCAAAGTTGAACGCCCCACAAGGCATAACGACGTCCGTCTACCTCAGGTCCCCCACTTACCAGTCAGTTGCCAGCTGACCTACGGTATTTACGGTACCTACCACCTGCCAGTTGGCCTAGATTATTTTGCCAGAAGTTGAAAAAATATCGAGTTAGAGGTACATACATGAAGTACGGTGGCACTGCGCGAAGGTGTTTTTTACTACCTGTAGAAACCTGAGGAGGCCGGCTGCCCGCCCCCTCGTGTAGGCGCGTGTTAATTTTCATAAATTCTGACACTTGCACGATGAAAATTTCGTAAAGACATATGACATAATGACATAAGACATAATATATATATATAAAATATGACATATATATAATATATGACATAAGACATAATTTTGTAAAGACAACATGATTGCAAGCAACCGATTAAAAAAGCAATTGCTTTGTTTGCGGTGTTAAACATAAGGCTGTACTACCGCAGTGGTAAAAAACCATCTGCATACCTACTTTAGGTGCTAAAAATGTTAAATTTATAGCAAGAACGCATTTTTAAATTTTTTTATCGAAAGATATTCTATGAAGCAAAATTTTTGAGGTGTTTAAAAGGGCAATTTCGACTGCGAAAAGGTCAAGCTAGGTCAAAAAGAAAAGGTCAAACGAATTGAAAGTCAAAATGTTTAAAAATTTGAAATTTTCTTTTTTCAAAATAATGTATAGTTCAAGACGAGTTCAATGATATACAAAACTTGTTAATCAAGCGATGCGTTTCGTGGTTATGAAGCATCAAAGATGAGTCTACAAGGTGACCTCCCGAAAATGCCTCGGGCTATATCTCGGTCACCGTTGGTCGGAGGGAGCTAAGATTCTCACAGGCGTCTTCCTGGCCCAAAACTACCCCGGAGACAAAGTTTCAGATTTTTCTAGACATGGTGGTGTCAAAATGAAATATTTTTGGTCGTTTTGTCCTGGAATGCCCCAGTTGCCAGATGTTGACGTCATCCACAGGCAGAGGCTTATTTTTCACCCTGCAGGAGAATTTAAAAAACAAAATATTGAGCTAATTGAACATTTTTAGAGAAATAATGGACGTTTTCATAATTTTCGGCCAAGAATGCCCCTAATTACACTAAGTTCCTGGATTTGACCAAAGTGCCACATTCCCTTTAACAATCAATGACAATGACTGCCCACAGGCATCCGTGACACTTCAACGGTCTGGAAGACCTGAGAGCACTGCATATTTTTATTCAGGTTAGGGGAAAGTGGGGGGGTCACGGACACCGCGGGTAAGACGGACACCCCCTGTTTGGAACGAACTGACAGGGCCACGACCAGGAAAAGCGTGTAATACACTTCATTTTAGCGCGCGTCGGTCGCAGAGCAACGTTGGTTCCGGTGAGCTCTCTAGGTTTTGTACAATTTTCCTAATAGTAAAAACTGCAACTCATGTGTTTTTTTCACAATCGAATTCGTAAGGTCATTGCATGGATGTTTCTATAGATACTTTATTGGTATTACGTAATATGGCTCTTCAAGATGATAAATTTTGTTCACCGCAGTCGCTGACTGTGTAATCGCAATGGCGTCCGATCCATATCCAAGTTTGTTTAGGAAGAGCAAATAAGACGGACACCACGTGTGGGGCAAGATGGACAAGTTGTCCATGTTACCCCGCACAAGAGTATATTTAATTTTATATGATATAAGCTTCAATCAATTAAGGGTGATGGTTTGGGGGGACACAGGGCCCGAAATGCTGGAGAACATATAATTAAATTTGGGCGTCATCCAGGGGCAGGTGTACTCCTAGACCCTCAGCGCCCCCTGAAATGAGATTGATGGGCCCCCTAAAGTGTCGCTTCCAACCCCCCTCCCCCTCAGGAGCGGGGGAGGGGCGCTCTTAGTCCTGCGGGAGGATTTGGTGCCCACCTGATATAGGGGGGATTCCAGGACAGATCGACCAAGGTTTGACACCACCATGTCTAGAAAAAATCTGAAACTTTGTCTCCGGGGTAGCTTTGGGCCAGGAACACGCCTGTGAGAATCTTAGCCCCCTCCGACCAACGGTCACCGAGTTATAGCCCGAGACATTTTCGGGAGGTCACCTTGTAGACTCATATTTGATGCTTCATAACTGAAAAACGCATTGCTTGATTAACAAGTTTTGTATATCATTGAACTCGTCTTCAATCAAGCATTATTTTGAAAAAGGAAATTTCTAAAATTTAAAAAATTTTGACTTTTATTTCGTTTGACCTTTTCTTTTGTGACCTAGCTTGACCTGTTCGCAATTGAATTTGCCCTTTTTGACACCTCAAAAAGTTTTCTTCATAAATTATCTTTTGATCAAAAATTAAAAAATGCGTTCTTGCTAAAAATTCCAAGTTTTTAGCACCTAAGGTAAGTATGCAGACGGTATTTGCCCGCTGCATGAGTGCAGCCTTATGTTTAACACCGCAAACAAAGCGATTGGTTTTGGAATGGGTTGCTTGCAATGATATTGCATTGTCTTTATGAAATTTTCATCGTGCAAGTGTCAGAGTTTATGAGAATTAATCCGCGCCCACACGAGGGGGGGCAACAGGCCTCCTCGGGTTTCCTTAGGCAGTAAAAAAAAAACACTATCGCGCAGCGCCACCGCACTTCATCTACCTCTAGCCCGACATTTTTGCACCTTCTGGCAAAACTTTAAGTCTGGGTCAAATCAGGTCAGACTGCAAACCCAGGTCAAGAGACCTAACCTCGAAAAACTTTGGAGGTGCATCAGTAAGGTCAAATCTAACCTATCGTCCTTAGATTCACATCACATAGTAAGGTCACCGAGCAAGATAATTATTCGTAGCAGGATTTCCATATCAATAACCTGGGACCTATTTTTAGTTTATCATCCTTATGGTTTTTGTTATTATTATATAAAACTTTTTCTCTCTCTTTGCCTAACCAACTCCTAATACAGCCGCAGATTTTGCCCATTTCATGAAGCCTGGCCTAAGATTAAAAGTATCATTTTTAGCTATATGTGCTGCTTCTGTAGCTTTCCTATTATCTTTGTTTTTACAAACTGCTATAATTTTAGCTCTATCCCAGTTTGGTAGATGATTTGTTTTCATGGAATGTATGACAAATGCACTGAATTCTGAGTTGTTCCGAAGGTCTCTTCTATGTTCTTTTAATCTTGTTTTTAGACCCCTCCCTGTTTCACCTATGTACGATTTTGAAACAGGTGAAACAGGAAGGCGTCTAAAAACAAGATTAAAAGAACATAGAAGAGATCTTCGGAACAACTCAGAATTCAGTGCATTTGTCATACATTCCATGAAAACAAATCATCTACCAAACTGAGATAGAGCTAAAATTATAGCAGTTTGTAAAAACAAAGATAATAGGAAAGATACAGAAGCAGCACATATAGCTAAAAATGATGCTTTTAGTCTTAGGCCAGGCTTCATGAAATGGGCAAAACCTGCGGCTGTATTAGGAGTTGGTTAAGCAAAGAGAGAGAAAAAGTTTTATATAATAATAACAAAAACCATAATGATGATAAAATAAGAATAGAACATTATTTAAAACAGTGATAAGGCTAGATTGTCTCATATCGAAGCCTGCTTGTATACATTTTAGAATAATTCAAGAAGCATTATTGGAATATCCTCAAAAACGGTGCCTTTATGTTTCTGTCGCACGATAATTTTGCGCAAAAATCCAAACGATGAAACTGCTGCATGCCTTGATGACGGGTTCCTCATCCCTCCTACCATAGATGCTGAAGAAGACAATTTTTGTCGAAACGCGTTCATCTGCCTGCTGTGTTGGTTTAAGTGTTAATAGCTGTCAACCACTGTTATACGAAAGTAACACTGTCTCAGTTTCGGCTGTCACTTGTTTTAGCAGATAACCAGGACTTGGATTCCTCACTCTTGAACATATAACTACTTCCTCAATGTTGCTTGGTACTCTGTACCTGTGAGATTGTTAGGTTCGAAAATCATTACGAAAACAGATCCGTCGTCATTTTTGTATTTGTCGATTTGAACATAAAAACGCAATGGAAGAAAACTGCTCGAGCCGGCCCTGGAAACCAGATCACACCCTCTTGGACTGCAGAGGCCAGATCACACCTTAGTCAGAGAGCCTGATAGGACTATAATGCGGGAAACTTGCCTCAGCAAGTGGGCACCTAGCACCACTGATTGAATACCTGCTCTGCTTGAAAGGTGTATAAACAAGCGTGCCCTTTTGACAGTGAAAATGTGTCATTTTGAGCCATAACAGTGCCCATTTTCCTTGGTCTCCAGTGAAAAGTTGAAAAAATACACTGCTGTTTCAAAACTGGTCGTCCACCACCAATCATATCCGCGTTTCAAAACTGGTCGTCCACCACCAATCATATCCGCGTTTCAAAACTGGTCGTCTACCACTAATCATATCCGTGTTTCAAAACTGGTCGTCCACCACTAATCATATCTGCGTTTCAAAACTGGTCGTCTACCACCAATCATATCCGCGTTTCAAAACTGGTCGTCTACCACTAATCATATCCGTGTTTCAAAACTGGTCGTCCACCACCAATCATATCCGTGTTTCAAAACTGGTCGTCTACCACCAATCATATCCGAGTTTCAAAACTGGTCGTCCACCACTAATCATATCCGCGTTTCAAAACTGGTCGTCTACCACCAATCATATCCGCGTTTCAAAACTGGTCGTCCACCACTAATCATATCCGTGTTTCAAAACTGGTCGTCCACCACCAATCATATCCGTGTTTCAAAACTGGTCGTCCACCACCAATCATATCCGCGTTTCAAAACTGGTCGTCTACCACTAATCATATCCGAGTTTCAAAACTGGTCGTCCACCACTAATCATATCCGCGTTTCAAAACTGGTCGTCTACCACCAATCATATCCGCGTTTCAAAACTGGTCGTCCACCACTAATCATATCCGCGTTTCAAAACGGGTCGTCTACCACCAATCATATCCGCGTTTCAAAACTGGTCGTCTACCACTAATCATATCCGTGTTTCAAAACTGGTCGTCCACCACTAATCATATCCGTGTTTCAAAACTGGTCGTCCACCACCAATCATATCCGCGTTTCAAAACTGGTCGTCCACCACTAATCATATCCGCGTTTCAAAACTGGTCGTCCACCACCAATCATATCCGCGTTTCAAAACTGGTCGTCTACCACTAATCATATCCGTGTTTCAAAACTGGTCGTCCACCACTAATCATATCCGCGTTTCAAAACTGGTCGTCTACCACCAATCATATCCGCGTTTCAAAACTGGTCGTCCACCACTAATCATATCCGCGTTTCAAAACTGGTCGTCTACCACCAATCATATCCGCGTTTCAAAACTGGTCGTCTACCACCAATCATATCCGTGTTTCAAAACTGGTTGTCTACCACCAATCATATCCGCGTTTCAAAACTGGTCGTCCACCACTAATCATATCCGTGTTTCAAAGATGGTCGTCCATAACCCATTATAGGGTAAGGGCGGGTAAGAGTACGCAGGAGATAAGAGTACGCAGCAGCTGTTTTGGTTATTAAGCAAACACTGAGATGGTGGATACCCTGGTGTAAAAAAGCAAGGTCAGTGCCTAGGCTGCACACCAAAATTCAACGTGCTCCTGTTCTTTCCGCGGGAGTACAGAGCAAAATAAATTTTTGGGCACCCTTGAAGTAATATTTCTTAACTGGGTAAACTTGTAGACCATGCTTCTATTATCAAAAGTATTGTATTGCGGTCTGTCATCAGTAAGAAGGCTGAGCTAGGAGCGTGCTCAGGACCGGAGCTCACGCTAAAATGCCTGCCAACATGTTTATGAAGACTTTCTTCCCAAGGGAGCTTGTCCGGCAAGAGTACGCAGTAGACCATTGGGCAAGAGTGCGCATGCTTAAGAGATAAGAAAATTTAATTTTCACTCGGACCAGAGTCCGGAACTCATATTTGGAAAGCCAAACGTTGCAAAATAGTTCTTGTATATTCAGAACGATATAAAATCATGCAATCGCCTAGTTTGGCGACAAAAAACTTCGCGACATGGCCTATGCACCTAAAGCTCAGCGGGGTATCAATGCGTACTCCAGCTTCCTTTCTTGCGTACTCTTACCGACCCACTCCGGCAAGAGTATGCACGTGACATTTTATTTTGGATGGGCTCGTGGCAAGTTCCTTTCAGAGACATCCAGTTGAAACATGGACCATACATAGACAATTTTCAGGCTAAACAACCACATAAAAATTTTAGCTGTTAGACTTATAGGAGAAAAGTGAAAGCCCGTAGAAAGTTAAGTGCGTACTCTTGCACGGACTTCCCCTATCCGTGTTTCAAAACTGGTCGTCCACCACTAATCATATCCGTGTTTCAAAACTGGTCGTCCACCACTAATCATATCCGTGTTTCCCGGGCACCAGCTGAGGCTTTCCACTTTCTCTTGGCCTTTGTTCGGAGGCTGGGTAGTGTGCGAGCTCGTCACAAGCATCTCGCGCTGGTTCAGTCTGTCTGGTGACTCGATATTACCCCCAGAATCGCCTGGCTTAGCGTGCTGTTGCATTGGATACTTAAATTGTTCTTTTAGGGCCAATAAATTCCAATTTTTTTGCATTTCATCAATAAGATATACATACCTATAACCAGAAACCAATAATAGTAATCAGGTAGCGAATAAAAGGCACTACAGAGTCTGCAGAGCACGAGCAAACCACGCCTGAGAAACTGGGATCGAAGATCTTCATGTCCACTTTTATCCGAACCATCCGCCGATGGTATTGATCGCATTTTGCGCCTGACACCCCAAGTCACACACAGGAGCCTGCGTGGTGGTCGTGGTTGTGGTCGTCGTGGTCGTGGTCGTGGTCGGAAGTGGCTTCCTCTTATATCCAAAACCTAAAACTTGACTGGAGGTGGGCTGCAGCTCCGTAAAAAGGTAGCAGGCATTGTTGGTCTGTGCGTAGTTGAAGCAGAAGCAGCGTGGTGTGTAGCGTGTGCAGAGAGCGGCGCAGGCCCTCGGCGACGGCGCTGAGACGGCCCTGGAGGGTAGTCCCACGTACGGGTGCCGCTGCAGATAGAAGTGTTCGGTAACCAGTGCTGCAGAGAGCAGGCTGCCGCTCGCAAACAGCAGAAGCAGAACAGCGGTGGGGTAGAAGACCATGGTCAGTGCGAGCAGCAGACTGTGGCGGCGGCTGCCGGGCGCAGCGTCTGGGCCTCTGTCACCGCCTGGCCAGCCTGTCCCAGCCACGACGTCCGCAACACTCAGCCAGGCTCCCTCCCCACAGCAAGCAGCTTTGAATCTTCGATATGGCTATGGAAATTATTTCTGCATGGAAGATTCCAGTCCCCGAAAAACAGCGAACTCAACCAGTTATGCTTTCAGCTGTGATAAATGCCGGTGCTGATGCATTACGCCGTTCACTTTCTTCCACTCGCTTGGATTGTTAGGACGCTCAATAAATACATGTATATAAGAGAGCGACAATGAAAAACCTGGATCCCACTCTTGACCAGGACGCGACAATATGCTTTGCTACTGAACTTGGGCACGTCCGTCTTTTGGTGGCTGCCCGGCGCTGGTCAGCTGGTTTCTTTCAGCTCAGCGCTGGTCAGCTGGTTTCTTTCAGCTCAGCGCTGGTCAGCTGGTTTCTTTCAGCTCAGCGCTGGTCAGCTGGTTTCCTCAGCTCAGCGCTGGTCAACTGGTTTCTTTCAGCTCAGCGCTGGTCAGCTGGTTTCTTTCAGCTCAGCGCTGGTCAGCCGGTTTCTTTCAGCTCAGCGCTGGTCAGCTGGTTTCCTCAGCTCAGCGCTGATCAGCTGGTTTCCTCAGCTCAGCGCTGGTCAGCTGGTTTCATCAGCTCAGCGCTGGTCAACTGGTTTCTTTCAGCTCAGCGCTGGTCAGCCGGTTTCTTTCAGCTCAGCGCTGGTCAGCTGGTTTCTTTCAGCTCAGCGCTGGTCAGCTGGTTTCCTCAGCTCAGCGCCCCCTGCCATCCCGGTGGTTCGTTCGTAGCTAACTAAATGGTCTTTAACACCAGAAGCTTCACCGCTGCAAACTGCTACAGTCTGTGTTGCCTCGCAACAGTGACGTAAAACAAAGTGCAGGGCCGGCTGAGGTAGTGCGCTCGACTGCGTGATTCTGAGCGGTATGGTCTGGTCAGCTATGCGGTGGCGCCTTGCTTCTACAGCGGACGGTTTTGGAGCTGGAAAATTTGGCTCTTGTCCGAAAGCATGACTGCTGAGCAGGTTCCTGGTGCCATACGATGGCTCCGGCTACCAGTATCGACATGCCAGCCCGCACAGGAATCTCATTATTGAATCTTCAATGGTTATCTAGACCAAATATTCGTGAAATCCACAGGTAATATTTGCAACCACGCACAGCTCTCAACCACTCGGACACGATATAGCCGTTCACAGCTGATATGTCCTTAAAACACACAAACGCACGCATGCACCCACATATATATATATATATATATATATATATATATATATATATCAGGGTTGACATTTTTTCCAGTTGAGAGGGGTTTCTGCCGTCAGCCGGTTTTTACCGGTTTAAACCGGCAAAAAGTGGCAGAAAGTGGCAAAAACTCGGGGGGGCCAAATTTGCCATTATTTATAGAAACTGAACTTTAAGCGTTTTCCAATAGTTGTTACCAACATCATGCTAATAATAACACTGTATTTCCGGTATTCTGATCATCTTATTTAGCATTATATATTTTCTAGTCTTAGTCTTAAGCCTTAGTGCAGCAAACGCAGATAGGATCGCATGCTATCCACATTTTAATCACTTCAATTGTTAATCATCGATAATATTATCAGCTGAATCAAACAGGGGCTAATTCTGATGTCTGATGGTAGTCTAGATGAAATAAGACGGGTTTCCTGACTAGAAAGTCAAGCCGCTCGAGCTCAGTAAGAATCCAGCCCATGCGTTGGGGTCTCCGATGCAGTTATCCATCGGAGGCAAGGCAAGCGCCTTTTAGGTGCACGACATATTACTGCGAAGACTGTTATTATTTTATATGTCGTATTTGGTGACAATTTTGAGTCTTCTTCAACGCCGAACAGTGTCGAACATTAGAAAGGGTGCAAGCTGGGGATTCCCAAGCCCCTCCGAGTGACTGGTGTACTGGATCTTTTATGGCGAAGGACATTATTTCAGCCTGAATACATGGAAACTGCATTATTAGCAGTACTTTTGAGCTTCTGTAAACTATACTTATCAAGTGAAGATCAGTATTGACTGACCTGTTCTGGTTAAAACATTCACTTTTTTCAAACATGTTGTCTCCTCGAGCTACTTTGTTCGTCTCTTCTGATTATAAGCTCTCAAACCTAGTCGCTTGTACCCCCAGTGGTCGGTTATACTATACATTTATCTCTTGGCAGGCGCACACCCAGGATTTTCGTTTGAGGGGCGTCAGGCTGATGGGGGGGAGGGCGGCATGTCACGCGCAGGATTTCTTTCTCTGGTGAGGAAGCGGCAGTTTCGGAACAGGGGCGGCTTGAATCATATATTGGGCGAATGCTTCAACGCAGGGGCGGCACACTAGGGGCAGGGACGGCAAGGTGAGAGTAGAACTGGTACTAAAAGCCAGATCAGGCTAATTTCTGCCCTCCGTGGGTGCCTGCGTCTGTCTCTCCCCCTTGGGTGTGGTACTGTTTCTTCGAATAAAATTTCTGAAATAAATTATATAAAATAAGATAAGGTTGAATGGACCAAACTGTTACTTAATAATATGCATACGATTTCTTGCGATAAGAGAACAAATCTTTATATTGACATACCTACATTTCTGATGTGGTATTTCACTTGTGGCGTCATCTAAAATGTATGTACCGGTTCCTAACTAACAATAGAAGCAACGACACTTCATCCATTGTAAAAACCCCTCATATCAGAAAGGTGAGGTCACTTGCGGATCCAGGCGGTCCGTTTGGGGGCGGGGCAAACTGATCGGCAAAAAAACTGATCAATTGGGGCCGGGTGGCTCTAGTGGCTTCGTTGCCAGTCTTCGGACTGAATAGCATGGATTAACGTGGGTTCAATCCCCACGGCAGGAAACCGCCTTCCGTGTCCGATCTGACCCGGCGGAGAGGATCCTTAAACATCCACGCCAACACTCCCTGTAATTGGTCAAGTGTGCCTGTTTGGAGTGGCCCTAAATAAATAAATAAAAAGCCGATGAACAAAAAATGTCACAGCCTAAATGGAAGCCAACTGCTTCTAAGATTTCTTGCTGCCGGCTTTGGGGGAACACTATTTTCGACTTTATAGTGCTGGCCTCTTCCCCCCTGGATCTGCCAATGGATTGGTTCCAGCCATAAAAGACCATTCGGTTTCAACAGATCATTGAAGTTGTGTGATGAAATGGAAGAAGAGAGTGCTGAAGCCTCCCAATATACAGTAATATACGTTTTCACCCCAGAAGATGCCCTTACATTCATATCCAACGCGAATATCAGTTAATATTTAGCATTTCATAGTTGTTGCCACTTTTTGCCACCGGGTTTAAGCCAGCCGGTTTAAACCGGTTTAAACCAGTGGTTTAAACCACTTTCTGCCGGCTGCTACCAACCCTGCTATATATATATATATATATATATATATATATATATATATATATAAATAAAATAAATAAATATATATATATATAATATATTTTTAATTACCAAAATCAAATATAATATTTATTACCAAAATCATATAGATTTATTACCAAAATCAAATGACAACATCATACAAAAACGACGAACGGGCCATCCGCAAAATCATCGAAAACAACGTGACATGCACCAACAAGGACACCAACCTGAACATCGTCATCTACTACAAGAGCGGCAAAGTCAGCAGCCTACTCATCCAGAACAACATCAACAAAACCAAGGACAAGCTAAAGCAAACCAATGTGGTATATAAATATGAATGTACCCACGAAGACTGTCTGCTTCGAAAAGACATGTGCTACATTGGTATGACAACCACTACCATCTCAAGGAGACTCACCATGCATCTTCAGTCTGGATCAATTAAAGAGCACGACAAACAAAAACACAAAACAGAACTCACAAGAAAGGACCTAGTAGAGCAAACAACCATCATCGGCCGAGCCAACGACAAGCGGCGCCTTGCCATCCTGGAGGCCCTACTCATCGCCCAAAATAGCCCCGCCATAAACGTCCAGGCAGAATCGCCGAATATCCTAGAGATTTTCAGCCGACCTAGTGTAGGGTGAAAATCTTCTTTTTGTTTACTTGCCTTCAACTAGCAGAGGTCGAAAGAATTTCTCACGAGAAATAATCAACTAACTTACTTGTTTCCCCTACTGGTACATAAGATTAGACAGTAGCACAATTCGTAATCATGTTAACCTTATCGTTGTTTTTATAATCAAGTATTAAGTGTTTAAGTGAGTAGTTGGGCAATATATCCTCTTCAATGCAGCGACTATTGAATAGTATTGCTGATTCGCACTTGGGTATCTTCTTTTGTTGTTTGATTATATTATTGATGGTTTGTTTGGTTGCAATTGGAATGTCTTTGGTCAAATCAGTAAAGTTCATTAAAAATATTAAAAATATAAGTTCGAGCTTTCGAAGGTATTGGACATTCATTATCAAGATAAGAGACAGAGCGGCTCACGTTTTCCTAAATATAGTTGTTTGAAAAATATATCACCAAGTAATGAGCTCAAATCAGTTGAAAGACCTTCTATGCAAAGAAATATAATTACATTTTTGCAGACTACTTGCTATGAAATTATTCCATGAGTACAAAACTACAATTCTTATATCATCTTGTCACAGTTTCATAGTCACACTACATTAAAACATAGTTAGTCACAAGGCATTACAATACAATAGAGAAACATTCACATTGTCAACATATGGTATGTTATACAGTACATATATCACACATATTCGTTTTTTATATGATTTATCCCATCCCCTATAGTGACAACTTGGCGAGTCTAACGTTTTTTTGTGTGTTGATGTGCGGTGCGAGTTTGTTGATGTATATTGCTTAAATGATTTCTATCTTGTTGTGGTCAGTGCTGGAGTGTATTATATGTGTGTTATCAGTAAGCATTTGTCTTGTGAGTGTTGTATTGTGTTCTTGTTGTAGGTGATCCTTAGGGGCTCACTCGTGGAGGTGCATGGTAAAGCGACGAGATAAAGTGGTTGATGTGTATCCGATGTAGTTTACCTTACGAAGTCTGCAACCTTCGTCGGGACATTGAAATTGGTAAACTACATTAGTACGCATCAACCACTTAATCTTCGTGGGATTGTTGCACATTACAAGGTTTTTGTTTTGGTGTTCTGGTAGTATATGTGAAGATTGATTGCGTGATTCTCTTTACATTTGATGTTTCTTTTAAGTATGCTTTTCAAAATGTTCTCATCTGTTTCGTACTGAGAGTTCATGTGATTTCGGTAGTAGAGATGGTGTGTTACTGTTTGTGCTTGGTCTGATGTTTTGCTGGTGTATTTGTTGTCTAGTTGTCTTTTGATTTGTGCGTCTACGTCTTGGTTAGAGTATCCATTGTTTACTAGAATTTGTTTCAGCCTAATGAATTCAGAATGCATTTTGTCGTGAGATGAACTGGTTTTAATGGCTCTTCTTACGAATGATTGGATGACCCTGGTTTTATATCGTGTTGGGCATTCGCTCTTTGCGTTGAGGGTTTGGCCGGTGTTGGTAGGCTTCCGGTAGACGCTCGTGATAAACCCATCGTTCGTCGCCTCTACCAGAACATCTAAGAATGGTACAATGTTATCTTTGGCTATTTCGAATGTGAAGTGTAGCACTGAATGATTTTCAAATTTGCGAATTATTTCCTGGAGTTGGTTAATGTCCCTAACGTTAAAAAAACAGTCATCTACATAGCGTAAGTAGATATGCGGAGCTACATCTGGGTTACTGAGGACTTCATTTTCGATTGATGCCATATAAAAATTGGCGAAAAGAGGGCCAAGTGGGGAACCCATGGCCACGCCATCCTTCTGAACATACAATTTGTTGTCAGGTCCCCTAAATGGTGAGTCTTTCGTACATGCTCGGAGCAGGTTTGCGAGGATGCTTCTTGGTAGGTTGAGGGATTTGATGTCATTACTTTTTTGTCATATACCTCATTTAAGATAACATCGATAGTCTGGTCAATGGGCACGTTTGTAAATAGACTTTCTACATCTATGGATGCCAAGATACTTTCAGGTTTTTCAGTCTTAAAATGTCTAGAAATTTATCTACAGATTCAATACCATATTTGGACGGGACGTAGGATTTTAGTATCTGGTTAAGCCGTTTTGCTAGTTTATATGTTGCAGTAGTTACCTGGAATATAATCGGCCGGAAAGGATTACCTTCTTCATGCGTCATAACTGTCCCATACGCATATCCCGGAGAATATTCTCCTACGATTTTAGCAAAATCTACACCACCATTAACGGTATTGGCACTGGTTATAATCCTATTGACTTTAGCCTTAAGTGTTTTGGTTGGATCAGTTTTGATTACTTTGAACTTACTTGAGTCTGAGAGGATGGTGTTGAGTTTTTGAGAATATTCGTCTCTGTCTAAGATCACAAACACAGGGCACTTATCAGCTCTCCTTACGATGATTCGGTCGTCGTTTTTCAACTGTCGGGCGGCGTCCTTGAGTTCTTTTGTGACAAGCTTGCTGTTGGCGTTTCCTCGTAATTTGAATCCCTCTCCGATGAGTTCCCCTTTCAACTTGTTGCTTACTTTGATTTGTTCATATTTCTCCAATTGTAGTGTATCACGATATAATAATTCTTGTTCGGCTTTTTTATCAATGTTTGAACGTTTTGATTGTATGTGACAGTTTAGGCCAAGGTTTAAAAGTTTACCTTAAAAGTTAACACAGGAACAACATAAACTTTTAAACCTTGGCCTAAACTGTCACATACAATGAAAACGTTCAGAAGATGATAAAAAGCCGAACTTGAATTATTATATCGTGATGTACTACAATTGGAGAAAGATGAACATATCAAAGTAAGCAACAAGTTGAAAGGGGAACTCATCGGAGAGGGATTCAAATTACAAGGAAACGCCAACAGCAAGCTTGTCACAAAAGAACTTAAGGACGCCGCCCGACAGTTGAAAAACGACGACCGAATCATCGTAAGGAGAGCTGATAAGTGCCCTGTGTTTGTGATCTTAGACAGAGACGAATATTCTCAAAAACTCAACACCATCCTCGGAGACTCAAAAAAAAAAAAAAAAAAAAAAAAAAAAAAAAAAAAAAAGTTCAAAGTAATTAAAACTGATCCAACGAAAACACTTAAGGCTAAAGTCAATAGGATTTTAACCAGTGCCAATGCCGTTAATGGTGGTGTACATTTTGCTAAAATCGTAGGAGAATTTTCTCCGGGATATGCGTATAGAACAGTTAAGACGCACAAAGAAGGTAATCCTCTCCGGCCGATTATATTCCAGGGAACTACTGCAACATATAAACTAGCAAAACGGCTTAACCAGATACTAAAACCCTACGTCCCGTCCAAATATGGTATTGAATCTGTAGATGAATTTCTAGACATTTTAAGACCGAAAAAAACCTGAAGGTATCTTGGCATCCAAAGATGTAGAAAGTCTATTTACAAACGTGCCCATTGACCAGACTATCGATGTTATCTTAAATGAGGTATATGACAAAAAAGTACTGGCATCAAATCCCTCAACCTACCAAGAAACATCCTCGCAAACCTGCTCCGAGCATGTACGAAAGACTCACCATTTAGGGGACCTGACAACAAATTGTATGTTCAGAAGGATGGCGTGGCCATGGGTTCCCCACTTGGCCCTCTTTTCGCCAATTTTTATATGGCATCAATCGAAAATGAAGTCCTCAGTAACCCAGATGTAGCTCCGCATATCTACTTACGCTATGTAGATGACTGTTTTTTTAACGTTAGGGACATTAACCAACTCCAGGAAATAATTCGCAAATTTGAAAATCATTCAGTGCTACACTTTACATTCGAAATAGCCAAAGATAACATCATACCATTCTTAGATGTTCTGGTAGAGGCGACGAACAATGGGTTTATCACAGCGTCTACCGGAAGCCTACCAACACCGGCTTAACCCTCGACGCAAAGAGCGAATGCCCAACACGATATAAAACCAGCGTCATCCGATCATTCGTAAGAAGAGCCATTAAAACCAGTTCATCACACGACAAAATGCATTCTGAATTCATTAGGCTGAAACAAATTCTAGTAAATAATGGATACTCTAACCAAGACGTAGACGCACAAATCAAAAGACAACTAGACAACAAATACACCAGCAAAACATCAGACCAAGCACAAACAGTAACACACCATCTCTACTACCGAAATCACATGAACTCGCAGTACGAAACAGATGAGAACATTTTGAAAAGCATACTTAAAAGAAACATCAAATGTAAAGAGAATCACGCAATCAATCTTCACATATACTACCAGAACACCAAAACAAAAACCTTCTAATGTGCAACAATCCCACGAAGATTAAGTGGTTGATGCGTACTAATGTAGTTTACCAATTTCAATGTCCCGACGAAGGTTGCAGACTTCGTAAGGTAAACTACATCGGATACACATCAACCACTTTATCTCGTCGCCTTACCATGCACCTCCATGACGGAGCCCCTAAGGATCACCTACAACAAGAACACAACACAACACTCACAAGACAAATGCTTACTGATAACACACATATAATACACTCCAGCACTGACCACAACAAGATAGAAATCATTGAAGCAATATACATCAACAAACTCGCACCGCACATCAACGCACAAAAACGTTAGACTCGCCAAGTTGTCACCATGGGGGATGGGATAAATCATATAAAAAACGAATATGTGTGATATATGTACTGTCTAACATACCATATGTTGACAATGTGAATGTTTCTCTATTGTATTGTAATGCCTTGTGACTATGTATTAGGGGATGAGGTGGCTTAGTGGATAGCACCCTTGTCTTCTAAGCCACCAGTCCCGGGTTCAAGTCCCGGCGGAGCCTCTGAATAAGTCGATCTGATCCCCAAAATCCCTTCCAACAGGGTGAGAGTTGGCGACGCCGTATGACCCTGGCTGTTGGTGTGTCGTTAAACCCCAACAATTATTATTATTATTATTGACTATGTATTAATGTAGTGTGACTATGAAACTGTGACAAGATGATATAAGAATTGTAGTTTTGTACTCATAAGATAATTTCATAGCAAGTAGTCTGCAAAAATGTAATGATATTTCTTTGCGTAGAAGGTCTTTCAACTGATTTGAGCTCATTACTCGGTGATATATTTTTCAAACAACTATATTTAGGAAAACGTGAGCCGCTCTGTCTCTTATCTTAATAATGAATGTCCAATACCTTCGAAAGCTCGAACTTATATTTTTAATATTTTTAATGAACTTTACTGATTTGACCAAAGGCATTCCAATTGCAACCAAACAAACCATCAATAATATAATCAAACAACAAAAGAAGATATCCAAGTGCGAATCAGCAATACTATTCAATAGCCGCTGCATCAAAGATATATATATATATATATATATATATATATATATATATATATATATATAATATATATATATGCAAGTATATAAATATATATATATAGCTTTATATATGCATATATAAGGATATATATATATGATATATATAGGTATATATATATATATATTTATATATATATATACATATATATATATATATATATATATATATATATATATATATCGGCATATATATCAGGAGAAACATTTTTGATTTGGCGGAACATCTCAAGGACGTAGTTGGTCCAGCTGTCACACGGCTACGGTATGTTGATGTTCGGATCCTTGCACCAAACGATGTAGATTTAGGATGTAAGCTTGGCGAGCCAAACTATGTTAAAGAGAATTACATTTTTCACTGGAGGAAGAGAATTCGGGGAACTACCATTCTTAGATACCTTAACCCTCGCACGTACAGGGGGGGTTGTTGCAGCCCCCGTCGGGTTTTTCAAGAATTGAAAACGAGTATTTTTTAATTAGAGCCTGGAAACTTTGTATAGCCTCCGGGGCATTCATTGCGCGTGTTTTGCAAAAAAATTGTTCCTACCTTTCAAGGTCACGGGGCTTCTGCCTTAACAGTAGAAGCAGGTTGAGGTCATTCGGGCGCCTGTACCCGTTTTCCCGCGAATGCTCCAGACTTTCATCGTTCTTTTGCAGCATTTGTTCTTGAACTGGCCCAGAATATCTTATTTAAACCTTCGAGGATAACTTTTATTAGGTTAGCCCTTCAATTACCTTTCTTGACCTTCAATGACCGTGATTTGACCTTGCGTGACCTCAGTAATAACTGTGTCGAATAACGACTACAGATGCATGTTTCGATTCGGTATTTATAAATGAGATGAGCACCGAATTAGTTGACTTGCGTCCGATACGGACTTGACCTTTTTCTACCTGTGACCTTATTTGCCCTTGAAAGGGGCGTAAACAATAGCAGATGAAGAAGTAAGCACTTACTGGGTGTAAATGATACAGAATGGCTTATGAATAGTCAATTTGAATGATACGGACACTAGAGGTGGGATTTTCTAGGCCCGGGGGCCCGGGGCAAAAGCCCGGCCCAGGCCCGCGGGCTTGAACCGGGCCTGAAGGCCTGATTTAAGCCAATGCCGGGCTGATAACGGGCTTCACCCAGGATCATTCCGGGCTTCAACTGAACTGGGACTTCAAAGTCAATTTTCTGTAAGTTAAATAAGCCTTTTTCAGTACAGACCTAGTTTTTTCCACTGAAACATAATCTTATTCATGCACCAGCAGCTTTTGAAAATGCATTTACAATTAATTTTGATACTTTTAGACATACATCAGGAATGTAAAAGCATGAAGCTCTAGCTTTCCATCTGTTACTCATGCCAGGGTCAAAAGCAAGTTACCTAAACCTGAATCAGTATTTAAAATCAAATATTAAATAATGCCTACAGTTGCACACATCCATGCCGTACTGTCATGAATATCCTGATTACTTCAAAATCTTCAAGGCATAAATGGGTGAACAAAATATAAATTGTGATAGCCTATTTGTTACTTCCATATTGTCAGTATACCATTTCAAAGGAAGTCATCTAACCAATTTGCTGCTAACATATTGATATTAACACCTAGCTCTAGCTAGAAAATTCTTTCCAGAAGCTTTCTGCTCCAGGTAAAAAGAAATATGTTATCTATGGAGCCATTCCCATGTCCTCTACGAAAAATGGTGAAGTGAATATGTCAGGTACAAACTATCTAGTGGGAGCCCATAATTGTCAAATTGGCCTGGTAACTCTAGCTGCAAGAACAAATGTTGATAAGTTTGACCCTTTCACAGCTTCATCTTGCTCTTTCATTGCCCAAAAGATGCAGAATCCACTCAGAAAGGGCTAGTATAAGCAAGGAAATAGGCACAAAGAAAACATGTTTTTGATCGAAGTACTTTAAAACATAAATTAGTCAGTTGTGGGGAGATACTGGGGAGAGCAGTCAGCCTTAGAAAGAACCTTTGAAATTACACCAAAACATGAATATACTTGACATTATGTGTTGCATTTTCCTTGTGGAGATACTTCCCTGGTCTCTATGAAATACAGCTTCTATTATAAGCTTTGAACATAACAGCACTTCATTCCCAAGATACCTTTACTTTACACTTCCCTCCCACCACACTAAAAATGTACAGAAACGTAGAAATACAGAACACAAAAACAGAATATCCAAATTATGGCAAATTCCGTGACCTTGAGCAGCAGGCCAATCAAAAACAGCCCAAGGCAGGCTGCAGAAAGGAAAACCAAGACCTATCATCGTCAAATTCGTCAGTTTCCGAAAGAGATCCGAGGTATTTGCGGAGAGGAAAACCATTCGGGATGCCACCGTGGATGCCTTGCAGGGCACGCTAAGATATTCTTGTTGCCGATTGCTAACAAAATAACGGCACCATCATGTGGCAAGGCAGCTAAGAGGGAGCGCTGGCAGCTGCCGGACGGACGAAGGTGCGCGTTGGGACAATGTGATCGTTCGATCTGAAAAAGCAGCAGGCAGCCACCCATTATTCGCTAAGGCCGCAATGGATCACCCGGAATTTTGCACCTCCAGTGAAATGACCGAAGACGTAGCCGCTGCCCAGTCCGCTCGACCCGTCGAAATCCGAAGCCGCAGCCGATACGCCACTCGCTCGACCCCGCGAGACCGAAGCCGCGGCCGCTGCTCCGCCCGCTTGACCGGAGACCAAAGCTGCGGGCGCAGGTCGCGAACAGCCACCCACGTGACAGCACCACAAGCAGTGGCGGTGCGGCGGCGGTTGAGAATCGGGACACGGGCTATGCCGACAGGCCTCCCACCGGAGCCCGCACCCGGGCCACGGCCGGCGCCGCCGCTGCTGCCGGCTCGGGTCAGCGCGACTCGCCACACAATCGGTGGCAGTCGAGTCACCAGCGGAGGGGCCGCGGCGGCCGGTGAGTGTTGCGGGGTAGTCCGGCGTGATATGACGGATTGGGTGTTTTGGATGCGCAGTTAGTATTATTTTTGCCTTCTTTTTGCCGATTTCACAAGATATAAAATAGTGTTTGAGCTCTTTATTCCAATTCCAGGTCAGGGCTGATGTCGAATGCGAGTTTTTTTTGCGTTAGGGTTTGGTTAATTACGTGGTCTGTCTTCCTATTTCGCGCCGTGTATGACTCAGATGAGCTGATTTGCGCGTTGTTGCATGATGTATGCGTAACTTTCTGGTATGCCGATCCCATTGCATCCCAATCTCGGCAGGCATCTGGTCCCTGCCTGGCGCTTCGGTGGCGGGCATCCGGCGCCGATCGGTATTAAGAGGGCCCCCGCACAAGCGGGCCCTTTGGGTCCGTGGGTGCGGGGTAGGTACCGGGCTTGCCCGGTGCCTGGTGTCGGGTGCCTGCCGGTGGTGACTCGTCACTGCCGGAGGCTCTCCGGCACGGAGTCTTTGCCGGCCTCCGCGCCGCTGGGCCCCCTGGGTCTGGAGGTGCGTGGTAGGCGCCGGGATTGAGGCCCCGGCGCCTGGTGCCGGACGTCCCGTCGCCGGGGTGGGGCAGGTCACATATATATGTGTTCATCGTGTGTAACATTCATAATGTGAACCTGCGTACGTACTTGAATGATGTTGCCCTTTTCAAAAGGAGATCAAACTGTCGCCTATTGAACAATTTAGTATACAGTACTTGTCAATAGCGAGTTTAGTACCGAGTACTCTTCCGATCCCAGGTCGATTTGGCGGCCGACTTATTATTGTTCGACTGGTAACTGGTAACTGAATATGCAGCTGCTTGATTTTCGCTTTCAGGTCATGCGTCATTCTCGGTGCGTAATCTAACAGGAGAAAGTGAACCATATAGTCTTCATCCATTATTATCAGACATACACCAAGTATATACCGATACCTACTCGCCGGCTGTGAATTTTCCACTAACAGAGTCGTGTAAGTCATGCGTGAGTGTGTGCAAGCTTAGCTAGAAAACTTGATATTCTAAGTCTATATACCCCGAGGGAGTAGTTTGTCTTTCTCTCTGAGTTGCTACCGCCAAATTAATCAGCCAATTCCGATACCAGGACGCCAGCTGTGCATGTTCTGGGATGCAACTCCTTTGTTTCCAAGGAAGCATATTGTAGTGGTCCACGCTGTTGCGGGTGTGTTCAATGCTGGATTAGGCTTGACGTTTGATGATAGTAACTTTGAGGCCGGAAATCTTGTGGTGGCCATGATCTCTGGCAGGGGAATTCAGAGCTGGAGAGCTTAATCGAGTAATTCCCCGATGTATTCCAAGGGAGGATGTGATGTCATCTGACGTTAACTATGTTTTCTTTTGTTTTGTTGTTTCCCCACCTCTCAGCCTACGGATGATTGAATTTCATAGAAAGGGTTTTTCTCTTTGCCTTGATCTTATTGATCTTGCAAGTGACCATAGAATGATTAATTATTGTTTGATTGACAGAAGCGTATGCTGATTGCCGAAGAATCGAACGGCCGAGGTGTCCGCTGATCCGCTGACTGATGCACCACTGTGCTGACGTACTGCCTGCTGCCGCCGCTGCCGCGTCGCCCCTGCAGAGGCCTGGGAGGTCTCCGCCCGACAGCGGCAATAGTCGCTATTCTCACACCGTGCTATCGCATCGAAGTTTTCTGAAATTTGTTAGATCTCCCTCCATGTGTTCTAAAATTACTAGAAATCAATGGATATACGTAGCCATGATCTTGAACATAAATATCTTGTTAATTAGAACTGGCATCGAAACGAACCCTGGGCCACAGCCCAGCAATGGTCATCTTCGAATTTGTAGTGTTAATATTAACAGCATCACTGCAGATGGGAGGATTCAAGAACTTGAGCAATTCATTAACCACAACAACATTGGGTGTTTAGGACTTGTGGAAACCAAATTGGACGACTCTATCGATCCTTGCGTATATAAACTGTCTGATTTTCATCCGCCCATCACTCGTCATAGGACTAGGAAAGGAAGTGGTGTAGCGCTTTACTTTCATTCTTCATTAGCAATTACTCGCCTGGATAGTTTAGAAGTAGACGAGATCGAATGGATTTGGGCAAAAGTTAAACTAAAAAATGATAATATTATATTTTGTTGCATGTATTTACCGCCTGGCTCTAATGCCGACTGGAAGGAAATGTTTTTAGAACAGTTGTCTGAAAAGGTTAGCTTAGCAAAAACTTATAACCCGTCAAACATAATTTTGCTAGGCGATCTTAACTCGGGAAATAATTGCTTAAAACATGCTTTCTCAAATCGCTCACCGGTAACATCATTTGAAAGGCATTTAAAGTCAACGGCAGACCCCTTAGAACTAGTTCAAATGATTGACGAACCAACTAGGGTACAAGGGAATGTTCACGATTTACGGGACCTGTGTTTTGTTCTGAATGCTAATGGCGTCTCGGACAGTGGAGTATTTTCTTCCTTCTCAAATCTAGACCACTTCCCGATACACGTTTCCGTAAAAAATTGTCTACCTCCTCGCATTCAAACACAAAAGGAAATATGGGATTATAGTAAATTAGGCACAAACCAACTAACTAACCTTCTCATGACGACCGACTGGCACGCCATTCTGGACAATGACATGGACACTGCTGTCGGCTTATTTACAACAAAGCTCTTGGACGTGGCAACATTGACCATTCCTACAAAAAATTTTCCTCAGGGCAAGAGACAAACCATGGGTGAATAGTACAATTAAGTTACTTTTAAGAAAACGAGACAGGGCTTTCAAAAAAGCGAAAAAACTCCGGGAGCAGTTAAAAGATTCGAATCATCCAAGTGCTAAGCTTGCGTGGGAAAAATGGAGGTTATGTAGGAATCAAACCACAAGTGAAACGCGTAGAGTTAAGGACCAATACATGTCAGCTAAGACACAGGCTCTTCTAATTAGTAAAGTTAATCCACATAAATACCATTCAACTCTAAAAGAATTGATGGGCCGCAAAAAGCATGCCGAAATTCCTCCCTTAGCTGCCAGCAACCATGCGGTGATCAATGACAGCTTGGAAAAACCAAACGCTTTCAATTCCTTTTTCGTGTCGCAATCAATCCTTGACATGAATGAGCCAGACGAAATAGTAACTGAGCCACCAGACACACCAATTCCTGAAAAAGGCACATTTGAAATTACAGAGAGTCAAGTCTTATACGAATTAAACAAATTACAACCTCATAAATCTACAGGCCCTGATAAGCTGCCAACAAAATTTTTGAAGTTGATTGCCCTACTTATAGCTGATCCCTTATCAAAGCTGTATAACAAATCATTACGTCTAGGTATTTTTCCATCAGCTTGGAAGCTAGCTAACGTCAAACGGATCTTTAAAAATAAGGGGTCACCCTCAGACTTGTCTTGCTACAGACCTATTAGCCTACTTTGTGTTTTATCAAAAATTTTTGAAAAAACTAGTATTTCGCAACATTTATAGCCATATCACCCACAACAATCTGCTAACACAAAGGCAGAGCGGATACAGGCCCGGTCACGGAACTCAGCTAAAGCTGTTCTACCTTTCTCACCAACTCTATGACAATCTTGACAAAGGACGAGACTTCACTGCAATCTATCTTGACATATCTCGCTATTTTGACAAAATCTGGCACAAAGGACTGATAGAAAAATGTAAGAGGGAATTTGGACTGGCACCGCTAACAAACTGGCTGACCGAAAACTTAACTTAACGGACCGAAAACAACGGACATGCGTTCAAAACACCTTCTCCTCGACGCTCCCACTAAAGGCGGGCTGCCCCCAAGGGTCTGTTCTGGGCCCCCTCCTTGCCCTCTTGTACCTGAATTCGCTCTCAAAACAGACAACAAACGACATACTTTGTTTCGCAGACGATACATCTATCCACGCCTCACACACTAATGACTCACTTCAGACTATTCAAACTTCCCTTGAAGACGACTTAAACAAAATCTATACCTACGGAAAGAAATGGCTGATCACCTTCAACCCCACAAAAACCACACAGCAAACATTTTCATTAAAGAAATGCTACCAAGAGCCGAAGCTGAAATTCGGAGGAGTTCCTATTCCAACCGTTAAGAATCATAAACACCTAGGTCTAAATTTATCACATGACCTTCATTTTAAGGAACAGGTTAACCACATAATAAAAAAGTAAATGTTACTTTAAGCCCTATCTTTCCCATTGCTAAATATCTATCTCGACCAATACTAAACCAAATTTTAAATAAAACCAAACATATATAAGACCCCACTTTGACTACAGTGACATCATTTACGATGGGCACTTAACTGTGAAAGACAAGCTTAGACTAACGCGACTGCAGAATAGGATAGGTAGACTTGTGACTGGGACACTTTTTCGGACCTGCACGGACAAACTTATGACTGACCTGGGCTGGGAATCCTTAGCGACCCGACGGAAGGTGCACAGAATATGTTTCCTTGATAACTTGAAAAAATCCAAACGTCCCATCGTTCGTACGTGATCTGATACCCCAAACCAGAGAACATAACACCGACAGGGGTCTACGACAGGTAGGATGTATTACCCAAATTCCTCACAAAACTCTCGGCTTTAAAAAATATTTTCTTATCAACACTATCAACTGCTGGAATAGCCTCCCACAATATGTCCGGGATTCAACCTCAATAAAAATATTGAAAAATGAAATTAACAAGTTGTTTGGTGACACGCAGCCGCCCTTAATTTACTCACTAGGCTCAAAAAATGAAAATCCTCTCCTCACTAGACTCGGGGTTAATCTGCCATATAAATTCACACCAGTTTCAAATACAAGCTAAGGACTCCCCAAAATGTTCTTGTGGAAGTAGCCGAGAGGACACTGCCCACTTCCTACTCCACTGTCCGAGGTACCGCCGTGAGCGAGGAAACATGTTATTTGTTTATTTGTTTATTTGTCTGGTATCCACTGTCGCAGAATGGAGTATCATATTTTTTTATAACGAAGGCATGGTTGTTCTATTTAGACCACCCAACCCTTAGCTGCGTCAACAGTGAATTCAGGTGTTTTGGGCCTAAGGAATGATACATGTTTATTTGCCTGTTGTCGATAAGTTTAGCGAGACATTTCCTAAAACTTTTGTGAGAATTTATTTCCATAACCCCGAGGGGGATTTTATTTTCCAATTTGACTGCACTGGGGAGGAATGACTGTTGAAAATAGGATAATCTAAAGTTTACTTCAGTTCTATGCCGGGCGTTACGCAATCTTACGTTAGTTTCACTGCCTCTAGTTGGGGGGTAAGACCTGTCTGATATATTTGGGGGTGGTTCCATGGTAAAGACGATGAAAAAAAACTGAATTTTGTGGATTTCGCGTCGTTCCTTAACCCTATTTCCGGCAGGGGGCTAATATTGCCCCCTCAGGTTTTTCAAGAATATCTCCGAAACGGCTTGCGATAGAACTTTGAAACTTCCTGACTTTTCCTAAAACTAGTACAGGCAGGTTTTCTGAAATTGTCAATATTATATATTTACCAGGGGCGGAGCTATGGCTGGGTTTTTAGGGAGGTTCTATCCACAAACCAAGTATTATCGTATGCGATGGGTTCTTTGTAAAAGGAAGCCGTCTCTGCTGATCCTGATACCAGTTATATGGTTTTATTATATCATTTTTTATGTGAGATGATAGTGCATTCACAATTGTCACTATTTGTATTCATCAGGGGCGGTTACAGCAGTTCAAAATGGGGGGAATGTTATCAAGAAGGACTAAACGTTAGTAAGTGAGAAGACTGCTTACAGCCGTGCCAGGGCGAATACAATTGGGTATATGAAAATTCAAAATAGTTATAACCAAATTCTAGATTACCAGAGGCGTGTCCAGTCACTACACATTTTCAAAATGCATATTCCCAGCCAGTATCACCGCCGCGACTCAATATCGTTGTATATTAAAAATGTGTTTCCAATCACCCCCCACCCGCCCCCCCCACGACGAGAGTCCTTGATCCGCCTATGTCACCCCCTTTCCCAGAGCTGCCATGGGAGGGTAAAAATTATCAGAAATAAATTTCAACTAGTCGAGGGACTAATATACTCATGCATACCACTCGCATATTGTTGGTATGTATTTTACCCCACTGTTTTACCTTACTGCATCCGCCCCTGATGAGTTTTTCACTTTTTTTCATTTATTTATGTGTCAAAGATGCCAAGCAGTATATCACGGCTTCTAATCCGCGTAACAAAAACTTTTTAGGTTGTATATATTTCCCCTCATAGTCCTGGTCCTGGAACTGCCATTGAATTTCGAATTTTTGCGTAACTCGAGTATATGACAATTTTGGGTCAATTATTTGTAAATCTGAACTAGTTTTGTAAAAATCGTACAACAGAGACAAGGGTTATGGAAAATCTAAAAAATACACAAAAATTGTATATTTTGCACGACCTTCTCCTTAAAAATCAAAATTTTGAAATTTTCTTTTTTCAAAATAAAGTTTAGCGTCAGGGGAATCTATAGCACTTTGAATTTTCAAAATCGGCCGGTTAGATTACGAGATCTTAGGGGGGCCGATATTGCCCCCTGCCGGAAATAGGGGTAGCCGGGAGCCTGACGGAAATAGGGTTAAGGCATTGCCAGCCTAGATCTTCCCGCAGTTTAGCATACGATGTGGAGGGAAGGGTGGAAGTAGCAAGCCTGGACGCTCTGTGCTGCATTTTCTCCAGTCTCTGGCAGTCGGCGCTTGTCAGACAGTGTCATGAAATTCACAATTTTAAGTGGAAACGCATCTTTTTCAGATTTATTTAGGGCTCACCAGGGACTTGTTTTGGCCTCACTTGACAGAGGAATCCCGGGCATGAAAACTGGTCGCATCTAAATTAACCGGTCGAGAACGCATCTAAATTATGGCAGTGAATACCCAAATTATGAAAAAAGGTGACCTTCCCTTTATATTTTTTAATATCCTGTTTTGAATTTTGCGAAGGGTGGTCCTCAGGGTATAAGCTAGCCAGTGGTGATATAATTTGTTATAACTCACATTTAGTAGCAGGTAATAGAGGTCATTACCAAGGGAAAAACTCTCATTGGAGGTACCTTTGATACAAATACGCTGCAGCATAGCTGATGTCGATGTCAAATTAGGCTAATCTCTTACCTACTCCAGATTTTGTCAATCAGATTCGGCGGCTAAACTGTAAGTCAAAGTTGAGTCGACAAGATATTGAGTCTTCAACAAGTCTGCTGACTGACAAATTTCTGCCCAATCCCATTACGAGCCAATGCCGGAGCGAGCCAGGCATTGCAGAGGCTTTGGCAGGAGGGCGGTGCGATCAGTGTTCCAAATCCTCCGCTGACAATCACAATTTACCTGCTAGTGTTTGCGCCTATGTAGCTATGTGATGGGCAGTTGCCCATATTTTTATATTATGAAATTGAAGTGTCGTAGCTTGTCTCCAGATAAAAGCACTGATGTATCTTGTTTGCTTTTAAGTTACCATACTTTGGCCTTTGGTGTCGGTATCTACATAGTTACTACAAAGTACAAAGAGGAGCTCAGCAAAATCTTCCACTACTCTTCCAGACTCTTTCTTAAAACTGCCCCGCCATAGGAACGGACAGCAGCGTAGTCTCGCATGCTGTACAGGTGTAAAATTTCACCAAAGGCTGCTGCTGACTCATTTGGTAACATTTTAATAGCCATACCACCAAAGAGCTATGAATAACCACTCGGTGTTGTGCGCTGCTCAGTTAGCCGTTAACACGCGCAGTGGAGAGGGATCTGGCGTCTACGCACAGTGGAGGGGTCCTAAAGTATTCCCCAGAAATCTCAGAAGCCAAGGGGGTTATAAAAACGCCCGTTAATGAGTGTGTGGGAGCGATAGTGATCTACCTTATGGTAAAGTTTCATTGACCTAAGTCAACATCTTCAGGGTCAAACGAGGTCGTAAAGGTCAATCTGAGCCGTGCCGGAGAACAATCGTGAAATGCTGTGATAATGAGGAAAAGACCGGGAATACACCAAAAGCGGGCTAGGGTCATAGAGGGAAGGTCCCATACAAGGTCAAGGCAACTTTGAGGTCAAGATCCTTCGAAGTGAATTATCCATGACGTAAGAATATGCCATATTCCCAATAATTTACAATATAACTGACACTATTGCAGCATTTAGGCGGGAAATAAGGGTTTGACCTTAAAAAAGGCATTGACCTTGACCTGTGACCTGGACCTTGAGTAGCCCTAACTAAAGTCATGGCATAGCATACGTCATACTGAATAATGCCGACCAACCTGAATACAGGTGTCATTGATCTTGACCTGTGACCTTTAAGCTTGACCTTCATGTAGGTTGAACTTGACATATAAACTGATCTATGACGTTCTTCTCTCGGTCCACAGCGCAGTTGAATTGGTGCGACTGCGCGATTGCGACAGTCTCAAAATATAAGTCTGTCTTTGAAAACTTATAAGTAAAAAATAATAGACTGATTTTCAAACTTCTTTCACCTATCGACGCGCTCATAAATTCTCTCAAATGTGGTTAAGTAGCGTTTTCCGACGGCCAATAGATCTCCAGCCACCTCGGAAACATAGGTGGGGGCACTTTAGGAGCCCCTCCAATGCCCGTGTTAAGCAGTGGTGCGAGGGGCCTGAAAGCCAGAGCCGTCTCCCTGCGCACCCAGCACCAAACACGTTGCTACGTTGCATGCAGCTAGCCATGCCTGCACCATACTACGTCGGCTGAGTGCACAATTTATACCGTAATCGCCGCGCGCGGAAGGGGCGTGCTTAGCCGGAGGAAGGGCGTGCTTAGCCGGAACAAGGGCGTGCTGAGCCCGAGGAAGGGCGTGCTGAGCCGGAGCAGCACGCGGGGGCGGTGGCTGAGTTAGCCCGGGGACTTGGAATAGGCATCAACATGTACAACTTGTTCTAGGCAAGAACACGCCACTTAAGCTAGCTTTACGAGAGCTGGTGCCCCCGACATAAGTGGACTAGGCGCTACTCTGCAGCAGTAAATTAGGGGCCGATTTCCCGTGCGAGAGTTGCCCGGCACGAAGCGGTGCAGCGCCTGTGTTGGGCTGGTTGGTGGGGATTTGTCAACGCTGCAACAGCCGACCAGCCACGGTGGGGCACAGCCCTGCCAGTTGTGGCACGGCTGGAGAGCACGCATCAGCCAGTGGTGGCCACCACACCTATCTCCGCCTCTGCACAAAAGAGTTCAAGCCATAGCTGGTGCTTAGAACAGCGCAGTGTTGTGCCTCAGGTCAGAGCTCGGGTGAGGCAAAAAGTGAGGTCACTGGACGATTGAACTGCTATCTAAGCAACAATCATCCAGCTGTCCCAGCAGATCCCCAGCGGTTACCCCGCTGTCCCAGCAGATCCCCAGCGGTTACCCCGCTGTCCCAGCAGATCCCCAGCGGTTAACCCGCTGTCCCAGCAGATCCCTAACGGTTACCCCGCTGTCCCAGCAGCTCTCCAGCGGTTACCCCGCTGTCCCAGCAGCTCTCCAGCGGTTACCCAGCTGTCCCAGCAGTTATCCAGCGGTTACCTCGCTGTCCCAGCAGTTCTCCAGCGTTCCGTGGCAGTTGGCAGTGGTCAGCGAGCTGAAGGAGGTGGTGCCCGGTGAGAGGCCCGCCCTCAACTGTCAAAGTAGATCTGGCCAGGTTCAGGGAGCGGAGGAACAACAGCGGGAGCGCAACTCAATACTCAAACAACGATCAGTGCAGCGTTTACAGGCCCCAGAGCATTATCGGCGTGGGGGCAGTTAACTCTAGTTGGAACAATAGAGCAGGGGAATAGCACCTGGGCAAGTGTAGCCTTCTTTCTTGTTGAAGACCACAGAGAGGTCTCAGCCTGTTCTAGAAGAGCCTGGCCACAGAGAGGTCTCAGCCTGTTCTAGCAGAGCCTGGCCACAGAGAGGTCTCAGCCTGTTCTAACAGAGCCTGGCCACAGAGAGGTCTCAGTCTGTTCTAACAGAGCCTGGCCACAGAGAGGCCTCAGCCTGTTCTAACAGAGCCTGGCCACAGAGAGGTCTTGGCGTGTTCTAACAGAGCCTGGCCACAGAGAGGCCTCAGCGTGTTCTAACAGAGCCTGGCCACAGAGAGGTCTCAGCGTGATCTCACAGAGCCTGGTCACAGAGAGGTCTCGGCGTGTTCTAACAGAGCCTGGCCACAGAGAGGCCTCAGCGTGTTCTAACAGAGCCTGGCCACAGAGAGGTCTCAGCCTGTTCTAACAGAGCCTGGCCACAGAGAAGTCTCAGCCTGTTCTAACAGAGCCTGGCCACAGAGAGGTCTCAGCCTGTTCTAACAGAGCCTGGCCACAGAGAGGCCTCAGCCTGTTCTAACAGAGCCTGGCCACAGAGAGGTCTCAGCCTGTTCTAACAGAGCCTGGCCACAGAGAGGCCTCAGCCTGTTCTAACAGAGCCTGGCCACAGAGAGGCCTTGGCGTGTTCTAACAGAGCCTGGCCACAGAGAGGCCTCGGCCTGTTCTCTTCAGACAGTGTGTTCTCTGTGGCAACGCTTACCCTGGTCTAGGTAACGTCTGAGGCGAACCAAACCGACGTACCGGCCGTATCACAACCTCACCAGCATCAACGTCAACAGATTGCAGGTACCTATGGCGTCGGCTTTTCAGCGGGCTCTCCTTCTGCTGTCTGCGAGCGGCAGCCTGCTCTCTGCAGCACTGGTTACCGAACACTTCTATCTGCAGCGGCACCCGTACGTGGGACCGCCCTCCAGGGCCGTCTCAGCGCCGTCGCCGAGGGCCTGCGCCGCTCTCTGCACACGCTACACACCACGCTGCTTCTGCTTCAACTACGCACAGACCAACAATGCCTGCTACCTTTTTACGGAGCTGCGGCCCACCTCCAGCCAAGTTTTAGGTGTTGGATATAAGAGGAAGCCACTTCCGACCACGACCACGACCACGACGACCACAACCACGACCACCACGCAGGCTCCTGTGTGTGACTTGGGGTGTCAGGCGCAAAATGCGGTCAACGCTGTGAACAATGCCATCAGCAACGCATTTAACAGTGTGTTCGGTTGACTTTACTGTTGATGTGAAAATTGGGATTTAGCCAGTTATTTAGTGTTCAGTTGTAGACGTTTTACAAAAGAGCACCTTGCGTCCGGAGAGAGGGGCGAGGGGGTTCAAATCCTTGTCGGTTGGAAATCAAACAGGGGATATAAGAGAAATTCGGCAAATGAGAGCACAGTGGAATGACCTGAACTCTTGATAGCACATTTCTCTGTGACCTACCTAAGCAGGCCACAATGCTAAATTATATGGTTCAAGCATGACAAAATCGCGTAAAAACAGAATTAGCACGCTTTTATGCCAACCATAAGCGTCGCCACCGGCAAAGAAGTGGGGAGGCCCACTTTTTGGGGAAAGTTTTGCTGGGGAAGTTTCGCTGGCCCAGCGAAACTTCAAACTGACGCTGACAAAAACTTTCCACGTTAGGACCAAATACTGTTCGAATTTGGGCTTCTCGTTGCCTTCTGCAGCGGCTGGTTATAAGAATGGCCGGTTTTCCCTAATTTTGACAGAGATCAGGAAATTTTTGGCCAAAAGGTGGGGAAGGGGCGGGGCCCCCCTGCCCCCCCGGTGGCGACGCCCCTGGTGCCAACATTTGGCAACGAAGGATCATAATAGCCAGTTTTGATAAAATTCTTAGGCTCGATGCTTATACAGGGTGTTTCAGAAAGAGTGATACTTTTTAATTGACGATAATAAGGCTATAAATATTGTATTGTGGTACCATTCGCATATCAATCGAAAGCAAATTTTGGGACATTTATGATCATGCGTATTTCGATAGATATTTTATATTTTTACTAGTTCGAATGAGTTTTAACAATGAGTTCAAACTACCGTATGTTTTGCCTTCTTTGAAAATGTTTGAAAAATCGCGCACTATCACATGACAAATATTACGCCAATAGCACTGAAAGCATTACATTGTCACTTCAGTACATCACAGTCCACACGCACATTGCCTCTGGCAATAAATTAAAAAAACCACACTTCTCAATGCTAGGTAAGTTTTGGTCCAAGCAACCAATTCCCAAGTCTCTTGTTCTGTGGTGGACACTGAGGTATTTTGCGCTGTGTCCACCACATCCAGGCATTCATGTAGAAGGCTGGCGAAAAGCTTAGTCCAAAAACGTAATCTTGTAATATTAACACCCGCACTGGAGGGGGTCTGGCACTAACGCGCACTGGAGGGGGGCCTGGTAGGCCCCCTAAGATCTCGGAAACTAAGAGGGTTAGAAAAACGCCACTTGGTAGGTGGGTGGGGGCTATGGTGATCTACATGATGACTAATTTTCATTGACCTAGGTCAATATCTTCAAGGTCAAACGAGGTCGTAAAGGTCAAATATTGGCCATGCTGGTATCGATTAATAAATGCAGTGATTATGCCGGAAAATGGCGGGAATAAGCTAAAGGCGGAAAAGGTTCATAGAGAAGAGGTATCAAAGAGGCTTCCCCACAACTTTTGGGTCAAGGTCATTCAAGGTCATTGACCTTTAAGGTCACCATATGGTATACTACTTATTATTTACACCTTGACTAACACTGTAGCCACTGTTTGGCGGAAAATGAGGATTGACCTTTCCCAATGACCTTTGACCTTGACCTTTGACCTTAACCTTTGTATTGGGGTACCCTACCGATGACGTCATAGCATAATATATGTCAGACGGGGTAACGTCATTTGGCCGGACGCACAGTGGTCAGTGACCTTGAAAGTGCAGATATTACCTTGACCTGTGACCTTTGACCTTGACCTTGACTTTCATGTGAAGTGACCTTGACATATAGTCCCGCTTATATGACGTTATGACGTCACCACTCGGTATTCAATGCAAGCTAACTGGTCCGACCGCGCGTTTACGGCGATCTCAAAATGCAGGTCTGACTTTGAAAGCCTATAAGTCAAAAAGCTTTCGGCCGATTTTCAAAAAGTCTTCACCAATCGACGTGCTATTAAATTCTGCTAAATGTGGCCAGGTTTCGTTTTTCCGCTACAAGCGGTTCTCCGGCCACCTCGGAAAAACAGGTGGGGGGCCTCCGAGGCCCCCTCCAGTGCGCGTGTTAATGAAACTTGTGGTTTTGATATGCATGCTTACGTTACCTTTCCTCTTGCTAAACCTTTTTAGAGTGCTACCAACTCCGCTTTCGTGAATATAAGCCGAAGTAAATTATTTTTCTAACATCACATTTTCGAGTACATTCAAAGTGAGAGAAAATACTTAAGGCTAATAAAGTATTTTTTTACAAATGTTCCACAATGCACCATTAAAATGAAGTTTTGTTCAACGAATTTAAAATATTTTTAGTCCTTTTCTGAACATTTAAAAACGATTCTTCTTTCTGAAACACCCTATAGGTGAGAAAATGACCCCCGTAGCCCTATAATATCTGCAGTGTTTTAACACGCGCCCCGCTGGGGTACCTGGCATGACGCGCCCCGCTGGGGGCGTTTTTCGCCTCCCCCCGTATCTCGTTCCCCACGACAACTAAAGGACAATTACGGGCGGCGTTCGAAAACTCTTTACAAGGCGAAGATATTTTACATGAATAATTTTTATGTCAGGTCAATATTGAGGTCAGCATAGGTCAAAGAAGGTTCCATAGGCTTACAACAGAGCAGTGTACGTTTCTCTCTCTAGATCTGTCCTCAGTGGAGCTAGAGAAAATATTTATGCATCATTAGATTCCTCTCATCGCGGCGGATCGAATGATGTATAATATGACCTTGCTAGGTCAAATAGTGAAAACGACATGTTTCATAACATGTTTCATATCAATCGACTCCCCGTGACAGTATAAGCACAATGCAAACAAAATGGGAGCTTTATCTCAATTCAGTGAGACGTTATTGGCAAAACAATCACTCTATGCTCCCGTGACGTGATATGACCTCTGAGAGGTCAGTCAGATGCTCAAAAACTCAACTTTAAGGTCAGGATCGTGGTAAGAGGATCGGTTTGAGGAATTTCAGCTTTATTTATCCAGTATTTACTGAAAACGAGCCCATTCTATTTTTCACCATTGACATAATTGGGGGACCAAAAAATTGACCCCACCTTAGGTTAACAATATCGAAATTCCGAGATAGCAGATCTGTAGACCCTAATGACCTTATGATATCGTGGAAGTTTCAAACTGATTAGTTCGCTGATGTTCCCTGGGCGCCGCTTCAAACTCGTGATTTTAGGTTTTGAGGTCGAGTCACTTGATCTTGAATAGCTCCTTGACCTGACATAACCTTAACTAAAAAATTTGGTCGGATGTGTAAAATTGATTAGGAATAAGGTACTGTAAGTTTCGTTGTTCTGTGTCTCTTTGTTTTTGAGTTATCTGGGGAAAATCAGGACGGGGGCGAATTTCGCCCCCCCAGCGGGGCGCGTGTTAACATGTAATATCTTAAATGAATCAGGCTCTAGATTGACAATGTAGCTAGACAGGAAAATTATATTCCTTAACTTTCGAGTTCAAAACACCAAAAAAGGCAGGTGTTTGTTGTGGATGAGCTATGGTGGCTCGCCAGCTACACTCATGTCTGTGTTCAGCTACAAAGCCTGGATTTGTGCCGCTCTCCTGGCGCCAGGGCGAGTCCAATACTTAGGTCACACCTCTGGACCGTGAAATAAACTATATACCACTGAGTCGCCGATTCCAATTACAGCACTGCTAGGCTGCCAGTCCATTGTAGCGGTAACCATGGCAACTACGCCTGGCCAGCAGCTTGACCACGCCGTTGACCGTGCCCGCCGGTACTTAACAGGCGGCCCAGTGCGCCGGCGGGCCCGCTTTATGCTCGGAGGCGGGCAGCTTAATGCCCTGTGTGGACCGCTGAGAGGTCAGGTGGGGAGGGGGTGGAAACCGGCTAACGAGAGACGGCACGCCACAGAGGCAACTCCGGCCCACCTCTGGGTTTCAACGCTAATTGCTGCATCGGTGATAGTGTCTGCTGCAACCATGTACAGCTGATGCACTCAAATGAAGGTGATGCACTTTCATGACGGACATTTTCGCAATCAGACCTGAACGCAACCAGACATAGCCAGAGTGGATACTTAGTGACGGCATTCTTCCAACTGTGTCACGCTTGTTTTGATTTTGCAAAACTATGTACCAGCGTTGCGCTGCTGTATTGGGCGTGGGAAACGCAATTGTGCGACCTTTACCTGTCGCTACCATTCATACACGTCATATGCCGCATTGCGATATTCAAATAGGCTCTGGGAAGCATGGACACCACCTGCTTCAAAGGAAATTGGGAGTTTTTCAGATGTCATAAATGTTTCGTTTTCAAATCAAATAGTCCTAGGGACCAAAACGGGGGGACAAATCCGTTCTTTCGTCCTACAAGCACAATTGGAGCTCTACGCATTACTGATATCAGCAAAGCGTATGTTATCCTCCGTCTTGTTGCCACTTGGGGATTAGGTATACATTATATATATATATATATATATATATATATATATATATATATATATATATATATATATATATATATATATATAAATCCGGAGACCTGGGTTCGAGTCCCAGCTTAGGAGCAATTTTCCAAAGCTGCAAAACTATAATAGCCTATATGAGATATATCAATACTGGAGGTACATAGAGACCTGACTGACATGGGAATGCCCCATTAAAACAACTGCCGATAAATCAAGTATAAATACGCAAGCTTGAAAGGAAAGTTCAGGCTCCTGAGTGGTGTAGTGGTTAGCACGCCGGGCCGGAAATCCGGAGACATGGGTTCGAGTCCCAGCTTAGGAACAATTTTCCAAAGCTGCAAAACTATAACAGCCTATATCAGCCCCCTCCAAAGTTAGTTGGCAGCAATATACTGTTACGGCGTACAAATGCGACTGCTCCATAGGGCTTACGTGTTAAATTGCTCATTTTCAACCACGTGCTAGCCACAGCCTATGGCTGTTGGAAGAAATATAACGTCATCATTAGAAGGCCTGTTCCCTGCCCTTTCCATTTTCTATTAGGTATTCTTATGTCAGATGTACATAAATGCCTAAAAAATCGATTTCCGAGAACCATGCAAATGTAAGCCGCAAATTTCCCGGCGTACACCCCGTACGCCGGCGGTCGCGTAGCGCAGCGGTTAGAGCGATGGTCTAGAATTCAGACGATGGTGAGTTCGAATCCCAGTCTCGGCTTCAGCTTTTAACTACCGGCGCGGGGTAGAGCACTGCGAGTGATATGGTTTTTTTTTTTACTCAATCAAGGGAGTGCTTAGAACTCTTCGTGAGCATTCAGATGTTTCACTACATGACCAAAGATAGAGCTGCCACTTTGTTACCCACTTGCCAAATTGGGAGAAGCGGACAATATGGAATACCAACGGGGCAAAGCAAGGAATGTCAGTAGTCATCTAATAATAATAATAATTGTCCGGCTTAATGACACACCAACCGCCAATAGAGGAGGCAGCATGGTTCCCTTTTTTGTTTTGGGTTATAATTCCCTTTCTGACCCGCCCCTGCTGATTTTTTGTATCATTTGGGGCGCCTGGACAATATTTTGGCTGTTAGCGAAACCGTTTCAAACAACACCGACTAATATAACAATCATAATAAAACGTCATAGGCGGATCCAGGGGGCGGGCAAGGGGGCACGTTTTCTCCCCCATGATCGACCCTCGGCACTTCCTGAAATGATCACGGCGGCCCCCTGAAATGTCGCTTCCCACCCCTTCCCCCCTCCCCCAGGATGCGAAAATCGGCACCCACCGATAAGATTTTGCGCCCATCTGATAGGTTTTGCCCGTCAAAAGTGGCGACCCCGGACCGGATGGCGCCCCCTCCCCCTCGGGAAGGTGCCCCCCCGATCAGCAATCCTAGATCTGCCTATGTAAAACGTCACCAGGGAAAGGGGGAATTTCTGAAATTGTCTCTGGTCAAATACCAATGGATGAAAAAGGCATGTCTGACCGAACTACTTTCTTAACTATAATAAACGCACGGATGAACTCTGGAAATTTTATGACCAATACCTGTCCTCAATTTACCGTGTCTGCGAAAAACTGCGTATATAGTGATAATCTGCAATTTTTAACACGACGGTACTTTTTTGGATTTCCACGTTTGCGGGGAAAACATGATTTTTAGATGTCTCAAATAAAGCTTTCAATATGTTTTTCATAAAGATGACACGGGAATTGTTCTATGTAGTCTGGCGATAACTTCGCTTTTTCACGAAGCGGCAAGAAACTCGACAAGAAAAGGAAGCAAACTTAGTCTTAAACCAACATCCCATCATCAAATTAGAAATATACTTGACAAAAATCTGAAGGATATTGGACAAACTCCCTGCATCCACCTGGGGCCCTGGACCAACCCTCCCTGGACCCGCCTACGTCAACCAGAATGCAAAAGTTCAGGCACGTGCGATTTTTTCACACTGCAAACATCAGCATTCAAAAGATACCATCTGAATGCAATATCTACTGATCACTCATAGATAGCTTCCGTGCAGTGGTGGATACGAGGCAGAGGGCTAAGGCCTCAAGCCCCCCTCCATGTTTAAGTGCCTATAGCTAATGCATAGGCGGAGACTGATGATAATTTGAGTTTTAGGGCACTTCAGCTGGACAGACTATATGTGTTCGTCTGTAACGCATTACATCATTCCGTCATTCCAAGATTGGTTTTATTAGCTAGACTGGCATATACAGAGAGTGCATAGGCGGAGACTGATCTGAGGCGTTGGTGGGTGGTGGTCGAGTCCACTAGCCCCCCCCCCACTTCAAAATGAAGTCCTGGATCCACCACTGATTCCACGCAAGTGTATTGCCAAATGTCATAATGCGGTCTTCCTAGCATACACAATAATTATCCAAATATCTTCAATATTTGATTAACCACCCCACAACGCCGCCAATTGCTCCAGTAAGGACTATAATAGCTTCCTCTCACTCGTAAACAATAATCATCAAGTGAACAAACGAAATACGGCTCAAATACCAAACTAAATAGTTTTTCACTTGGTTGCTTTTCAACTACATTTTATCTTTCATGAGAACATTTTTTTCGTTTTTAAGGACGTTTTTCGTTTTCTCCTTTTGCGTAGTGTAGCTTGCCCAATACATTTCAATGGCGCAAACTTGTTTGCAGTGACTAAAAAATGAAAACAACTCATTAAAGAGTGTGCAGTGTAGTCAGTACTTGAAATTCTAAAAGGAAAAAGAAAAACCCCAGACCAGGATCAAAAGCTAAAACCCACCCAGTACACTGCCAGAGACACTGCTAGAATGAGCAAAAAAATAGAACGCGAAGGGACAGTGCTTTTGCCACGACAGTGCTGTGCAGACAGTGCTATACTTTTGCCACGGAAAATCGGTGCAAAAGCACAGATGAGACGTGGCATGGTCTGTGCATAGACTAAAACTGTGTGTGTGTGAGTGTGTGTGTGTGAACTAAAACTCCATGTCTAGACCAAAGCTACAATGAAGAAAACAAAAAGGCTAAGCACAGTGCGGATAAGGATAACAATTAGCTAAAAAAATCAGGAAAGGGTAAAACTCAATGTTTCGGTCCAAGAAAATCTTCAAGTGAACTACACCTGCATGCAACTATATGCATCTAGACAAAACTACATGCATCTCTCTTGCAATGCAGCTAAAAATGTGCACACACACAATCCCAACTTGGCAAGACTAATCAGCTTGAGGAATTGCACTTAGATTGAATCCCACTATGTCCAAGTGGGATACCAGTTCTGGTTCAGTACCCACAGACAAAATATTCAAATTTTCTGTCAGGAGTCATGCTATTCTGCCAACTTTTGCAGCTTATTATAAACATATCAAATTTAGTACCTAGTCCTACCTAACTGTTTTTTTATCCTATTTCTTAACTAATTTGTAACTTAACCCGCACCCCACCGGGGGTCCGGCGCCACCTTCGCCCCACCGGGGGCCATCGATGGCCCCCCCTCTAACTCAGAAAATATGGGCGTTAGCGCAAATCTGCAAAGTGCAATAGAAAGCTCGCGTAAATTCAGTAAGAAATTAATTCGCATGTTTTAGTGCTCGGGTCAATGGTTTGACCTCCAGAGGTCAAATTAGGTCAAGATCGGCTATTTTCACTCAAAGATGCAATGATTAAGCAAACTAGTCAGAACTCTTATGTCATTAGAGCTATTGAGGCCTGGTAAAGTTCATTTGATAGGAAATTGTCAGTACTTTTTCCGCTATGTGAAACGTGAAGACCTCCCGCCAGTGGTTTGACCTCCAGAGGTCATCTCGTGACCTAATATGACCTGAGGTCATGAAAGGTCACGAAGTGACCTTGCCTTATATCAAATGAAAGCCAGTGACAAGACAAACACGATGGTGTTTATTTCACCGCTCTAGCTTAATTAGGTCAAAAGTTATTGTCAAAATACTGTTTTTGACCTCTGGTGACCTTGGATGACCTTGGAAAAGTCAAAGGGTAAATATGACCCCTGGGATCCGTGAAAGGGTGTCCAAAAACGCTGTTCTGAGCAGTCTGAGTATTTGTAATCATTTTTGTGACTTTTATATCATGAAACAGGTTTTCCCCATGCTTTTCCAACGGGAGAGGTCGCCTCGTGACCTGACCTCAGGGCACGAAATCGAAAAATCCCGGATATACACCTTGTAGACCCTGGAGGGGTCATGAAGTGTAGGAAGTTTCAAATTGATCGACTTTGAAATGTAGCTCTTACAGAGCTCTAAAGTTGAAGTGAGGTGACCTTGGTTGACCTCGTCTGGTGACCTGACCTTGAGTGACCCGGGGTAAAAAATTTCAGGGATGATGGGAAAATGATGCAGTGAGAGGTAGAGCCCTCAACCGCGGTGCTGCGCCTCGTCGTTTTTCTGCTATCCCGGAAAAACCTTAGGGGGGCCATCGATGGCCCCCGTGGGGCGAGGGTTAAAAGCTCAGTTTCCATGGGCTCATAGGCGGATCCAGGATTGCCGATGGGGGGGCACCTTCCCGGGGGGCGCCATCCGGACCGGGGGGGCGCCATCTGGACCAGGGGGCGCCACTTATGACCGGCAAAAACTATCAGGTGGGCGCCAAATCCTATCGGTGGGCGCAGACTTTCGCATCCTGGGGGGGGTGGGAAGCGACATTTCAGGGGGGCGCCATCGACCTTTCAGGGGGCGCCGAGGGTCGATCGGGGGGGCACGTGCCCCCCTTGCCCCCCCTGGATCCGCCTATGCATGGGCTAGAGGCGATTCAGATAGACCTGAGAATCAGGATACAGCAATCACGGTTTCGATGGCACTTTGACTGGATACAAAAGGATCTGTAACCAATAAAACACTTCAATCTTGAATTTGTCAACATTTCTGGTACACCATTCAAGTTTTCTTTCACTCTTCCTTCACATATGTTTAAAGTTTTGTTTAAGGGTTAACTGTTCTGTTGATGAATTTTGTTAATGATTTTTTTCTGAAGTGTTGATACAATTTTGTTTTGTTTAGTTTTGTCTAATAAAAAAGAAAGTTATACCCTCTCCATTCAACTCTCCTTTATCTCTGCACTGTAAGGGAAATCTTTACCATCACCAGAGACGGCGGATTCCATTTTCGAGAAGTGGTGCAAGATTTTCTGGAGGGGGCGCCTTCCTCCCCAGGGGGCGCCATCATCTCTTGGGGGGGCGCCTTTGCTATCCAATGGCGTTCTGCAGAAACTCTTTGGACTCGGCGTGCGAGGCCACTTGGGGTGTTTTTTTTCTAATATTCCGAAAAATAGTTATTTTAGATTTCGCGTAAACTCAGTCGTATCGGATTGGCATCAGCAACAGAGTAGCATAGCCCAGGATTCTGCGATATTCATAGCCTTGTTTGCAGTTATGACCAATGATATTGCAGACACTTTCCGCAAACATACGTCACGTGTTTTTCGTTGAAGACTTCACAATATGTGTGACAGTGTCTGCTACAGCAGCTGCGCAGAGGCGGCTGCAGCTTGGCCTTGACATATTGCAGCAATGGATCACACGCAATGGACTGAAATTTTCAAGTTCAAAGACATAGTGCATGCACTTTTATAATAGACATTGAGACTGAATACCCGATTTTGTAAATTCGCGGAAATCCGAGCGACGTTGTAGCAGAAACCAGATTTATCAGGCTCACACTCGATAAGCTTTCATATGTGCCACACCTGAAGGATTTCCGCAAACAAAATGTTTCGATACGCTGAAAATACTGAAGGTGTTGACGAGGATGAGATACCGTGCAGATAGAGAAATGTTTCTCATGCTATACACGTTATACGCTTATCGCCTATATATACGTTATGCGCACGTTATACGCTCATTGTTATACGCTACGTTATAAGCTTCTTATGCTGTATAGATCACTTATTCGTCCGAAGATCGAGTACGGCTGTGTCAGAGCCGCATGACGAAATCCATGGAGCGAAGCGGATTGAGATTTCTCAAGAGGCTCTATTCTGGCCGTTTGGCGGTTCTGAGTTGATGCCAGGGCTCTGCAATTGTGTAGGGTGATTGCCCTTTTACACTAGACGCCCAAACTAAGGCCCCCAAATTTAAATTCAAAATAGTTTTGAGAAATTTTGGAACAAATGTTTTCAATTTTGCATTTTTATCATTTTTATTTCTTAAGCGACGAACTTGAAATTTGCCTCCTTTTGAATAAGCAACAAGGCCACCTAAGAAAAAAAGTTCGAACTGGTCCGACAATATTTATTACGCCAAAACGCAGTATTTCTAGTACAAGCAAAAAGATATTGAAATTTGACAGCCGACTTGTAAGCTCGAAATGTCAGAAGGCACGCTTCAGTTAGTTTAAAGACAGCCACGTGGAGGCAGCTACGGCAATTTTCTTGTGCTTAGGCATAGTTTCCAGTGGAAAACGTAAAATTCTGACCTAGTTTTTGCCATTTTGCCGGAGGACTACATTTTTGCTCATTTCATTTAAATCTTAATCTCTCGCGATCTAATGCGCCGATTTGACTTTTCATTTCAAATAATGAAAGAACATTGCTTCCGCCTGATAATATTCGGAGATGGATATCGTGATAATAAAAGTCATTGTCTTATATGTATAAATATAATTTTAGTAGAAAACCTTTTATTTGCAGCTTTTCGGTTCAGAGCACATGTCATTCACAAGCTCAGAATTGACATGGCTGAATAGGAAAATTAATTGCAGTCATTCAATTCATTTACACTACCCACTTATCTCCAACGGCTTTCGAGTATTTCGTCCGAAAGGGTATTTCAAGGAGCTAAATTTCTCGGAACATGTTTGCTTCTCACCATGGTTTCAGGTCCTCAAAATGAATGGAAGTGGATGCAATTTGGCATAAAGCTAGCTTAGGGTCCTGGGCCGCCGATACAAGTGATTCTAGGCGAATCTAATGTTTGGTTCGTCTTCTAAAAGCAGCTTTATACCATGCCTTTTCTGTACGAACACAACACCCGGCGCCACGATCACTGCATCGTTTTGATTGCGTGATACCGGCCAGTGACCTCCTGACGGGTCACAGGTGTAGGGTTAGTGGGAGTCGGTACAGTGTGGCGCAGTGGCCTAGTGGTTAGAGGTCCTGTCTCGTGATGAGGGGTGCGCGGGTCGAATCCGGGGTTGACTGCGGGATATTCACTATTTATTTCAAAGAAAAGAATGATGGCACTGACCTACAGGCTTATGAAGAGATACATTGAGAATGAAATATGGTTGATTTCAGCACATTGTCATGCGGCTCTCCTGCGCCGGTGGGGGTTATCCCAGGTCGCAGACCGGGGTTGCGTATGAGGCCACTCCTTAGTCCGCGAAAAAGATTATCGATATGTCCGTCATCTCGCTATCAGAATAGTAACAGGAGCGTTCCAAGCTTCACCCATAATAAGAATGCTAGTGGAAATTAATGAAATACCGCTATCAAATGCGCGGTAAGATACTCGCTTTGCATTAAGCCATTGAAAGGAATGTGGCACCTTTAGAACGTGATTTTAACTGAGATAGCCAAGTTGTAAAGCAAATCGGAAAACCAGGTGCTCTATATATCATTTGTCTTGGAACTCGATTTTTCCGTAGAAAAAACTAAAACCTACCCGAAATGTACCTCTCATGTACCTCTCGCCAGGCGGCCATTGTTGTGAGCTGCTGGTGTGACGACATATGCTGACATCACGATGAGCATCAGCCAATCGAAGCCCTTGAAGTGTTTCGAGTATGGTGGTGGTTGCCAGATCATGACATCATCCAGAGGCAGATATTTATTCATTTTTTCTAGAGGAGTATTTTAAAAATAAAAGCATTGAGCTTGTTGTATATTTTTCAGAGAAATCATGAGTGGTTTCATTATTTTGGGCTAAAAGTACGCCTAATTACACAAAATTCCAGGATTTTACCACGTGCCACGTTCCCTTTAAAATAAGCCACCAACACGCCCCACATACCAAACATTTTTTTGGCGACGCCTACCTCAGTCAGATAGACAGTGGCTCGCGTTTTGCAACCCGTCACCAGGGAGTGAGAGTCTGTGCCTGGCTGGCACAGGCTGGTATCGACAGCAATCTCGTCGAACCACATGAAGCAGCTGTTATTGAACCATAGCTCATCTCGACAGTTAACACGAACACAACCTACGCCAACAAAGCAAAAATTTGCCTCCTGAACCGACGCGCCAGTAATTTATGAACTTGCTAGCGGAGCCGTTCCAAAACCATGTCTGTTTCTATATAGACGGTTGCAAAAGAAAGTGACAATGGCACAGGGCGTGCATTTGTTGGTGACGATGTTGAGAAGTTTTCTAGTTTGCCTTACGAAGGATCTATTTTTACTTCAGAGCTGTACTCCATTTTTTTGCTGTTTGGACCAGGTGTCTAAGCTGATGGTGAGGAAGTTTGCGTTTTTTACCGATTAGCTGTCTTATCTGCAGACATTGAAGCCATTTTATTTCTATAATGCGTCGTCACCTTGGCAGGCCATGCTGAAGATGACTGGATCTTCTGTGTGCACTGATTAGTCCAGTAGGAAGACACAGGCAGTTTGGATGGCTACCATCTCAGCCTGAAAACTCGAGCAGAGCGAGCCTGCTGGTCGCCTGAGCTCATGCTGGGCTCTGTCTGGTGACTCGATGAAGACCCAGCTCCCCCGCTCGTGACCCCTCCGTGCACTGACCCGTCGGTCCACACCCATGTGGCACATTGAGTCAGGGAAGCGAGGTGGGGGAGAGCTACTCGCTTCTTCCGGACAGATGGCGCTCCTGATGTCAGTGGGCCCACGTCTAGTTGAAATGTGACTCACTCTCCTGATACCCACAGTGGAAGACGTCGAGGAAGGAAAGACTCGATGGGGAGGGAGATGCCTGCTTGATCCCACATGTCTTTGCCCACCTGCCGCCACCCGGTCACGGAGGAGAGTCGAGAGGGCGCTGTCGCCTCCGCACGTCTTCACAGAGGGTCTTCAGGCGGCAGGGTATGGAATTTCACCAGCAGTCGGGTCGCGAGTACCCTCCTTCTGGCCGCTACGCGGGGAGTCTTAACTCGGCTGGGAGTGGAGTGGGTGCATCCTGTGATGATACGCGCCGACGCTCTCATTTTGCGTTCCAGCAGCTCGACATGAAATGGCGGTGTGGCGTGGAGCCACGCTGCGGCCGCTTACTCCATCGCTCCTCTCACGTAGCCAGTAGCGACGGTTCGGAGGTGCTGTTCGTGCAGCCCCCAGTTGCAGCCGGACAGTTGACGTAGGTGGGAGATGCGGGGGTGGACCTTCTCCCACAGTCTCTTACAGTGTGGACCGAAATGGAGGAGCCGATCGATGGTGACGCCAAGTAGCTGTAGGGTGTCTCCAGCAGTGACAGACTTCCCGTCGACCTTGAAATTGAAGGGATCGGCGTCTCTGGCCCACTGGGACATCACCAGTACTTGGATCTTGGCTCCTGATACCACCATTTTGTGCTGTCGGGTCCACTTCATGAGGGTGCCAGCAGCAGCTTTATTGCGCCCGGTCCTTGGCGACTTGGATGTTGTTGCCCGTGCAGAGAGCTGCCGTATCATCGGCGTACATGTAGGGGAGCATCCGGGAACCGCGCAGAGTGCGTCTACCAGCCGAGCCGCCCATACAAAATAAAACTGGCGATAAGACACTTCCTTACGGCAGGCCAGTTCGGAAAATGCGCTCACTGGAAAGCACACCATTTAGTTCCACCTGGACTCTTCGGTCCCGGAGCCACTGCCAAATCCAGGCCACCGTGCAATTTGACAGCCCCATCTACAGCAGGCAAACGCGTAGCAGGTGGTGGTCCACTACGTCGTACGCGTGCGCGAAATCAAACGCGACGAGGACGTATTTCTGCGCGGTCTGTCCATCGGGAGGGCGGCTGTGTCTCGATTTGGGCATGCACAGTGCACGCTCACCTCTTCTCTTAAATGAGTCCTGAACTTGACCTGAAGGTGATGGTTGATGGTATAAGTGGATGGTCAGTGACAAAATATACTCGTTTTATCAATCTGAATGGTCTTTTCACTTCGATCTGAACACTGCACATGATCATTAAACGCGCAACTTACAGCCAATAAACGAAAAAAAGTTATCAATTTAACAAGAGAGTACTTGGACACGTTGAAACTGTTTTCTTTTTATTCTAGTAGGGCCTATTTATGTCACAAATCACACATGCCTATGGCATGATCTATTTCAGCATTCAATCACATGGCTACCGAAATTATCTTAACACCTCCGAAATTTCAGGCACAATAGCAATTCTCCCATGCTGATGAATTGAAGAATATAGATAAAGGTCGATGGAAAATGCCCACATACTTCATTCTGTGTTTATCTTAACGTTTCAACTTCCCTTATATCTCCTTGAGTCTGCCATCTGGTTCAAACATTATTTTTTAGGAACAATTAATAATGTGGGTTAAAGTCCGGTTTGTGTTTCCTACAACTTAAAAGCTTTTCCGCTGAGATAATTTTCTTAGACAGCGCACAGGCCAGGTTCACACTCGCTGCGATTATTTTAATGTCCTCTCACCATTATCTTACGAATCTTGGCCACGTGGAAAGGCAAAATGATGCTTATCATATTTGATATTAAAATAAACTTAACCCCTCTTCACTAATAGAAAAATCCTCAGATATATACCTTTATGTTCAGCTGTTGCATCTTCCCAAGTGTCTTGAATTTCTCCATGACCTAGTGGCAGTTACAGATTTTTCAAGAGGTGCCGAAAAAGTGTGGACTGAACTGTTTAGCAATTCATTGTTTCAAATATCACGCCAAATAGGCATCTTGCTTGGCTGGTACAAACTGTTATGGCTGGGAGAGGGTGGGATAGGACGTTGTTAAAAATACGATCCACCAAAATGACGGCAACCGAAAACCGAATACCATAGGCGCCCTTTGGGTGAAAAGTTGATGGTAAAGTGCCCACTTTGAGGCTCCGCGTTTCCCCCCCACCTTACTAAAATTCTAGATCCGCCCATACGCGGATCCAGGGGGCAAAGGGGAGGGGCAGATGCAGCCCCCCGATCGATCCTCGGCGCCCCCTGAAATGGTCACGGAGCCCCCCTGAAAGGTCGATGGCACTCGCCTGAAGTGGCGCTTCCCACTCTCCCCCAGGATGCGAAAATCGGTGCTCGCCGATAGGATTTTACGCCCACCTGGTAGGTTTTTCCGGTCAAAAGTGGCGCCCCCTGCTCCGGATGGCGCCCCCCGGGAAGGTGCTCCCCTCCGATTGGCAATCCTGGATCTGCCTATGGATCCGTCACTGTTCAAGAGCAAACAATTCACAGAAAAAGCAGGAAGATATCAAATGTTAGCGGGGAGTGGTGCGGCCAAGATAATTGATGATGCTAACAAATTGTTTAGTTATGTGGATAAAATAATTGGGTCGCCACACGGGATTGGAAGGGGCTCCTGCCTTCTTATGAGATGGGCAGTGTGCTAAAAATATATCGTCAAGTCAATATCAAATGATCAACATTTAGTTTTATACAGTGCACTGTTCACTGCAGTGATACAAGAGTGCTCTGTCCTTTTTCTGTGGGTTTATGACACCCGGTAGGGTTCGTTTTAGCCTCACATATGGCTTTTGTGGTATTTATTTGGCCATTTGGCCGACCCGGTTGCTCGGTTGGTAGAGCGTCGGGCTCCGGCCCGCTGCTGAGAAGCATGCAGTGGCAGTGCATGTCCAGGCTTGAGATCGGTTCCCCTGAGACGCTCCGGCGCTCAATCGTTTGCCCGACGTAGGTCGGCTGTTAACTGACTGATGAGAGGGTGACCTGAGCGAGGCGGCCATCCCTGTGCTTTGTGGGAGGTTAAACTTTGGCTTCTAAATCAACCCTTCATTGTGGGCGTTACTCGTTCGGGTGGTGGGGTCGGGGTCTCCGTGACAAGTCCCTTGAGGACTTTAATGAGACTCAGACTCCAACAGCCGTCGAAATTTATAAAAAACAAGATTTTTTTGTGCAAATACAATTTGAACCTTTTGGCCTTTTTGCAAACCCGGTTTGGCCTTTTTCCGTTGAAAAAAACCCGCAGTCCTGGGCAGCATCTCTAATCTTTAGAATATGGAATAACAAAAATTAGGAGACATTTTTAACACTAGCACGTCTAAATTTTATTAACGCCCCCTCCAAATGGGGGTTTGATCCCCCGAAGACATTATAATGGCCAGCACAAGAAAATCTCCACCGCCCCCCCTCCACTGAGTTTTCCTTAAAAAATGTTCTGCTGTCCTTTCCAGGGGGCGCCTTCCTATCCATGGGTGCTTATTCTTTCCAGAGGGAGCGCCTTTGCTCTCGGGGGGGCGCCTTTTGCTATCCAGGGATGCCTGTGCTAACCAGGGGGTGCATATGATATCAAGGGGCGCCGTTGATCTTCTTCGGAGGCGTCTCTGCTGTCCAGGAGGCGCCTGCGCTATCCAGGGGCACCTATGCTATCCAGAGACCCGGATCGTTTACTCAGGGGCGGGGGCCGCCTTTTGCTGTCCAGGGGTGCCTGTGCTAACCAGGGGCGCATATGCTATCCCGAGGTGCCGTTGCTCTTCTTTAGGGGCGTCTCTGCCGTCCAGGGGTGCCTATGCTATCCAGAGGGTGTGTTCTGTCCATGGGGCGCTTTTGGTATCAAAGGGCTTATTTGCTGTTTTGGGGGCGCCTATCCTATCCAGAGGGCGCCCCTGCTGTCCAGGGAGCGCGATTGCTATTAAAGGGAGCTTATTATATCCAGAGGGGTGCCTTTGCTCTATGGGGGGAGGGGGCGCCTCTTAGTGTACAGGAGTGCCTGTGCTAACCAGAGGGCGCCTATGCTATTCAGGGGCGTCGTTACTCCTCAATTGGGGGTGCCTTTTTCTGTCCAGGGGCGCCTCTGCTGTCTAGAGGTCGCCTTTGCTATCCAGAGGGGCGCTTTTACTCAAGGGGGTGGGCACCTTTTGCTGTCCAGAGTGCAGCTTTGATGTCAGGGGGCGCCATTCATATTTGAAAGTGTATTTTATTTTACACAGAGGGTACTACCCCTTCAGACAGGCGATGTGTCTGATTTTCTCTTAAACCGGCCGGGGGCGCCGGCAAAATCTGGGGGTGCCACCCAAATCCGTGAGGGACTCCCCGTACGAGGTCAATACCAGGTGTGCAAAAATATACTATTGTACACCATCATTTTTTCAAGGTGTGCAACTGCACACCCTGTCCTGCGGAATCCGCCGTCCCTGCCGCCGTTGTTCTCGGGAGGGGGGGGGGTTTCTCTCTTATCTCTCCAGGGGGTGCCTTTCTTATCAAAGGGCGCCTATGTTGTCCAGGGGGCGCCTTTTCTCTGCGGGGGCGCCTTTTGCTGTCAAGGGGTGCCTGTGCTAACCAGGGGGCGCATGTGATATCTAGGGGCGCCGTTTCTCTTCTTCGGAGGCGCCTCAGCTGTCCAGGAGGCGCCTACGCTTTCAAGGGCGCCTATGCTATCCAGAGGGGCGCCTTTACCCAAGGGGGGGCACCTTTTGCTTTCCAGGGCGCAGTTTTGATGTCAAGGTGCGTCATTCATGTATGAAAATGTCTTTTTCACAGAGGATCCTACCTCTTCAGGTTGGCGGTAATTAGGCTTGATTTTCTCTGACCGGCCGGGGGCGCCGGCTGAGGCCTGGGGGGGCGCCTCCCTGGACAAAGCCAAAACAAGTGGTGCAAAAAGATACTTTTGCACCACTTGAAAAAAATCGAGTGGTGCAACTGCACCACTTGCACCCTGGAATCCGCCGTCCCTGACCATCACAATGCCAAATCCTGCCAGATCTTGTTGGATGTGGATTTACAAGAATTGGATTGAAAATGGTGACCATTGCCAAAATCTCTAACCATATTGATTGCATCCGAAAACTATGTGTGGCCACGCCCGACTATGAATGGAAACTGGGACTATTTCTTACACCTATAAAAAAACAAGTACTACAACTCAATAACCTACAAAGTCACTCTTAGAAGTTAAGCAATCTTGACAGCTGGAAATAGCTCACTGCTGGTACCCAAGACGCATCACATATGGAAGTTTTCACAAGTTAGTGTCTCAAGAAATCACACTTAAAAAGTTTTTGGATCACAGCTGCAACAGGACCAGAAAAAATACCATTTTCTTTTCCATGTCAGAAAGAATTTTTGGATTACTCAATGCTGCCTTGATATCAGAGTCCACATGTCACACATCTAGGAGAACACGCCAAAAACAAGGAATGTGTTCCAGCGTAGACTACAGTTGATGCTGCAGCCGCTCAACAAAAAAAAACATAAACACTACTGAAACCTTGCACAAATTTTACTGATTTCATCTCACTTCATCTCTATTTTGGTTTACAGAGTGCAATATAGCTGTTGCTAGTCTTCACACTAAAGCAAACCAGGCAATCAGAGTAGTTAGGTAACCAAAATCATTCAATGTGGAGTCAGAATACAAACTTACCTGCCTAGATTGAACTTTTGACCAAGAACTCAGGAAGGAAGGAAGGCTTCTCCACAAATTTGACTCCAATCACTTGTTTTGTCAAGCTGCAAGAACTCACTCTATTTAGTGAGTTCCTTTTTTGGCACACAAATATGGCCCAACACGCAGTCAGTATCTTTACTCTTGAGAACAAAAATACCTTTTCCTTAAAAAAAAGATAAAAGAGAGAGGGTTCAAACTGACTGCAATCAATCTCGGTAAGTTTTCGTAACTTAATTCACATCTGCTGCAAACCAAACTAATAAATAGCTTTGCAACAAACAAAATGCGCCCGATACCTAATTGTTGTCAATTTCTATTGAAAACTAAGTGAACAAAAAGCGCTTAGTTTGCCGCTATTTTGGAGCGCCCATATTTGGTCTTAGTGTGGAAGAAATTTGGAAGAATCTACTAGTTTCTCCTAAATGATGGAGACAAAAATACATTTAATATTCTTTTTTGAGCTTTTAGCTGCTGTTTTCATCATGTTGGCGCCATTTTTTAATTTTGAAGAGAAAATTGTGGCAATACAGCGAAATTTTTGCATTTTTTATCTGCTTATCTAGCGGCTTGCACTACTAAACTTTGGTGTACCCGTCCTCTATTACCCTGGCCTATATGAGATATATCAATACTGGAGGTACATAGAGACCTGACTGCCATGAGAATACCCCAGTAAAACAACTGCCGATAAATCAAGTATAAATACGCCAAGATACCTTTACTTAAATACGCAAGCTTGAAACTTTGTACGGCTTGTATTGAGGCTTTGTACGGGGCTTGTATTGCTGTGCCAGCGTTAAGCCATCCAGGACCACCACACATTGGTGCCCCCTGAGCTAGTACCTATTTTGTGCCCTTTAAAGGGAGATACGCAAAAAATATTATTGTGGTTTCTTGCTATTTGAAAAATCCGGATTACGAAACTGTCAATGATTTTTGTATCTTGGGCAAAATTTTGGGAGGCCACTCACTTATTATCGAAATAGGTTAATAATCCCGATAAAATGCTAAAACCTTCACCCATCACTTACTTTTCGAAAACTATCTAAAGTTAAAAAGTAATGTTTTTTGTAATAAAAATGTATATTCTCATGTATTGGTATTTGAATTAACTTTAAAAAGTCTTTGAAAATACAAAATTAATTAATACGCCCTAAAAAACGGAAAAAACATAATTACTCACGTCTTCAGCCGTTTCGTACCTCGGGTCTTGAGTAGTTTTCTGCTTCTACCCCAAGATGACGAAACTTTTGCGTCAGAAAGGCCCCGTGACCCCCTATGAGGTGACTGTACCCCCCTATGAGGTGACTGTACGTTCTGATCGGTCAATTGTGATTTCTTAAAAGTCCTATATTTTTGTTTTAATATTTTTTTGGCTGTAACTTTTTTAAAATAACTTTTTATTTAATAGTTTTAAACTTTCATGTCACTGCTTAGGAAAAATGGCACCGGTTTCTTAGAGAAATTGATAGCCGTAGCCGGGGGTAGGTCATTTACATCGATAAGAGGTGTACCGGTAAAGTCATCTAGAAATGTTGACTTTGAGAGCAACTTTAAGACATTTGCAAGCCGAATTCGCAAAAATTATAATGGGACTTCTGAAACAACTTTTTGTGACCTTTTGATCTAGCCAATAATTTTTTTGCGTATCTCCCTTGAAGCTGATCTGGGCCTCTTGAGTTGATTAGGAATTTCATCAGCAGCTCTAGGGCCCTGAGCTTAGCTGGTCACACTGAGGCTGATGAGGGCCCCTGGGCTGGTATGGGGCTCCTGGCCTGATTAAGTGCCTCCTGACTTGATCTGGTACCCCCGAGTTGATATGGTCCCCGAGCTGGTCGGGGTGCTGCCTAAGCACCCCTGATTATATAAATTGCTAATTATACTGATGGATTCTGGGGAGGGATGTGCTAAAAAGGCATGTGCCCCTGAGCTCAGAGAGCAGTCCCCCAAACCAGGATTTCTGCTAATTAATCTAAATGAAGAACTAGTTTTTCACAATTTTCAGCCCTGTCACACCATCCCCACAAAACCACCAGCCTCTTTACCTTTTTTACTCTAACTGGGACTGATCCTCGAAAATATGGAACTTGATAAACGCGTTAAAAGATATCTCTCAAATTATTCCGGCAGCAAAAATGGTCTAATGCCACTTTGCCACTCCTCCTCCTACACCCCTTGAGGGAGCCGCGGAACTTAATCCGCGTTCAACCAGGGCGCACTCGTCACGACAAAACCAGTGGGCATAACAAGTGAATTTTCGACTCCAATATATCTTAGCTTGCACATAGTGAGATATCACAGGCTCCGCTGATTTCTCTGATGTTAAGTACTTCCATGAGTTGGCTGACTTGTCCTTAAATCTATCCAAAACAGTCATGTTTTGACTACTTTGATGAGATTGCGGTGAAATTTTCTTTTTCCGGTTTTAATCGAGCTTCCCTTCTTCTCCAATGTTTGATTTGCATTTTTCTCGTACCAAAGGTACCCAAAAGTTAATATAATTTAAGATATAGCAAGTTTTTTTAGGTTAAAAAGGCGATCCATGAGAATGGCTGGCTATATTAACTTACGTTCTACCGTGCAAAACCGCTCAAGTATAGGGTTCAGTTTTCTGGCTGCGCGCGCTTTCTGCGTAGCGTGAGAAAGTTCTGGAGGCTGTGGCGTCAGAGCGTGTGTGTGACGTCACAGCGTGTGCGTGACGTCAGAGCGTCGGGCGGTTTTCCCCACACGGCCCGGCTAGCTTAAATAACGGCGGAGCCAGGGAATGAGTTTCAAGCTTGCGTATTTACGTATAAAATATTGGCTCTATGGGGAGGCCCCTTCGATTTTCCAGCAGACGTGCATGTGCATTCCCCTATCGATGTCAGTTCATCTGGCTAAGAGACCCCCCTTTTGCATTGATAAATGAGGCCCCTCAGGGGCCTCCGAATATTTCCATGCAGCATATTGGGTGCTCAGCGCATTTTCACCAGGTCATGATGCACATCATTCGAAAGCTCTCAATTGCCCAAACACAGTGCAAAAGTCAAATCTGACCTGGGGCCTCAGGGGTCTCGCTGGGGCCGCCTTGAAAATCTGGGCTCTATGGAGAGGCCCCTTCGATTTTCCAGCAGACGTGCATGTGCATTCCCATCCTGACATCGATAGGGGAATGCACATGCACGTCTGCTGGGAAATCAAAGGGCCTCCCCATAGAGCAAATATTTTCAAAGGTGCCTCAGCGAGACCCCTGAGGCCCCAGGTCGGATTTGACTTTTGCACCGTGTTTGGGCAATTGAAAGCTTTCGAATGATGTGCATCATGACCTGGTGGGCATGCGCTGAGCACCCAATATGCTGCATGGAAATATTTGGAGGCCCCTGAGGGGCCTGATTTATCAATGCAAAATGGTGGTCTTTCAGCCAGATTAACTGACATCGATAGGGGAATGCACATGCACGTCTGCTGGAAAATCGAAGGGGCCTCCCATAGAGCCAATATTTTCAAAGGGGCCTCAGCGAGACCCCTGAGGCCCCAGGTCAGATTCGACTTTCGCACTGTGTTTGGGCAATTGAGAGCTTTCGAATGATATGCATCATGACCTGGTGAGCATGCGCTGAGCACCCAATATGCTGCATGGAAATATTTGGAGGCCCCTGAGGGGCCTCATTTGTCAATGCAAAAGGGGGTCTTTCAGCCAGATTAACTGACATCAATAGGGGAATGCACATGCCCGTCTACTGGAAAATCGAAGGGGCCTCCCCATAGAGCCAATATTTTCAAAGGGGCCTCAGCGAGACCCCTGAGGCCCCAGGTCAGATTTGACTGTCGGACTGTGTTTGGGTAATAGAGAGCTTTCAAATTATGTGCATCATGGCCTGGTGAAAATGCGCCGAGCACCCAATATGCTGCATGGAAATATTCGGAGGCCCCTAAGGGGCCTCATTTATCAATGCAAAAGGAGGGTCTTTCAGCCAGATTAACTGACATCGATAGGGGAATGCACATGCACGTCTGCTGGAAAATCGAAGGGGCCTCCCCAAAGAGCCAATATTTTCAAAGGGGCCTCAGCGAGACCCCTGAGGCCCCAGGTCGGATTTGACTTTTGCACCGTGTTTGGGCAATTGAAAGCTTTCGAATGATGTGCATCATGACCTGGTGGGCATGCGCTGAGCACCCAATATGCTGCATGGAAATATTTGGAGGCCCCTGAGGGGCCTGATTTATCAATGCAAAATGGTGGTCTTTCAGCCAGATTAACTGACATCGATAGGGGAATGCACATGCACGTCTGCTGGAAAATCGAAGGGGCCTCCCCATAGAGCCAATATTTTCAAAGGGGCCTCAGCGAGACCCCTGAGGCCCCAGGTCAGATTCGACTTTCGCACTGTGTTTGGGCAATTGAGAGCTTTCGAATGATATGCATCATGACCTGGTGAGCATGCGCTGAGCACCCAATATGCTGCATGGAAATATTTGGAGGCCCCTGAGGGGCCTCATTTGTCAATGCAAAAGGGGGGGTCTTTCAGCCAGATTAACTGACATCAATAGGGGAATGCACATGCCCGTCTACTGGAAAATCGAAGGGGCCTCCCCATAGAGCCAATATTTTCAAAGGGGCCTCAGCGAGACCCCTGAGGCCCCAGGTCAGATTTGACTGTCGGACTGTGTTTGGGTAATAGAGAGCTTTCAAATTATGTGCATCATGGCCTGGTGAAAATGCGCCGAGCACCCAATATGCTGCATGGAAATATTCGGAGGCCCCTAAGGGGCCTCATTTATCAATGCAAAAGGAGGGTCTTTCAGCCAGATTAACTGACATCGATAGGGGAATGCACATGCACGTCTGCTGGAAAATCGAAGGGGCCTCCCCAAAGAGCCAATATTTTCAAAGGGGCCTCAGCAAGACCCCTGAGGCCCCAGGTCAGATTTGACTTTCGCACTGTGTTTGGGCAATTGAGAGCTTTCAAATTATGTGCATCACGACGTGGGGAAATGCGCCGAGCACCCAATATGCTGCATGGAAATATTAGGAGGCCCCTGAGGGGCCTCATTTATCAATGCAAAAGGGGGTCTTTCAGCCAGATTAACTGACATCGATAGGAGAATGCACATGTACGTCTGCTGGAAAATCGAAGGGGCCTCCCCATACAGCCAATATTTTCAAAGGGGCCTTAGCGAGACCCCTGAGGCCCCAGGTCAAATTTGACTGTTGCACTGTGTTTGGGTAAATGAGAGCTTTCAAATGATGTGCATCATGACCTGGTCAACATGCGCTGAGCACCCAATATGCTGCATGGAAATATTCGGAGGCCCCTGAGGGGCCTCATTTATCAATGTTAAAGGGGGTCTTTCAGCCATATTAACTGACATCGATAGGGGAATGCACATGCACGTCTGCTGGAAAATCGAAGGGGCCTCCCCATAGAGCCAATATTTTCAAAGGGGCCTCAGCGAGACCCCCTGAGGCCCCAGGTCAAATTTGACTGTCGCACTGTGTTTGGGTAATAAAGAGCTTTCAAATTATGTGCTTCACGACGTGGGGAAATGCGCTGAGCACCCAATATGCTGCATGGAAATATTAGGAGGCCCCTGAGGGGCCTCATTTATCAATGCAAAAGGGGGGTCTTTCAGCCAGATTAACTGACATCGATAGGGGAATGCACATGCACGTCTGCTGGAAAATCGAAGGAGCCTCCCCATAGAGCCAATATTTTCAAAGGGGCCTCAGCGAGACCCCTTAGGCCCCAGGTCAGATTTGACTTTAGGACTGTGTTTGGGTAAATGAGAGCTTTCAAATGATGTGCATCATGACCTGGTGAACATGCGCTGAGCATCCAATATGCTGCATGGAATTATTTGCAGGCCCCTGAGGGGCCTCATTTATCAATGCAAAAGGGGGGTCTTTCAGCCAGATTAACTGACATCGATAGGGGAATGCACATGCACGTCTGCTGGAAAATCGAAGGGGCCTCCCCATAGAGCCAATATTTTGAAAGGGGCCTCAGGGAGACCCCTGAGGCCCCAGGTCAGATTTGACCGTCGCACTGTGTTTGGGCAATTGAGAGCTTTAAAATGATGTGCATCATGACCTAGTTGACGCGACACTGGTCGGCGGAGCAGGCCTTATTCTCTGAAGTCCTATGATAGTCGATTATGCCCTAAGGCTCTTTAGTTTTTCACCCCTGGCGCCGAAAATAGTGAATGCAAAATGGAAATTCTGCTGAATTACTGCACTTTAACATGCCCTCGATGTACACAGAAAATTTGAGGAAATTCGTAGGGGCTGTCGATCCCTGCTATATCCTTGCTATATCTCTGCCAAATCTCTGCTAACTTCCGGTACGTCCCTATTTCTTCGAATTTAGTATTAAGTACGCCTAAAAGCTACTAATAAAAGTACTAAGTGAGTGAAAAAATAAACATAGCTGGGCACAAATTCTACTTAAACTGCGCAACAGCGACAAGACAAGTTAAAAATGTTTGTGATGTAGAGCCTGCCAAAAATTTAAACAGGTGGGAAGACACTTATTTTGAGGGCATATTCATTAGGTATATTTGAGATAAGTGCAGGCTAAAGCTAGCTAGAATAAATATTGCTGCCCATGGCTAATCTAAGATGAATGTAGGCTATTGTAAGACTGATGCACTTTCCCATATCAAGCTTGGTTTTTCATTCCTTAGCCTGCTTGTGCCTTAGATTATTTGTGCCCTAGATTGGTTAGATAGATTTGGAACTGGAGGAAGTTGGGAGAGTTGGCGCCAGCAACAGGCTGGCAACAACAGTGATTCAGGTGAGTTTTCATGATCAAATTATCATATCAATATTGTACACATAGCAAATGTGTGCTAATGCAGTCCTCCACAAAGTGTTAACACCCACACTGGAGACGGGCCTGGAACTAACGTGCACTGGAGGGGGCCGAGTAGGCCCCCTTCTTATCTCAGAAAATCACAGCAAATCTCAGAAAGAAATAGACTTCGAAAAACGCTGGTTGGGGGTGTGTTGCTTACTAGCAGTGGTGGTAAGCAACGTACAGGACCTGAACTGCATGGAGTTAAAGCAGGATTTTGACTACAATGGATCTTTCTTTGGTATGTGAATTTCAATACCTCTGTACCTATTAGGCCAATAGACATAATTTTACATCTATGCAGGCTAGTTGCCTCAGAGATTTTACTGCAAGAAGGAATGACCAGGTAGGTGATGATCGTGAGTGGGATGAAAATTTTAAGCATTTGATGTGGTTACAAAAATGCTACCTAAGGTCCACTTTACCAACAAATTTTAGGTAGATCCAAATACTATGTTGACATTGACATTTTTTCCCTTTTGTTGATATATGAGATAGAAGTTTAGTGGGGGGGAGGAAGCTGTGGTTATGGTTCCCAATCGTGTGTACATGTACGCTCCCATTAATAGATAGGTATGTTCCCAATAATGACTATTTTCATGATAATTGCTACATTTAATCATGTGGAAAAGTACCATAATTGGAAACACTCCTTCAAAAATGGAAACTTATTCAAAAAGGGAAATGCATGTCAATGGGGGAAACCGCGGTCAGAGTTGCCAATAATAGTTATGACCCCAATACTGGAAACAATGACCCATAATTGGAAATTTTCCTTCCAAAAACAAAAACATCATCTATGAATGAAAACTCAGTTTACTACTTTCAGGCTGTAATGGTTTGGTGCTAGAACCTTGTCTGCTGCAAAAAGTAAGGGACAGGTAGTGGACATTCAGCATATTGGAAATAGTATTCAAGTATACAATTATTATTTCCAGCTCTGTGTGACAGAGGAGGCACACGTTGCATTGAGTTTGTGACAGCCAGCATACTTTCTGCACCTCTGCTTAACCATAGTTAAGTTACAAGGTTTTTACAACGTCTTCTAGCAGCCCTTGTCGTACTATGGTTCTACCATTGTTCTACATGGTTTTTCCTTGTATTTCCCTTGTTTTCGTGGCACGGATTTTGAACGTACAAGCTTTGCGTTTTACCTAGTAATTTTCCATGTAAAAAAGGGTCTGACAAGGTTTGCCCTTGTAAAAATTTCTTTCTGTGAACAATACTTTCCACTCGCAGGTCACCGGCAAATATTCCAGACAGTTTGCAAAGTTCCGCGATTGATTAGAATAAGTCACATTTACACAGAAAGAAATTTTTACAAGGGCAAACCTTGTCAGACCCTTTGTTTACATGGAAAATTACTAGGGTAAAACGCAAAGCTTGTACGTTCAAAATCCGTGCCACGAAAACAAGGGAAATACAAGGAAAAACCATGTAAAACAATGGTAGAACCATAGTACGACAATGGTTGCTAGAAGACGTACAAACCTTGTAACTTAACTATGGTTAACCTACATGGCAAAGACAATGGCTGACAACGTCCCCACAAGCCCTCTACTAGGTCATGATTACCCCATAACAAGGGTAGAACAAAGCCTGTGTCCGCCTTGTACGCAACCGCAGCATTCCTACAAGAGCGTGACGAGATTAGAACCTTGCTTACACAACCGCTTTACCAGTGCGTAACGGGAAGGGAACAAGGGTGTTGCAAGGCTTCTTACAAGGGTAAAACGAGACTCGGATTGCGTCTTTACAACAGCGGCAGATCCAGGACTTCATTTCGGGGGAAGCTTGGGCGCTCGCGCCTCCCCGCCATAGTGTCTGGACAGCATCCGACTACGCATTTACTTTAGGCACCCTGACATTTCATGGTGTGGAAGGGGGCTTGAGCCCTCTTAGCCCCTTCCCTTGTACCTACCTCTGCTTCAAAAGGAACTTTTCAGTCTCTATGCGAAAGCTAAATCGTTTTCTGGCCCCAAATGCAACCGGAAGACCATCGGTAGAGAAAGGGTAAGCATTGAGCCACCTCTCAAGCAAGAAAATAACCCGCACGTTGTCTTACCCATATCGGTAAAACACAGCATCACTCATCAGGCGCCGATCCATCTGAAGACACCAACAAGATCATATTGGAACTCAACTCACTCTATTTTTCAAACGGGCCCATAAGGCAAACACAATTAGGTTCTACCCACTGCAGGTACCTAAGCCGTATGATCAAATAGTCTGTGCTCGTTTGAGACGAAACACAGAAAGAATTTATTACAAGGTACAAGCTTAAAATTGTGTTTCTACAAGGTTTACCATTGCAGAACAAAAGTTGCACCGTAGTTCAATTACTGAACTAAAACAACCCTGGTTACGTCACTAGCATAAAGCAATGCAATTACTACGGAATGACAACCTTGCCTTGTACCACAATAGTGCGCGACTCGTTCATACCTGGTTCATACCTTGCTTGCGCACCAGCTCTGCACTAACTGAATACTAGGCGTTGTAGTGGCATTGTAAATAGCTGGTAGGTAAAGCTAGGGCGTTGTTGCACCCTTGCTCGGCCATTCTCGTTTGACTATGGTTTCAAATACCTGCTCGGGTTACGGTCGCCATCTTGCTTTCTGTTTACCCGTGGCAATACACAGTGGCCTGCACAGAAAGAATTTATTACAAGGTACAAGCTAAAAATTGTGTTTCTACAAGTTTTTTCCTCGCAGAACAATAGTTGCACCGTAGTTCAATTACCGAAGTAAAACAACCCTGGTTACGTCACTAGCATAAAGCAATGCAATTACTACGGAATGACAACCTTGCCTTGTGCCACAATAGTGCGCGCCTCGTTCATACCTAGTTCATACCTTGCTTGCGCACCAGCGCTGCACTAACTGAATACTAGGCGTTGTAGTGGCATTGAAAATAACTGGTAGGTATGGCTAGGGCGTTGTTGCACCCTTGCTCGGCCATTGTCGTTTGACTATGGTTTCAAATACCTGCTCGGGTTACGGCCGCCATCTTGCTTTCTGTTTACCCGTGGCAATACACAGTGGCCTGGCACGCATGCCGTGTAGGTTAGAATAAATGTGACTTATTTTAATCAATCGTGGAACTTTGGAAGCTGTCTGGAATATTTGTCAGTGATCTGCGAGTGGAAAGTATTGTTCTCTGTTCCAATAGTTGAAAAGTGAGGCATTTTGGAATGGTCAATCCAGGTCCAGGTAAGTAGGGATGTGGTTACTTCAGGCATGTATGCCATGTTGGTATTAAGGCTCATATTTTCGTGTTAAAGGAGCACAGACTATTTGATCATATGGCTTAGGTACCTGCAGTGGGTAGAACCTAATTGTGTTTGCCTTATGGGCCCGTTTGAAAAATAGGGTGAGTTGGGTTCCAATATGATCTTGTTGGTGTCTTCAGATGGATCGGCGCCTGATGAGTGATGCTGTGTTTTACCGATATGGGTAAGACAACGTGCGGGTTATTTTCTTGCTTGAGAGGTGGCTCAATGCTTAGCCTTTTTCTACCGATGGTCTTCCGGTTGCATTTGGGACCAGAAAACGCTTTAACTTTCGCACAGAGACTGAAAAGTTCCTTTTGAAGCAGAGGTAGGTACAAAGGAGGGGCTAAGAGGGCTCAAGCCCCCTTCCACATCATGAAATGTCAGAGTGCCTAAAGTAAATGCGTAGTCGGATGCTGTCCAGACACTATAGCGGGGAGGCGCAAGCGCCCAAGCTTCCCCCGAAATGAAGTCCTTGATCTGCTGCTGTTGTAAAGACGTAATCCGAGTCTCGTTTTACCTTTGTAATAAGCCTGGAAACACCCTTGTTCCCTCCCCGTTACGCACTGGTAAAGCAGTTGTGTAAGCAAGGTTCTAATCTCGTCACGCTCTTGTAGGAAGGCTGCCGTTGCGTACAAGGCGGACACAAGACTTTGTTCTACCCTTGTTATGGGGTAATCATGACCTAGTAGAGGGCTTGTGGGGACGTTGTCAGCCATTGTCTTTGCCATGTAGGTTAACCATAGTTAAGTTACAAGGTTTGTACGTCTTCTAGCAACCATTGTCGTACTATGGTTCTACCATTGTTTTACATGGTTTTTCCTTGTATTTCCCTTGTTTTCGTGGCACGGATTTTGAACGTACAAGCTTTGCGTTTTACCCTAGTAATTTTCCATGTAAACAAGGGGTCTGACAAGGTTTGCCCTTGTAAAAATTTCTTTCTGTGAACAATACTTTCCACTCGCAGGTCACCGGCAAATATTCCAGACAGTTTGCAAAGTTCCACGATTGATTAAAATAAGTCACATTTACACAGAAAGAAATTTTTACAAGGGCAAACCTTGTCAGACCCTTGTTTACATGGAAAATTACTAGGGTAAAACGCAAAGCTTGTACGTTCAAAATCCGTGCCACGAAAACAAGGGAAAACAAGGAAAAACCATGTAGAACAATGGTAGAACCATAGTACGACAAGGGCTGCTAGAAGACGTTGTACAAACCTTGTAACTTAACTATGGTTAACCTACATGGCAAAGACAATGGCTGACAACGTCCCCACAAGCCCTCTACTAGGTCATGATTACCCCATAACAAGGGTAGAACAAAGCCTGTGTCCGCCTTGTACGCAACCGCAGCATTCCTACAAGATCGTGACGAGATTAGAACCTTGCTTACACAACCGCTTTACCAGTGCGTAACGGGAAGGGAAGAAGGGTGTTGCAAGGCTTCTTACAAGGGTAAAACGAGACTCGGATTGCGTCTTTACAACAGCGGCAGATCCAGGACTTCATTTCGGGGGAAGCTTGGGCGCTCGCGCCTCCCCGCTAGTGTCTGGACAGCATCCGACTACGCATTTACTTTAGGCACTATGACATTTCATGGTGTGGAAGGGGGCTTGAACTCTCTTAGCCCCTCCCCTTGTACCGACCTCTGCTTCAAACGGAACTTTTCAGTCTCTATGCGAAAGCTAAAGCGTTTTCTGGCCCCAAATGCAACCGGAAGACCATCGGTAGAAAAAGGGTAAGCATTGAGCCACCTCTCAAGCAAGAAAATAGCCCGCATGTTGTCTTACCCATATCGGTAAGACACAGCATCACTCATCAGGCGCCGATCCATCTGAAGACACCAACAAGATCATATTGGAACTCAACTCACCCTATTTTTCAACCGGGCCCATAAGGCAAACACAATTAGGTTCTACCCACTGCAGGTACCTAAGCCATATGATCAAATAGTCTGTGCTCGTTTGACACGAAAATATGAGCCTTAATACCAATGTGGCATACATGCCTGAAGTAACCACATCCACGAGTAAACAGAAAGCAAGATGGCGGCCGTAACCCGAGCAGGTATTTGAAACCATAGTCAAACGACAATGGCCGAGCAAGGGTGCAACAACGCCCTAGCTTTACCTACCAGCTATTTACAATGCTACTACAATGCCTAGTATTCAGTTAGTGCAGCGCTGGTGCACAAGCAAGGTATGAACCAGGTATGAACGAGGAGCGCACTATTGTGGCACAAGGCAAGGTTGTCATTCTGTAGTAATTGCATTGCTTTATGCTAGTGACGTAACCAGGGTTGTTTTACTTCGGTAATTGAACTACGGTGCAACTATTGTTCTGCAATGGTAAACCTTGTAGAAACACAATTTTAAGCTTGTACCTTGCAATAAATTCTTTCTGTGTATTCTTACCTACATGGCATGCGTCCCAGTCCAGTGTGTATTGCCACGGTTTGGTTCCATACATGTATATTCAAGAAAAGAGAAAAGCACACTCGTTAAAAATACAAACATGGCAAACAAGCAGTTAAATGGATAAAATAAACGTCCGACCGGACGCCACAACGCCGACACACGATAGGCGCCGCGCATCACGCACCCGTGACCGCCCTCAGCCACTCCTACACACGTACACACGCGCGGGGGAGCCGGGGTGCAAGTTGGTGTCTGTCGGGCGAGAGTGCAGCTGGGCGGCCGGAGCCGCGCGACGCGGGGTCGGCGAGTAACGGCCGACGGAACCCCGTCGATACGACAGGCGCCGTGTATCTCGCACCCGTGACCGCCCGTTCAGCGCGAGGCCTCTTAAACAGTAACGCCCGGGCGGGCACGGGCGCGGACATGAGTGTAAACGTGTAGGCAAGCTCGTGATTCTCGCGATGTGGATAAGCAAGTGTGAGTGTCCGGGTGGAGAATATAAACTTGCAAGTGTGGATGAGTGGGATGAAAGAAAACTAAATCATTGTAAGCGCAAACATGTAAGAAAGATAACGACTGACAAGAAAGCTAATGACTGATATGGACCACACGAGGTGAAAACCACCCAGGCTTGACTCGCATGATCAACCGAGCCCGCCGGACACCAGAGCCACCACAGTCAGCACAAGAGGCTTGTGGCGGCGATATCAATCACAGGATGTAACTAAGGCACATACTGCACATGTCAATTAGGCACCCAGAGCCGACATACAGTTGACCCGACCGTTCGGCAGCATGACCTCTCACGCACAGAGTCTTCACGAGCCTCCACAACATCACCCCTCCGATGCCACGCACCGACCCCGTACCACGCGCCGAGCCCGCACCACGCGACCAGCCGCACCACGAGACGATCCAGCGCCGCCACCAGCGCCAGACCGGGACAGGCTAGATACCCGTCCCGCTGGGGGAGGGGCGGCCGCACGAGGGCCAACCCCGCAGGCGCTCGAGCTCACACTTCAGCCGTCCGACGGCACCGGCGCCGCTGCAACGCCCAGACAGAGACCGGATGACACATCCTCCCTCGGCGCGTCCAGAGCATGCGACCGCGATGAGGCCGGCCCCCGCCGCCTCCCAGGATCGCCCACGGTGCAGCAGCAGCAGCATTGCTCAGGAAACAGCGGGACGCCGCCCGCGGTCGATGTCGGGCCCAGCGGACCACCGGCAGCAGCAGGAGACGGGCTCCAACCCGTCGACGCACCACCAGGGGCATGCGACCGTACACAGAGGCCAGCCAGGGCCCCGTAAGTCGGCAGCAATCTCGGGGCCGACAGCTACAGACCTGGCAGGGGAGGGGTCATCAGGAAAGACAATCACAGGGCTGTTATGATCTAGGTCTGGAGTGGCGGTGAATACTAAGACTGGGGCAAATTTAAAAAACGGTGGTGCAGGCTCCAAGAGACGGGAAAGCCACGAGGGCCTGTCTTCGACCTCCCTTAACCTATATTTTACGAAGACTTCCCCAATTACGAAAGAAGATCAACCACTCACTCGGTGCGCGATCGTTAACTTTCCACATACAGTAGACGGGGGAGAAAGAAAAACAGAAAAATGGGCACCGGGCATTTTTAGAATAAGAGTGCAACCCTAGAATCGCCTCACATCCGGCAAAGACAAACAAGTACCTATCCTCACTCGACCATTACAGAAGATTCTACCTAGCTCAAAAAAGTAAAGTGAAAGAAAAGAAAACTATATTGATAGAAAAAACTACATTGCATGCCTCAATACAGGTCAACATACATCTTCTTTATGACCTTTTTAAAAGCTGATTTGATCCGAGGAACGTCATTCATGTCCCTGATTTTGGATGCAAGATCATTATTCCACACACGCGGGGCTGAGATGAACAGAGAAAATTTACGATAAACAAGGGCGGTGAAAGGTACCTCAAAGTGCTTTGGTTGTCTCAAAATCCTGTCTCTGTTCGGTAATGCAAGCACAAATTTTTCGGCCATGGGTCTAGGCAGGGTATTTTTTAGAAAATCGTGTAGAACAGTAATCTGAGAAAATTTATGCAAGTCAGCTAGTTTCAGGATATTGTATTTTTTGAAGATGGGGCTGGTATGAGCAAGATAATCTGCACCATCGATGATTCTAACAATTTTTTTCTGGAGCGTACTTAATCTTTTTAATCTAGAGGGGAAAGTAGATCCCCAGACTTGAACACCATAAGAGAGATGAGGTAGAATTAAAGAGTTGTAAAGAAGAAGAAGGTGCTCTGATTTCAAAAAGAATCTGCTTTTCGCGATAATGCCTATATTGCGGGAGACCGTGTTTTCAACATTTCTGACGTGTGAGTCCCATTTAAACTTTTCATCGATAGTGATGCCTAAATATTTTACCGAATGCTGTCGCCTGACTGTCTCACTATTAATGGTGATACTTAAGTTGGCTTGATTATCGGTACTGGAGAAAAGTTGGTAAGATGATTTTTTGGGGTTGACAGAAAGCCGATTACTAGTGAGCCAGCCCATTATTAACGGGATGTTTCTGTTGACAGTTTGTTGTAGTTCAGAGGTATCCTTGGCTACAAAGGTTAGTAAAGTGTCGTCAGCGAATTGGAAAAATTTGCACTCATGCGAACTATTGACAATGTCATTTATATATAACAAAAAAAGAACTGGGCCTAGAATAGAACCTTGAGGAACGCCATGGTACATGCTTTGCTGACTTGTAGAGAGGCTGGAGTTAAATTTGACCATTTGAGTACGATTAGCAAGATATGAGCGAAAAAATGCAAGAGAATTTCCTCTGATGCCATAAAATTTTAACTTTTCAAGCAAAATATCGTGATTAACCGTATCGAAAGCTTTAGAAAAATCCAGGTAGATGGCAGCACATACTTTTTCATCTGAGAGGGCTGAAGTAACATAGTCATGAAACAGGGCAATTGGCATATAAGTGCTGTGCGATTTTCTGAAGCCAAATTGATAATCATTTAGAATGTTTTGAGAATCAATAAAGCAAGAAAGCTGAGCAAAAACAATTTTTTCCAAAATTTTGGAGACAATGTTAAGAAGACTTATCGGTCTATAATTACTAAGGGAGGTTGGGTCGGATGCCTTATAGACTGGAACTACTAAAGCCCTCTTCAAGATACGGGGAAACGTTCCATTGGCGATGCAAAGGTTAATTACATGTGTGAGAGGTTGCACTAGAGTTGAGGATAGAGCTTTGAGTATTTTAGGAGTGAGACAGTCAGACGTAGCAACTGAGCTTGACAAATTTTGGATAATAGTAAGTAAAGAGGGAGCATCTACTTGAGTTAGAACAAATTGTCGTTCAGGGCTAGGGAGGTTATCTAAATAAGCTATGGGGTTGACGTTGGATTGTTGAAGGCTGCTGTCTAAAGTGGCTGCTATTGACCCAAAGAAGGCATTAAATTTATTTGCAATTTCAACAGGATTCGTTATTTCATTACCATTAGCATTTAAGTGAGGGGGAGACTCTTGTTTTGACTTGTTTTTATGTAGGATTGAGTAGAGAACTTGCCAGAGCTTGGAAGAATTCGATTTGTGCTCTTGAAGTTTCCGATCAAAATATATTTTTTTGCTGTTCTTATCAGGCTATTCAGTCTGTTTCTATATCTTCTGAATTCTTCCTTATTATCCGTGGTTGGGTCACGAAGAAATATTTTATACAGTTCATTTTTCCGGTTAATAATTTGCAAAAGTGAGAAGGAAATCCAGGGTTGAACGGGGATGGATCTCCTATTTCTTTTTGTTCTGCTAAGGTTATCAATTTCAGAAGTGATGGTAGAAATAAAAAAATCCATGGTAGATTCGGGTTCCTGCATTTCTGTAATATTTGAGAGTTTCTGTGCTAATACATACTTGAGGTTTTCTATTTTCCTGAAGTCAAAACAAAGTTGATTGAGAGCGTGGTGATTTTTTTGCTTGCTTATGACAGGTTGTAGCGATAAACAAATAGGGAGGTGGTCGCTAATGTCCGAAATAGCAACATGTGAGTCTTTCACCAACATTAAGTCATTACAGAAAAAATTACCTATCAGCGTACTGGAATTTGATGAGACCCTAGTTGGCAACGAAATACACGGGAAAAATCCTAGGGCTGCAAAAGTATTTAAGAAAAGAGCTGACTGGTGTGATGAAGAATGTTTTAATATATCTACATTAAAGTCTCCTCCTAGAATACATGATCTGGACTCTGTGTTAGCTAAATCTAGTGTTAATTCAAGATGCTCCAGGAAATCTGTTAGCAAGAATGATGGGGACCTGTAAGAAGAACCTATGAGAATCGCGATTTGGTTAGGGAGTTTGAGTTCAATAAATACTGTCTGGAATTCAAGCCTAGAGGTCTCTAATTCGTCCCTTCTAGTATATGCCAAAGAGCTATCAATATAAATTGCAGCGCCTTTCCCTCTGCTTTGAGAGGGAGAGGTTACTTCTAGTCTATACCCAGGGAGTTGATAAAACTGAGCACAAGATGAATCAATCCAAGTTTCACTGATCAAAATAACCGAAGGTTTTGAATGCAGCTGATGGGTTAGAAATACCAAGTTATCAAAATTTTTTGAAAGGGAACGAATGTTTACATGCAGGACCATAATTTCCTTCGAAAAACCTCCATGTGGGCTATTAGTGTTTGAGGAATTTTTAAGATCCAAGTAGTCACATCTTTCTAGAATTGATTGAAATGGTATGTGGGATATATTTTGATCATCATTGAGGCACTAGTAATCAGGTACAAATCTTGGCAAAATTTTTCAGAGAAAAAAAGAAAGAAAAGAAAAAAACAAATTATGAAACCAAATTAACAGCACTAACCAGTACAGGCAAGCCAAACAGACTATGTGGGACCAGCTCTATGTGCTTACATGCAATATTTAACAGTGAGCAAACACTATACCACACAGGCTCAATAACCTCCTAGCTAAAACCTGAGAAACATTGTAACCTTGATGGACCAGCTGCACACGCTCAAACCTCAAGGGAATGCCAGAACAGGAACCGAAGTTTTCTCCCCAGTCCAACTAGGGGCCCTAGGGAGACCTAGCTGGAGGGGGTCTGATGGCACGGCCACTCCTGCTTTTAGCAGCGACAGTTGGGGAATTGCCTTTGTGCTCAACTACTTTTCCAGGTGTGGCTCTATACAGCCTGCATGCTCCAGGAGCCAGCAGGGAGCCCGAGGATGATTCAACAGGAAGCGAATCAGGATCAGCCAGACCACCACCACATGAGGCCAGCGAGCTCTCTCCAGGAGGGGAAGGCGCCACAGCAGGACCGGGCACAGGTGAGACCGGGCTCGGAGGCGGATGGCTCACACCCCCAGGGGACAATTGAGGATCATGCCTGATGTCGGTCGCAGGCCCAGAGGATGCCCCATGGTCCGACATGGGCACCTCCACATTAAGGTAGGCAGAGACCTCAACTGAGGCAGAGCCCCTCCCAGATCCAGCAGCAGAACACCCCCGATCAACACCGGGGAGGCCCAGGGCCCCAGACCCAGGAGGGCGGACCAATCCTGTCTCGCCCAAGCGACCAGCACCAGGGGAGGAAGCCACATCCCCAGTCAAAACATCACCCCGAGCCACAATGACCTGGCCATGCCCGACCAATGGCGAACCCCCACGGCCCCCAGAAGCTCCTCCCGAGATCACAGATCCCACCCCAGTGGCAACAGGCACATTATCCACAGATGCCTCGCCAGGCTCCTGCACACCACAGAGGGCAAGGATGTCATTCCTTGTGGCTCCCACCATCACCTCAATGGCCCTACTGGCCCCCTGGGCTTTACAAAAATCCTACCCTGGCTGGTGTAGTGCGTTGTCAGGGGGCTCCTGTCCTTGGGACGATGGATGTCACGCAGGATTTTCACTACAGCCAATCTTTCAGATGTGAGGCTTTCATGAACAGAAAGGCCTCTTTTCACTGGCCTGATGCGTTTCTTATATACTGCTTCACGTTCATTGTGATTCAAGAAGCGTACAAGGATGACATTTTTGTTTTGCAGCCTGTGGCAGGCAGATATTGCCAAATGGTGGAGACTGATGCCCAGGTAATCTCTGATTATGGTCAGGGCAATGACTAGGGTGTCCTCAGACACATGGAACCTAGGGACAGCCTCTCCAGACAGAAGGAGTGTCGAGAGGCGACTATATTGAGCCTGGACCTCAACAGCAGTTCTGAGCTTGTCCTGCACTTCATGAGTTGCAGAGCACTGAGCCTTGATGGAAGTCAGGCTTGATTCCAAAGATGAGCAGGTTGAGTTCACTGAGGCCAGGTTTGTCTCCACAAACTCACGCCTCTCGACATTCTCAGAAACAACAAATTGAAGCCCTTGTAATTCAGTCCTCAAACTGGCAACACTTTCTTTGAGATCCTCTATCTCCCTACGTAACCCAGCATTCCCTTCTGTTAACCTCTCGAAACGTGTGTCCACATATTTAGCATTTAATTTAGACATTTTACCTAATAGAAAGCAGGATGTGAGTCAGAACTAGGCCTATGATTCAGTTGGGGATACCGAGCAGCAGCGAAATGAGCGCTTACGTGTCAATTCATTCAATCAGTAATGAGCTAACCCCCGGGCGAGAGCAGTCGGTCCATCAATTATTCCCTCAAGCCCAAGCTGCCATGTCCAAGAATTTCCAGTTGATAAGTGAAACGATCAGTACAAACCTTAAATCGAGATCCAAGCCAAGCTACCTCAAGAGAGAATAACGTGCCCAGAAATTTGTGAGGCGATTGAATTGTTATTAGGTACTTCTTCCTTCAACCTGCTTCTTTTGTTGTTCACTAATCGCTTGCTGACAAAGTGGAAGCCTCTCCCATTCGCCAAATACAAAATAAAGTTCATTGTTTAATAAATGAAAGTTAACAAACAAACAAAAAAACAAACCCAACAGTAGGTAACAGTAAACTATATCTATAGATCCTCTGACAAAAACCTCTGGGAATTTACCAGCTGAATAAGGGCAACCAGTTTTCCAAATCAACAACGAAAACAAAACCTACACTCGATAAACTTACGCGAATTTAGTTGATTGCAAAATAGTTAATTGCAAAATGCGGAAAGAACGGGGTCAACACGATCGCACACCGGTGTAACAAGTCGATTGAACCCACTTTTACCCGATTTATTCCGAAGAAATCACTTAAATTTATGACAAAATAACGGGAGCACTAGCACCACACGTCCACACAGGATGGGCTAGGATGCCAGATCAGAAAGCAAGATGGCGATCGTAGTACAAGCAGGTATTTGAAATCATAGTCAAACGACAATTGCCGAGCAAGGGTGCAACAACGCCCTAGCTTTACCTACCAGCTATTTACAATGCTACTACAACGCCTAGTATTCAGTTAGTGCAGCGCTGGTGCACAAGCAAGGTATGAACCAGGTATGAACGAGGAGCGCACTATTGTGGCACAAGGCAAGGTTGTCATTCTGTAGTAATTGCATTGCTTTATGCTAGTGACGTAACCAGGGTTGTTTTACTTCGGTAATTGAACTACGGTGCAACTATTGTTCTGCAATGGTAAATGTAAAGTGCCGCGCGCCGATCTCGAAAGGGCAGCTCGAAGACTGGAAAACCATTTCTTACGAGACGGTTTTATTCCGTTTCTGCGGACGAAAACGAGCATCACAATTCGGAAAAACCCCCATGCTCACAGGGACGCCACTTCGAGCCAAATATAACGTAATTATCGATTAATCCGTTCCACGACCAACTCTAAATATCCATCATACTAATACCTTGAAGCATAACTTCACAATTATTGAGTGACGTTACCTACTAGGCGCTAATCCGAAACACAACACTTTTGAAATCTAAACGTACCGACTCGTTGCGCTTCCATAGATGACAGCAACGCGCAGCTTCTACATCTCGCCGTACACAGACATCTGGCTCCATCACGGGACCCCACCGGCTCGGGATCACGGCTCACAAATAGTCACATGGCCGCCAGAGACCTACGAGTTAAACGTGTCGTTACAAATATATAAAGATAACTCGAAAACCCAGAAAATGTCGGTATGGAAAATTTCTGATTTAACTCAATATCAAAGCATATCACGCATAGCAAATCACATTGATAAGCGTGCCGTAAACTACTTACGGAGGCCAGCCGGGCTCTACGCACATCTTGTCACCACAGCGTCCGTCAGCGAAAAGACCAACGCCCCTCGACAGCCGACCCAGGTCGCCACATAGCGCCCGCAGCAATTCGCATGACGTCAGTCAAAGTCCCTACACACAATACGCACTATCGAAATCATCGCACCTCCTACTGAAGCCTCAGACCTTTCACGACTCAAGAACCGCCTATCTAGAATATTCTACGAAACAGAGCAAATCACGCCTATTCCAAATGCTAAGCAATTATTAAACCTCAGCACTAGGCTCACGTCACGTGACGTCAGTGGCCTGACCCAAGTTTACCACGGGCCGCCAGCCGTCTAGCGGCAGGAGTACAAATCGACAGTACACATTGATCCCGTCCTCGGCGCTCCCAACAATACGACTGATACTTTGCCAACAGGGCTGCAAACGGGCGCTTACAGTAAACCTTGTAGAAACACAATTTTAAGCTTGTGCCTTGTAATAAATTATTTCTGTGTGTTTATTTGGCTATTTTAGAGGAAATAAAATTTTGCCATTCTTTGGCCATTTTTCTAGCTCGGTTTGACCTTTCCCGCTGAAAAAGCCTGGCAGCCCTGGGAGCATCTATAACCTCTAGACTTGGAATAACTAAAACATTGAGAAACCTTTATTTTTACACTAACCCGTCTAAGTTTAATTAGACCCCTCAAAATGGGGTCTTGACCCCTTGAAGACGCTATAATGGCCAGCACAAGAAATACCCCCCCCACTGACTTTTCCTTTAAAAATTCCCTGCATTTCACTCATGCATTTCCTACGGCGAGGCCTTGGCTCGTACCGCACCTCTGGTCCCCGGTATCAACCGGTATAAACCGGTATACCTCTGGTCCCCGGTATAAACCGGTATAAACCGGTATACCTCTGGTCCCCGGTATCAACCGGTATAAACCGGTATACCTCTGGTCCCCGGTATAAACCGGTATAAGCCGGTATACCTCTGGTCCCCGGTATAAACCAGTATGCCTCTGGTCCCCGGTATAAACCGGTATAAACCGGTATACCTCTGGTCCCCGGTATCAACCGGTATAAACCGGTATACCTCTGGTCCCCGGTATAAACCGGTATAAGCCGGTATACCTCTGGTGCCCGGTATAAACCAGTATGCCTCTGGTCTCCGGTATAAACCGGTATAAACCGGTATACCTCTGGTCCCCGGTATCAACCGGTATAGGCCGGTATACCTCTGGTCCCCGGTATAAACCAGTATGCCTCTGGTCCCCGGTATAAACCGGTATAAGCCGGTATACCTCTGGTCCCCGGTATAAACCGGTATAAACCGGTATACCTCTGGTCCCCGGTATAAACCAGTATGCCTCTGGTCCCCGGTATAAACCGGTATAAACCGGTATACCTCTGGTCCCCGGTATCAACCGGTATACCTCTGGTCCCCGGTATAAACAATCCCGGATGGTCGGTAGATTAAACCGCTCTCTATCTTACGCTATCTTTATTTTCTTAAAGTGAGGTCTCTTGACCTGCACTGGCTACCTCACCTAAAATAGCATGGACCAAAATGTTGACGCAAGTTGCCAAAAAAATCAAAGAAATGGTGTGCTAAGTACGGCGACACAGCGTGTTCCAGTTTTCAGGCCTTTTGTTAAGAACCTGACGTGGCGGGTACCTGTTCTCAGCAATGCACCTGTTACGAGGCCAAGCGTGAGCTTATTTTCCTAATTTTTCCCTTTTGAAAACTCGGTGATTACTTTTGTAGGTTCGAGTCTAGATCTCTGTTTTAAGGCTGTAGGTACATATATTCTGGTAAATAAAAAGAAAGTTTTCATAGTCTTAAAGGGAGATACGCAAAACATTGTATGGGCTAGATCAAAAGGTCACAAAAAGTTGTTTCAGAAGTCCTATTTTCATTTTTGCGAATTCGGTCTGCAAATGCCTTAAAATCGTTCTCAAAGTCAACATTTCTAGACGACTTTACCGGTACACCTCTTATCGATGTAAATGACGTATCCCCGGCTAAGGCTATCAAATTCTCTAAAAAAACCGGTCCCATTTTTCCTAAACAGTGACTTGAAAGTTTAAAACTATTGAATAAAAAGTTATTTTAAAAAAACTACAGCCAAAACTGATATTAAAACAAAAATATAGGACTTTTAAGAAATCACAATTGACCAATCAGAACGTACAGCCACCTCATATGGTGGTCACGTGACCTTTCTGACGCAAAAGTTTCGTCATCCTGGGGCCGAAGCAGAAAGCGACTCAAGACCCGAGGTACAAACCGGCTGAAGACTTGAGTAATTATGTTTTTTCTGTTTCTAGTGCAAACTAATTCATCTTGTATTTTCTAAAGGCTTTGTAAAATTAATTCATATAGAAATACAGAAGTGCAGATATTTTTATCACAAAAAACATTACCTTTCAACCTTTAATAGTTTTCGAAAAGTAAGTAATGGGTGAAGGTTTCAGCATTTTATCGGAACTGTTAACCTATTTCGATAATAAGTGGGTCGGCCTCCCAAAATTTTGCCAAATGTACAAAAATAATTGACAGTTTCTTAATCAGAATTTTTCAAATAGCAAGAAACCACAATAATAATTTTTCGCGTATCTCCCTTTAATGGGCCCAGCATCCATTTATACCAGCTCAGTCTTTCACTAAGTTTATTGCTGTAGTTTCCCAAAAAAACCCGCCCTCCTAAGGCTGTTTAACTGGTTGTGCAGATATTTCTACTGCCGAGCAATGTCAACACTAGGTAATAAATTCACCGAATTCTATGGACGGACCAACAGGTCTTCGGCTTCACATATGGTCTTCGGCTATCGCACATACAAAAACAAATATGGTGTGAGCGCCGCAGCCGATCCACCCTACTCTTCTCCTGTGTTCCTTGCATTCCTCTGATACGGGAGAAACATAAAACTAATCCAGTCAACCACAAACAATATTTGCCTTAAAGCCTGTTGTTATGTATGTAAAAGTGTACCTGCAGTGCTAGAATTTCTTTCTACCATTCACTGTCCTTTGGGAGAGGGGGGCAAACTACATGATGCCCCCCTTCCGGCGCTTTGGGGGAGGGCCATGGCCGGAATGCCCCCCCCGCGTCCGCCAATGTGCTAGGTTGCGATATTAGTTGATTGATAGGTCGTTTGCGGGAATGACCCAGGTTAAAGGATTGTCGAACGGCGTAGCAAGTAGACAATATCAAGACGCCGTCGCCCAATTCAGCTTATTGTCATGCAAACACAGAACAATGGCACAACGCCGACTGCCAGTGCGGCAGCGCGCGCTGTACTGTATACTCAGTGCACAAAGTCGGCAGATGACCAGCGTGATAAATCACGGTAATTTCAGTGATTTGGGTCGGCGCTGTAGATCATTCACCTTCCGTTCAGATTATGTTCGGACCAATGTGGGTCTTTTATGTCCTCCATGGTGCTTGGAGTCACTGCATCGGCTAGCTTCTGAGGTAGTAATCAGCTGCAAAATGGCCAGGAAGGCAAACGGTAGGGCCGCCAGAGGGGAAGGGAACACATCGCTGGATGTGTGACGCCGACCCTGTTGCGATACAACGGAACCTTGGCCAGTGGCAGGTGGCACAAACGCGTTGTCCGGTGGTCTGGGGGTGAGCAGGTGGCAGAGAGCGGTCCACTCCCCGCCGACAGCTGACAGCTGCAGCTAGCCGGGCCGGACTGGAGACAGCTGGATTTGGGCCGGACTGGAGACAGCTGGATTTGGGCCGGACTGGAGATAGCTGGATTTGGGCCGGACTGGAGACAGCTGGATTTGGGCCGGACTGGAGACAGCTGGATTTTGGCCGGACTGGAGACAGCTGGATTTGGGCCGGACTGGAGACAGCTGGATTTGGGCCGGACTGGAAACAGCTGGATTTGGGCCGGACTGGAGACAGCTGGATTTTGGCCGGACTGGAGACAGCTGGATTTTGGCCGGACTGGAGACAGCTGGATTTGGGCCGGACTGGAGACAGCTGGATTTGGGCCGGGCTGGAGACAGCTGGATTTGGGCCGGACCGGACTGGACGCCGACTTTGTGGTACCAGGTATCCAGTGCAGCCACTCCATGTCAAACGAAGGGCTGGGCGAGCACGCGCTTTCGAGAAGGTTTCCACGATAACAAATCCGGATACGAATACATTAAACATCGACGAAACGGAAACGGAGCCTCAAGTGAGGTCAAATCTCGTCAACCGAGGCTTCAATCGTCAACCGAGGTCATTTTGTTATCAGCTGAAATGTGCTGTTGAAGCAATGAAGCAAGAAGCAATAACGAAAAGAGTCTTGCATATGTCAGCCGTGTCAGAAAACCGTACTGGTAGTGGGAAAAGAATTTAAAGACGTTGGTTTGTAAGCAAAGGTTCAAACACACTCGTAACGCGGGAAAATACCCTGAGGGCAATTCCTTCCGCAGCAGAAGAACAAAAGAACAGCAGCAGTTACGGTTACATATCGTGTTTGGGCTGCCGCAGAAGAGGAAGGGGAGGGTCTCAGCCATACGCGCAGTCTCAAAGCAGTTGACAAGAAACTTGGACTGAACTGAGGAGTCAGCATGACGTGGCTGGTATCTCTGACGGTGGCGTGTCTCTGCATCCAGGGCACCTCCACTTCTCTCGCCAGTGACACCTTCAGCAGAACTCCCAACCACAGATTCGCCGCAGTCACTGCAGCGCCTGTGCGGGCAGAGGTTTCCCTTCAGCAATGCTGCCACATCTGCCTCAGCGCTTCTCCCAGTTGTGAGGGCCTGGCGTACAGTAGCCGATCAAAAGAGTGTAACATCTACACTGCGACAGGAGCGCTGGAGACCGGCGAACCCGGCTCCCTCCAGCACTTCTTCAAACGTCTACCGCAGCCTACCACTTCAGCCACCTCTACACCCTCCCCTACAACCACCTCTACAACTACTTCTACAATTTTTTAGACTTACGTCTTCAGCTACTTTTACAACCATCTCTACAACTACTTCTACAAAGACGTCTTCAGCTACTTTTACAACCATCTCTACAACTACTTCTACACAGACGTCTTCAGGTACTTTTACAACCATCTCTACAATTACTTCTACACAGACGTCTTCAGCTACTTTTACAACCATCTCTACAACTACTTCTACAAAGACGTCTTCAGCTACTTTTACAACCATCTCTACAACTACTTCTACAAAGACGTCTTCAGGTACTTTTACAACCATCTCTACAACTACTTCTACAAAGACCTCTTCAGGTACTTTTACAACCACACAGGAGCCGTGCTCCCAGAACATCATCAGCGCCGCAGCCTGCACCGCCAATAACATTGCAAACAGCGTTATCAGCCTACTTGGTTAACTTGGTTAATTATGAACCTAATTGGTCAGCTGTGACCAGGAAGGTGGAGCTCGTGTGGGGCTGTTAGTGCTATCTTCGGTTTTTGCACCTTCATATTTACTCTTATCAGTGGCAATTGCTATAGTAGGACGTAATGTTGTCTGTGTGTGTGTGTTTTTTGGACTTACCAGCACGTCAAGCGCTGAGGTTATATGATGTCACCAACTCGCACACTGTTGGATCTACATTATGGGGACTCGCACACTGTTGGATCTACATTATGGGGACTCGCACACTGTTGGATCTACATTATGGGGACTCGCACACTGTTGGATCTACATTATGGGGACTCGCACACTGTTGGATCTACATTATGGGGACTCGCACACTGTTGGATCTACATTATGGGGACTCGCACACTGTTGGATCTACATTATGGGGACTCGCACACTGTTGGATCTACATTATGGGGACTCGCACACTGTTGGATCTACATTATGGGGACTCGCACACTGTTGGATCTACATTATGGGGACTCGCACACTGTTGGATCTACATTATGGGGACTCGCACACTGTTGGATCTACATTATGCGGACCGGAAAGACAATTTCCGAAAGCAACGCTATGAGCCGGGGTCACCAGTGTGGAGGTGGAACACGCTCTCCGACGCCGGGCCCTCACCAGTAGCAGGTAGTTTATGACATTGCGTGGTTCCACAGGTCATAACACTTAGCACATTGAAGCAATCATAAGAATGACGGGGGTTTAGCGTCGCACCCAATACCCGACTTATATGGCGTGGATAAGTTCTGCCTGTTAGGAGTTTTTTTGGTGGGGAAGAGGCTGGGGATTAGGTTCTGAGAGTCGGCCAGTCCTTGACCCGGGACCTGTGGTTTCGGAAGCAGGCGATCTACCATTGAGCTACCACACATACCGATCTACCATTGCGCATTCCCACACATAAATCATCGGACACGGATAGCACGGATTAACGTGAGTTCAATCCCCACGGCGGGAAACCGCCTTCCGTGTCCGATCTGACCCGGTGGAGAGGATCCTTAAACACCAACGCCAATACTCCCTGTAATTGGGCAAGTGTGCCTGTTGGGAGTGGCCCTAATCAAATAGAAAAATTAAATAAATAAAATAGGAGTGATACATCACCATCAGGTTATTGCCTGATGTTACGCCGTGTGACCGACGGCGATATCGGACCTCCGCTCTCGGCCGGGGCCACCATGTGAAGCCACGGGTCTGATGTGTCGCCGACTGATGCAGCTGTATCCGCAGGTCCGATGTGTGTCGCACGCTGCAGTGCTGTGTCCAGTGTGTCGCCGACTGATGCAGCTGTATCCGCAGGTCCGATGTGTGTCGCACGCTGCAGTGCTGTGTCCAGTGTGTCGCGAACTGATGCAGCTGTATCCGCAGGTCTGATGTGTGTCGCACGCTACAGTGCTTTGTCCAGTGTGTCGCGGACTGATGCAGCTGTATCCGCAGGTCTGATGTGTGTCGCACGCTGCAGTGCTGTGTCCAGTGTGTCGCGGACTGATGCAGCTGTATCCGCAGGTCTGATGTGTGTCGCACGCTGCAGTGCTGTGTCCAGTGTGTCGCGGACTGATGCGGCTGTATCCGCAGGTCCAATGTAATAATTTTGGGGTTTAACGACGCACCAACTGCCAGGGTCATACGGCGTCGCCAACTCTCACCCTGTTGGAAGGGATTTTGGGGATCAGATCGACTTATTCAGAGGCTCCGCCGGGACTGAACCCGGACCGGTGGCTTAGAAGACAAGGGTGCTATTCATCCCCCAGGTCCGATGTGTGTCGCACGCTGCAGTGCTGTGTCCAGTGTGTCGCGAACTGATGCAGCTGTATCCGCAGGTCCGATGTGTGTCGCACGCTGCAGTGCTGTGTCCAGTGTGTCGCGAACTGATGCAGCTGTATCCGCAGGTCTGATGTGTGTCGCACGCTGCAGTGCTGTGTCCAGTGTGTCGCGGACTGATGCGGCTGTATCCGCAGGTCTGGTGTGTGTCGCACGCTGCAGTGCTGTGTCCAGTGTGTCGCGGACTGATGCAGCTGTATCCGCAGGTCTGGTGTGTGTCGCACGCTGCAGTGCTGTGTCCAGTGTGTCGCGGACTGATGCAGCTGTATCCGCAGGTCTGATGTGTGTCGCACGCTACAGTGCTGTGTCCAGTGTGTCGCGGACTGATGCAGCTGTATCCGCAGGTCCGATGTGTGTCGCACGCTGCAGTGCTGTGTCCAGTGTGTCGCGAACTGATGCAGCTGTATCCGCAGGTCTGATGTGTGTCGCACGCTGCAGTGCTGTGTCCAGTGTGTCGCGGACTGATGCGGCTGTATCCGCAGGTCTGGTGTGTGTCGCACGCTGCAGTGCTGTGTCCAGTGTGTCGCAGACTGATGCGGCTGTATCCGCAGGTCTGGTGTGTGTCGCACGCTGCAGTGCTGTGTCCAGTGTGTCGCAGACTGATGCGGCTGTATCCGCAGGTCTGGTGTGTGTCGCACGCTGCAGTGATGTGTCCAGTGTGTCGCAGACTGATGCGGCTGTATCCGCAGGTCCGATGTAATAATTTTTGGGGTTTAACGACGCACGAACTGCCAGGGTCATACGGCGTCGCCAACTCTCACCCTGTTGGAAGGGATTTTGGGGATCAGATCGACTTATTCAGAGGCTCCGCCGGGACTTGAACCCAGGACCGGTGGCTTAGAAGACAAGGGTGCTATCCACTAAGCCACCTCATCCCCCAGGTCCGATGTGTGTCGCACGCTGCAGTGCTGTGTCCAGTGTGTCGCGGACTGATGCGGCTGTATCCGCAGGTCCGATGTGTGTCGCACGCTGCAGTGCTGTGTCCAGTGTGTCGCGGACTGATGCGGCTGTATCCGCAGGTCTGGTGTGTGTCGCACGCTGCAGTGCTGTGTCCAGTGTGTCGCGGACTGATGCGGCTGTATCCGCAGGTCTGATGTGTGTCGCACGCTGCAGTGCTGTGTCCAGTGTGTCGCGGACTGATGCGGCTGTATCCGCAGGTCTCACACTGCCACACACTCACTTCTCACGTGTCTCACCCTGGGGATTTTCTGTCCTGCGGCAACACGGTTCAATAAAAAGCATATAAAAAACGGCTGCAGTCTGACAAAGGTGGTGGGTGTGGGTTGCATTGCCGCAGTCGTGCACATTTGCGCTACATTTGCACTATATTGATAGCACTGTTCATATTTCGAGTGGGCAATACAAATAAGCATGCTTTTGATTTGCCGCACCTACGGCCGCCCGCGCGATAGTCTTTCAGAGGCTGGCAGTCAACGCTCAGGACAAGCTCCTGTTGGCGAGGCACCACAAAAATAAGGACGAAGTCTGCCAGCAAACGCTGAACACCTCGTTGACAGAAAACTACCATACTGAATTCAAAACTGTTTGGATTTGGACTCCTTGCTACGTTTTGTTCATGCTGCTGACGAAACTTTTGAATTGTTATACGGAGTCGTTTGAAACCAAAGAGATATCTGACGAAGAGCGTCGGCCACATTTCCTTCTTATGTATACCCCGACATAAGGCATTGTAGAATCAGCTGAGGTGCCCCCCACGGCGGACATGTCTACCGAAGTCCTGACCGAGTCGGAGGGTGCCCCCGCGGCGGACATGTCTACTGAAGTCCTGACCGATTCGGAGGGTACCCCCGCGGCGGACATGTCTACCGAAGTCCTGACCGAGTCGGAGGGTGCCCCCGCGGCGGACATGTCTACGGAAGTCCCGATCGAGTCGGAGGGTGCCAGATGTAGGCCCTCCTCTACGCTGTCGTGCCCGCGGGTCGAGGAAGCCGGGGGATAAAGGAAGGGCAATCTACGCAGGGGGCCTGGGTTCGATGCTGAGATAGAGTGGCGTACTTTCTAACTACTGTGTTCTAGTGCACGGCGAGAAATCAAAGATGTTTTTTATCTTCGGCTCAAATTTATTCCTATGTAAAATTCATTTTAAAGTGGATTTGTCCGGAAACATTTTTCTATTTGAGCACTCCTGTAGTACAAATCCAGTTTTAAGTTGAGGTTCATTGATATATCTGTGCATCCGGGCTGAAATTGCCGCATTCAGATTCACACACGATCATTCCACCAGATCATAAAAGTGGATGGGAATGGAAATATCCAGCATTAGTTTCAGCAGTCCCCGGCTCACCCTGCATAGCAGGGGCGGCGTCAGGTAAGGTGGGGTGGGGCGGGTCGCGGGTCGATGTGGGGCAGCGATGTGGGCCATCGGAGGGAGGCTGCCCATCAAACCGCAGCGAGGTGCCGGCTCGCTACATTCGAGGGGAGCACATTTCCATTTAGTCGTGATATGAGGTTGGCAGTTAATTACTTGTGACAATTGATCAAATACAAATGGTTGGGTACCGGCCGGGTTTTACCAACACTATATCTCAATGAGTTAGGTTCGCATACTTCAAGTTTTAAAACTGAACGCGTTGTTTGCAGTAGAATTTGCACTCTCATGAGGACGTATATTTACCGGGTTGATTGCGGGCCAATAACCCACCTGACGAATAAGAATATAAGAAGTTCGAAAAACGTGCTTCTACAATGTAAAGATACTTATCTGCGATGCATCACCGCTCTAATGCGCACATCTCAAGCCTCTAGCCCAGATTGCAGTGGCTGCTTCTGTCCCTGGGTTCTCGCAATGCTCCGTTGAAAGCGTATGTCATGAAAGCGGTGGAATAAATGGTCTATCCGCGAGAACCTGCATTTCTATTCTGGAGACCAGGCAGGTGAGACTTGGTTCCTGAACTTGGCCTGGTTTTCAGATGATTAGCCTTTGACGGAATAGGCCACCGTTTCGCCACCAGCAGTGGCCGTGAGAGTGCGGGCAGAAACCTTCACCAGGTTCACTTTGGGTGTGGTTATGGGCCGACAACCCAAGTCTACATCATAAATTCCCCCCTCCCCCTTAGTTTCAGGACCTACTCCTTAAAAAGTTTTGTCCCTTACATCAGTGCTGGCTAACAGAAAAGAGGAAACATATTCAGGATGAAGGTACTAGGTTCCGGCTCTCATGTATATGGCAGCCTCTCCGACCTTCTTTGGCGTGGTCCTCAGGTTCCGGACACTGGTAAGGATGTGACATACACCATGTAATATTCACATCCATGTCGTAGAAGAGTTTTTTCTCAAACAAATTTTGCCCAAGCTGTTCCCAGAACGGCCGGTGGAGTCTCACTGAAGTCCTCGAGGGACTTGTCACGGAGTCCCCGACCCTACCGCCAGCAGAACGGCCGGTGGAGTCTCACTGAAGTCCTCGAGGGACTTGTCACGGAGTCCCCGACCCTACCGCCAGAAGGAGCAACTCCTACAATGAAGGGTTAATTTAGAAGCCAAAGGTTAACGTACCACAAAGCACAGGGACGGCCGCCCCGCTCAGGTCACCCTATCACCAGTCAGTTGCCAGCCGATCTACGTTAGGTAAACATTGAGCGCCGGAGCGTATCAGGGGAACCGATCCCAAGCCTCAACTGCACTGGCACTGCATGCTTCTGAGCAGCGGGCCGGAACTCAACGCTATACCAACTGAGCCACCGGGGCGGCAGCTTGAATAAACACAGCAGATAGAGCCTAACCAGAATATCCAGCACTTTAGCACTCTCTTTGGTCAGGCTATACTCCCTGGCCCACTTAAAGATGACCCTCTACGTGGGCGTCTCCTTCGTGTGTTAAGCCTCCTAGCGTGACAGTTTAATCTGCGCTCATTTATTGAAGGGCAGGGCAACTTTTAATGTCTCCACCAGTCTATAACGCAATATTGGATCTGTGCCCTGGCTCCGTTAAACCCTCTCAGGAATTGTGATGAACTCTTCACTCCGGATATTACTCTGAAGCCGTCATTATATGTCATTTCTTTCACCGGCAAAACTCAGCCAACGATGCCGTGGCCCCGGCACCGGGTCCAGAACAGGTCCCGACATTCGTACAGAAAAGGCACGGCACACAGCTGCTTTTAGAAGACGAACCAAACATTACGTCGGCCTGGATTTACTTGTGTTGGTGACCCAGAACTCTAGGCTAGCTTGATGCGAAGCTGCATTCACTTCCATTTATTTTAAGTACATGCAACCATGGTGAGAAGCAAACATTCCGAGAAACTTAGCACCTTGAAATACGTTTTTGGACGAATTTCTCGAAAGCCATTAGAGATAAGTGGGAAGTATAATCAAGTGAAATGACCGCAATTAGCTTCCCTATCTAGCCATGTCAATCTTAGCTTGTGAGTGACATTTGCTCGGAACCGAAAAACTACAAATAATGTTTTTACTAAAATTCTATTTACACTTATAAGCCAAAGAATCCCAATATCACAATTTCCATCTCGAAATATCATCAGGTAGAACCAATGTTCAATCAGTATCTGAAATGGAAAGGCAAATCGGTCAACTAGATCCTAAAATTAAGATTTAAATGAAATGAGCAGAAATGCAGTCCCCAGGCAGAACAGGAAAACTAGGTCAAAATGTTACTTTTTTCACTGAACGTTATACCTAAGCACAAGAAAATTGACCTAGCTACCACCAGGTGGCTGTCTTCAAGCTACCTGAACCGCGCCTTGATTTTTCTAGCTTAAAATTCGGCCGTCAATTATTAGTAGCTTTTTTGCTTGCATAAGAAATACCATCAGATTGCTTGCATCAGGAACACCGTATTTTCGTGGAACAAATAGGGGAGAGGGTGGTAAGACGGGCATAGTTGTGTTTGAGACTGTGTGTCTCACTCACTTTTCACATGACGGTGATGAGATTTCGCTTGTAGCTTCAGCAAACACTTATTTGTCCCTGCGCTTAAGCATACTAGGATCCATGCTTATTCCTTTGAGCAGTAACGTTTGCCGTAGAATGCTGCAAAATTCCGTCTTACCCCAACAGGTGGGCTAAGACGGGCTTTTGAAAATAGTTCATCTTATGCTAGAATTTCTTATAGAAACCATACCATATGGAGCAAAAATGAGGCCTGAAATATTTTCCAAAGCATTGTTTCGATAACACAGCCTGCAGAGAATTATTTTGCGGAAATTCCATAAAATGATAATTTTTTCATTGAGTTCAAACAATCAATAATTTACAGCTCCTAATCCGGTTTGCAGGGCCTTCTGGGACTGATTCCTTTTGATCATGTAAAAACAGCAGCGATAAATATTATATACTTTATGGTACTATAATATTTTCTTTCGTACCCGTCTTGTCCCATATCAGTATTCTGGAAAATTTCATAGTTTTTTTCATGTATATTTTCCATACAAAGTTTCATCTCAAAAACACTCTTCCAGCGCTACGTCAGCATCTCTCCTTTACTTCACCTGAGTGAATCGCTACACGCGTCTTACGTAGGAGCGAGAGAGCCTGTGATTTGGATAGTGACATTTTGTGTGTTTGGTTGTTGGTATGGGTAAGAACGAGTGACTATGGGTATGGACTATGTGCAGGACTGGGAGTGTGACGTGTGTCTGGGTGAGTATGGTGAGTGTGTGCGTGCATGCGCGTATTGCTTCAGCTTGTGTGCAATTGTGTACTTGTGTAATGAGTATATGTATGTGACAGCATGCACTTTGTGAGTTACATTCCAACAATGCAAAGACAAAGTACACTCCGGACGCTATTTTCAATTTCAAGTGATATTTTGCGGCCATCAGAGAGCTATGACTGGTGGAGGGCCAATCTTCCCATCTCTCCCCCATTTTTCGTAAAAATTCCCGATTCTATCCTTCTTCCTCGCAACTTTTACCTCTTTTTCGGCTTCTAACCGTAAATACTGCATAAAATGTGCCACTGCTGGTTGTCGTTTAGTTAAACGGGCTTTGAATATGACCAACTTGGCTACCGTTACTATAAGAATATCAATTTGTTTACCGCTTTCAAGCGAGGAAGAAACCAGTCTGGCTTCTAAAAAGGTAGATAACACTGTACTGCTCGCGTAGCTGATTTTGAATATTTCTAATATAGATTTGGGTCTTTAGGCATGACCAAAACAGGTGCTCTATAGTTTCAATGGATTCGCAACAGAAGGTGCATAACGCAGATTCAGCTCTGCCTATAGAGTGAAGGTATCTATTTGTAGCTGTTATCCGTGACATTACTTTGAAATGAAACGATTGCAAATACGTACTCTTCGTTGTTAAACATATGGCAAACATACTCCCAACATAGGGTGATTCTATGCCATCTTGTCTCCATCGATTTATCCATAGTTGTTGGGAATGCTCATATTTTTTCTTAAATCGGTAATAAATTCTCGGTAGGCTATTTTTTCGTGTTTGTATTTTTGCTAATAAGCGCAATCTGATATGGCAACGTTGGCTGGGGAATTTCAGACTATTCGCACAGTTTTGTACATTTCTAGGTAGTCCGCGAATCAATGACTGGTAACACAGAAAAGTCATTGGTATATCATAAATACGTTGCAGCTCGGCATGTGAAAGGCCTTGCAGCATCAGTATTTACGAGATCGCCGATGAATCGAAGACCCTTAGCATCCCAATCCTTCACAATCGTGGTTTTAAACTTGTAAAATTAGAAAACCATAGTTTACTGGTGAGAACATCCTCATCTGGAGGTTTGTAAAGTTGAATGAACTCTGCCCATGATTCTAAAACGTTCAACCAAAATGGATTTTGAATTGTCTTAACAACTTTTCTTAACTTTATGTCGCCGTAGGTAAGCAGTTGTTGCACTGGTGGCAAATTACGTCGAATGAGAAGCGTCCATGTCTGTTCCGAGGTATATAAGCGTTTTACCCACCCGACTTTTAAGCTTTTAATGAATGAGGGCAAGTCTGTGACGTGTAGGCCATCATGCATTGTTCTTTGTGATAATTTGGCACGTTTTACTGGATCGCTTCTATTGTTCCAAAGAAAATCATGAAAAATTTTGTTGAGTCGCTGAATCATGCTTGGGGAAGGAGTTGGTAATGATATAAAAACATGTACCAGTTTAGACATCAACAATGATTTAATTACAGTTACTTTACCCATCAATGTTAAATTTCGTCTCCTCCACTGTGTGATCTCGTGACGAATGGACTCAACTTTCTCTTTTAGGTTATGTTCAGTTATTGAATCATTTGTTTTATTGAACTTAATACCCAGAACCTTTAATTCGTCCACGAAGGTGATGCCTAATGTATTATTGCACAGTGTTGCATTTATTGGTCCGATTGGTAGGCACTTCGTTTTGCTTACGTTTAGTCTGAGGTTCGAAAAGTGTGAGAACCTTGTCAGTTCCGTGATAACTGCTGTCAAAGAGTTCTCGTCGGCTTTGACAAACGTGATCAGATCATCAGCGTATTGGGGACGCGAATCTCGGTAACGTATTCGTTGCGGATTCCAATCTGGATTCCACTGAATTGCGTTGACATTTTCAGCTGAGAAGCAAGAGGTTCCACTACCAAGTTGAACAAATATCCGCTGGCTGGGTCGCCCTGCCTAATACCTTGACTTAAAAATATTTTATCCCCTAGAAATCCATTCAGCAATACTCTAGAAAAATTTCCTGAATTAAGGTATAATAAGTTAATAAGTGATCTAAATTGCGGTCCAAAGTTATAGGATACTAAAGCCTTTTTCAAGAAGCTCCAAGAAACGGACTCGAACGCCGCCTCAAAATCGGCTGCAAGAATGAGGCCAGATTGCTCCTCCTGGTTGAGGTAATCAATGACATCATAAACCAGCCGCGTATTTTCTCCTAGGTATCGGCCTTTAATGTATGCTGACTGACTCGGAGAGATAAGAGTGTCCATTACGCTTTTAAGCCTGCTAGCAATGACAGTAGAAATAATTTTGAAATCTGTGTTCAAAAGGGATATGCCTCAAATGCCTTCAGGGAATGTTCTGCCTGACCCGATTTTGGAATGAGAGTAACAATTCCTTCCCGAAATGAATTACACATATGCTCTTGCATTATGTTGTTGTTGAGGACTCTTAACAGGAAAGGACCAAGGAAGGTCCAGAACTGTTTAAAGAATGGTGCTGTAAAGCCATTAGCACCTGGAGAACGCCCTTTTTCATGCTGTTCAACGCCTGCGTAAGCTCGATGAGAGTGACTGGCTTATCTAGTTCTATTTGCTGAGGGTGGCTTAATCTATTCTCAATTGTATTTTGTAGAAAACCCGAGGCCTCTAACAGATTGTGGGTTTCTTTGTATTTTTTTGAAAAATGCTTAGTAAACTCCTCTAAAATTAGTCGATTATTAGTGATAAGCTGGTCTCCTTCTTTAAACAATTTATTGATTTTCGTATCGAGTTTCTTTTTCAAGATTGAGAAAATACTTCGAGCACTTCTCCCCCTCTTCGTGCCATGCTACCCTGGATCGAGTAATAAAGCCTTGAATTCTCGGTGCTCGTATTTCCTCCAGCCTGTATTTTGCTCTTGCTAAATGGTTGTAAATTTCGGGAGATTCATTTGGAACTAACTTTTCTAACCGTTCAATTTCCTGCATAATTTTCGTTTCTTCATTACGTTGTCTCCGCGCTTTGCGCTTCGAATATTGTACTGTTTGGCCCCTAATCATCATCAGTAGAGTTTCATAGAAAAGATTGATATCAATACTAAATTCTAGTTGAGAAAAATGTAATGGGTTCGATCGGAATTCGTTTGTATATATAGGAAGTGCGTACTGGCTAACTTGCTCATTTATGCAGTCTTTAATACATGTTATGTATTGAGGGTCGTCAAGGAGGCTTTCATTAAACTTCCAAAGTCCTGGGCCCCTTTCGAGATTTGGCTCCTTGATAGACCACGTAACGCTACTGTGATCAGTTCTATATGCGGGAACAATTTCACAATGGTCAATGTGTCTAGCCAGTTCGTTGTTGGTAAATACCATGTCCAGTCGACCAAATTTTAAGGGATTGGGTTTACGCCAAGTGAACTGATATTCACACGGGTGTCTATTACGCCATACATCAATCAGATTATATCTCTCGATGACTTGAAGGAAACGGCGTTTTGCATTTATATTACCTTCTCGGAAATAATTCGAATCTCTCTGAAGGTCCATAACAAAATTCCAGTCTCCAGCAATCACTAGGTTTTCAGGTACCATTGATTCCATGCATCCTTCCAATTCGTCATAAAATCCGGATTATCTTCATTTGGTCCATAAACACTAATGAAGGAGTACACGTTTCCACGTATTTGACAATTTATGGCCTTAAAGTTACCATTCGTACCTTCAGTCTCCGATAAAATGTCGTGAGGCAATGTATGTTTGATAAGGATTGAAGTACCTCGACTCAAGCTCGACTTGCATGCATGATAACATTTTCCTTTCCATAAAAGATCAAAGTACGGCACTGATCGTTTTGTGAGGTGAGTATCCTGTAAAAAGATTACGTCGTAAGAAGACTTTTTAAAAAATCGACAACATCTCGTCTTTTTTGTTGTGAGGCAAGCCCTCTACAATTCATAGTCATGAATCGCAATTCAGACATTTTTAACTCTGTAAAATCCAGTCCGGAATGTACTCGAAGGTTGAAGTAACAAGTTGTGTCTTTTGTACTGCTGCTTGTAGTGCTGTCGAAATGTTTGCGCAAGCTGAATTATGATGTAATGTGTTTGATGTGTGATGCGTGTTAGATGTGTTGGACACAGGGCTCCCTGCAGTCACTAGACGAGCGCCACCTATAACTAACCTGGCACACGGATGCTGCCCATCTGTCACAACCAAGTATGCGTACCAGCCTACCGCCATCTATCTCCACAGGCGCTAGAGACCGGGCCCGGACGCAAAAAACAAAGCATGACGCGAAAAAGAAACAAAATGAGGTAACTAAATAGCTTGAGGGCTCACGACAAAACGAATATTTGAGCATTATCACAACTCATAAAGTCAAAAGCCACAATAACGTGATCCGTTCTAGCAGTACAGAAGTCGGTGCTTCCAAAACCAGAGAGCATTGGGGAAAAACAAAACAAAGACAAGCTGCCGCTGCCGCCGCCACTGCGCTCCACAGGAGGGCTGTGTCGTTCATACCAATGCATGTATAGATCATAGTGTACCCTCAACGAATTTTTGGAATGCATATCCTAAGGTTTCAGTTACTAAAAAGGTTCGCACTACCAAAGGATCAAAGTAAATACCTGCTACCACCGGCGACCCGCAGCGCGGCCCCGCTCCACCAAGCCGCGCGGCCCCGAGAGACGCTGCTGTGCTGGAGTCGGCGAGGCCACGCGGCCGGCAGGCCCAGCCACGACGCGGATCACCAGCAGACAGCGGCAGCACATCAGTCAGCAGTCCACGAATGCACCTGCCATGATCGTCGGGCGTTAGTACGGAATATATACATGAATATAGACACTGACCCCTTGAGAGATGTCCGGCCTGGTTTTTGGCAAAAGCATGCGCAGGGACGTGTGAGATAACAGTATTTCCGCTATTTAAACAAAGAACACCTTAGCTATCAATTATATCATACACTCAACAGTGTTATACTCCACACAATATCCACCAATATCCAGCGCTTTACTGAACTTTACCAGAGTCTCAACATAAAGGCAGCTGAAGGCCATCAGTTCTCTCAACTGGAGAATGTCCTACATTTTATTGTGACCGAGTGTTAACAATGAAGCACCTCTCACCACATAGTTACAACAAACTTCATAGTTGGAAAATTTCATAGTTGGCGATCATCATACAAGGGTGATATAAAACTTCAATCACCTAATGCATGTTAACGCTCTCCCCTGACAAATTTTGCATATTTGGCTTTCAGAATATGACCAGACACTGACAGACCGCTACAAACAAAACTACTGACAATGGTAGATTGATCCATCAATATTGTTTTTCCAAAATTTTGGAAAAACAATAAAGGTTAGGAATTCGTTTTGTTGGCTCATGATCAGGCACCCAAACACACGCTTATGCAAGTAATGGGATATCTATACCATTGCTGGTTTGGTCCACAGAGCCTGTGCCCTTCTTATCTACCATGCCCGTCTTACCATCCTCTCCCCAACTGTCGGACAAGCTCGAATTTTTTCATCGTTGGTCCCTGTTGACTATTCAAAAGGAGACAAAATTTCAAGTTCGTAGCTAAGAAGTAAACATGAGAAAAATACAAAATATGAAATGTTTGTTGGGAAATTTCTCTAAAACTATTTTGGATTTAGATTCAGGGTTTTAGTCTGGGTGTCTGGCATAGGAAGGCTATCACCTTACAAAATTGCGAAACTTTGGCATCAATTCTCAGATCCGCGAAGCGGCCGGAATAGAACCTCTCAAGAAATCTCAATCCGCTTCGCTCCATGGATTTCGTCACGCGGCTCTGACAGACGACTCAGGAAACGTCAATAACAATATATTGAGTGCAGTTCTCGTATGAAACATTACGGCTGTCTGTTCAGCCTCCTTAACCGACCGCGTCACACAATGGTGCCAGCCTCTACACCGACCGCGTCACACAATGGTGCCAGCCTTTACACCGACCGCGCTCACAATGGTGCCAGCCTCCTAACCGACCGCGTCTCACAGTGGTGCCAGCCTCTACACCGACCGCGCCACAGTGGTGCCAGCCTTCTTACACCGACCGCGTCTCACAGTGGCGCCAGCCTTCTTACACCGACCGCGTCTCACAGCGGTATCTGAACACCGCTATGGAGGAGAAAACAGCCCACTGAACTGGCACACGATCATCTCACACCCAGCACTGCGGAAGCTCGGCAAATATTTCGTAGTGCTGGTTCCTAGCACTCAAACCGTTTGAATCCTGACAATCATTGTTCGGCGTGTGCTTGAAATCGCTTCAGTATACGAGTGCGTTAACAATGTGCATATCTAAGTCCAAGGTCCTTAGCTCTCAGCCAGTTTTCCGTTTTGGCCCCGATGACTCCTAGCTATGTTAATCTAACCAGTTATTTGCTTCAACATGGAACCTCATTCGCTACAGTATAGCTTTCAATTCAGTACGTGGTACAATATTCACAGTACGCCCCGGAAGACTCACATGCTACATAAGCAGAAACATGCGACCGGCATGTGTCACGTCACGCGAGCGTTCCGTGAGATTTTCAACACAATGGCAATAAAGTGTAGCCTACGAGCAAACCAAACACGCGCCCCAAGCAACTACACCCCATACCTTATCGTTAGGGGACCTAGAGTGATCCTAGCTGTCTAACGTCTCGGTTGTCACGTACAATTCTCGTTAGTCTTCGGGGACAGCCTCCTGGATGAAGGGGCGCTGCAATCGCGCACGTCACGTGTGGATTTCGTTACTCCTCTCGTCAACAGCCTCCCACCCGCTTCTTCCATGCAGATATCGCAGCGGTGGAGGTTTGTACGGGTGTTGGTTGGGGTACGGCCTGTGGGATCCGCCCGGTTTCGGCAGCGGTTCTGGGGGGTTTGTACGGGTGGTAAGTTCGGCCGTAGCCGTAGCCGTTGTGACTATAGAGCCGGTGGTTAGAAGGCTTCTGATGAGGTCGGTAGGGCTTGTATGGTTTTCCAAGGACGTGGGTTGGAGGTATGTAGCCGTGACTCTTGTGAGCGGGGCTGTAGCTTGCCTTCAAGGGTCCGTAGCCAGGCGGAGGTTGGTAGGAGGGTTCGTGGTCGACTTCAGGCGGGCCGTAGCTGGACTTGGGAGGTCCGTAGGAACCGCTGGGATGGTGAACGGCGGTGCCATGCTGATGGAAGTCGTGAGATGACCCTGAGATTGAAGCCAAATCATAGCCCTGCTGCGGCGCAGCGTAAAAGGGCTTAGGGGTGCCATAGCCCTTGTGCTCGGAGTCCTTAGACGGCTTTGGTGACTCATAAAACTCCTTTTTGGGATGCCCGTACGCAGGATTAGGAGGGTTTCGATAATCAGTTCCGTGCGCTTCATAAGAAGCCTCGGATGATCCGAAGTGTTCCTTCTGTGGTAGACCATATGACGTTTTGGGGTGCGTGCACGCCTTGTGTGCGTCGCAGGAAGGTCTGGAAGGTGGTTTGACTTTTGGTGGCTGCTGGTACTCTCGCATGGGACGTCCTTGATTACTTTTCCTGGGTGGCTCAGACGGCTGAGGTGTGCCATAGTTCCCCTGAGGATGTCGGTAGTCAGGTTTCATCGGAGCGTGTTGTTGATGGGGCGAGCTGTAACTAGGCTGCTTCGGCGTAAGTCCGTAAAACTGTTCAGAATCCTTAGTTGGGGTAGTGTAGGACGGCTTGGGTGGCTCATATCCATAATGAGCACTGGGCTTGCCATACTGCGGCGGAGGATATCCCTGATACGGCTCTCCATATTCACCATAGCTACTCTGAATAGACACATGGTACTGTGTCATGGGGTAGGAATAGTCTGATGGACGGGGGCGAGCATATGGACCAGTGTGAGGATAGCCCCCGTCAGCACTTCCTGGTGGGTATCCTCCGTACCCGCCACCTTCCCCGTGCCCACCAAAACCGTAGATATCATGCCCCGCTCCTGGTCTCGGGTGTCCGCCCACTTCTAACGGTCCACCTCCCGTGTAATCTTCATACTCATCTGGCCTGTCGTAGTCTTGGTAGGAGACCTGCTCTTCGTATGCCACTTCTGGCTTCTGTGGCTTCACCGTCTCCTTGTACTCCAACTCCAAGATCTCCGGGTCGGGTATGTCGGGGAGGTAGTCGATGGAATCAAATATGCCCTTCAGCTCAGTGGCACCAGCTGAGTCTCGGAGCTGGAAGCTGTCGGACCTGTTCATCTCATGCGAGCCCGCCACAGCTGAGTCGGTGTCTCGTCGTTGACGGCGAAGGCGATGATGGTGAGGACGCTGCCGTCTTCGGCGGACCACCTGCGGGGACCCTCCCGGGAACACGTGTCTGTGTTCCAGGTACACCCTGGAGGGAAGGTGGCTGATTGAGTGGTGCCTGAGGTCGGAGTAGCCAGACCGGATGTGTGTGGTTCTGCCACTCTCGCCGGCCGGTCCGTGACGACTCCCTCCATAGTGGGATCTGTCCCCATGGTCCCCTCTGACACCTAAGACAGCACCCTCACTAAGGTCGTCGCGCAATGGTTCATCCAGCTCAATATCCTCATCCTTTGAAACAGGAACATTGTCGAACGGATCGTTCTCCTCAAGGAAATCGCCGATCTGGTCTCGAACGTCGAATCCCTCCGAAAATAAGTCACTGACTGACGGCAGGGGGCGTGGTGACCAGTCTTGGTTCTTTTTACCCCTAACACCACAGAATTCAGAATTCGGTTCATTCGGTTCATCATGTCTTACATAATCTCTGCCATTATCCTCAACGTAAGAAGTTTCGCTCTTCGTGTAGAAGTGAGTGACGTAGTTCTCCGTGTGAGGCGGCCTGTAGGGGAAGACCTGCGCCTTCGTGATGGGCGGGGGCGGTCGAGAGTAGACGCCAGGGTGTTTATACCCCTCACCACCCTGTTCAGCATGTTTACCACCAGACTCTGGCCTGTTACCACCATCGCTGTAGCCTTGTGTCCTACGGGGTGGCCGGTGACCGGAGGGAGATTTCTGGGGCCTGTATGGAGCGTGGTGCGGCTGGCTACCCCGATAGTCGGAGTACGAAAAGTGTTCGACTAGAGGATCACTATGTCTGATTGTCTCCGGCTTCGGTGGTCCAAAGTTGTGAGGATCCTTTGGATTTGCCACCAACTCTCTGGTTGTAGCCGTCAGATCTGCCTGCTCGTCCGCCAGAAACTGGGGAAATCTCCGGGCCTGCCTTTTAAACGCTTCCGTCGCACCTTTTTGGCATATGTGGGCGATGTCACAAACTGTATACTCTCGGTGGTGACCAGGGGCACCATTTTGATCGTGGTGGACAGCACTGGCACTTCCAGCTGTGTGACCAGAGGCCGCCGCTGTCGGGGTGACAGCAGCTCCGGCGTCCTCTCAGCGGTACGCCGCACTGACTTGGGAGGCGGAGGGACGCTCACAGCCGTTCTCGTCAGTCGAGTCACCGTCTCCGGCCGGTGGGCCATCTCCTGTGTGATTACAGTGTCCTTGCCCCGCGTCCGCTCTGGTTCACGTGGTGTATAATTCAGCTGAATAACAGGAGCAAGAACGCCACGTCTACGTCGCACATGTTCTCTGCGTCGCGCAGATGATGTCGCTCTTTGCATAGGCGAGGCCCGCAGAGGCATTCTCGCTAAGGTGTTAACAGGGTGCCGGTCCGGAGCCACAGTGCGGTCCGTTTGCGGCTGGAACGGGGACAGAAAAAGAAAGCTGAGCTGCTGCAGTCCCTCCAGCTGTTGCGGAGACCCGGAGTTCTGAACTGGCTGACTGGGATGCGGCGTGCGTCGGTCGTTGCCAGTGGACTGTCCAACCTCCCGAGGCGGGGCCCTGCTGCCACTTTGGCCTTTGTGTGGCGATGCTGCGACGGTCCTGGAAGCCCCGTCGCCTACGTGCTGCAGCAGCTGCAACAGCGGCTGCAGCTGCTGCTCAGATGTCCCTCTTTCCTGTCCTACTTCGTGGACTTGGTTCAAGGTGGCTAAGATGTGATTTTTGGACGTTTCTCTCTGTGAATGTGGGCCACTGCTGTCTCTGCTCACTGTCTGCTCCCACTCTGGTCCCGAATGTTTTCTTACAGGCTCTGACATATGTCCGGGGTCCGCCAACAGCGAGGGCTGCACCAGCTGTGGCCGAGACTGTACCCGCTTCACTTCAGTCTGCATGATGGGCTCTCCCACCACCTCCCCATCCTGAGTGAGTGACTCTGCCTCCACAGGCAGTCTCTGGGTGAGAAACGGTGGCGGCGACTCCGGCAGCCTCAGTGACGACGTCACGCCGTCCAATAGGTTGCCAGTTACAGGATCCTCCACCGTAGCGCGCTGTTCGTACTCCTGGAATAGTTTCTGAAGCTCTGGCGGCAAGCTGGCTACCTGGAACATGGCGTCTGCGCCCTGGAACGAGGTGAAGCCTCCGGTTTTCAGCATGCTCTCCAGCATGACCCTGAAGCATTTCACCTCCATGCACGGACTACCGTCCTCACCAGTGATGACAGAGAAGGACATATGGGTTGGTACGTCATCCATACTCCTTTTCCTGACCTCTCCTTGAAGTGGGAGGGTCCGACTGGAGGAGGAGGCGAGAGGGGTGGCAGTGGGCGCTCCTCCGGCGGTGATGGCGTCTGCAGGGCGGTGCTGGCGAGGTGGGAGCTGCAGTGCTTCTGTGCTATGTGCCGAGGATGCGCTGTCCGCCGGTCGGCGCCCAGCGCTCTGTCTCGGCTCTGCTGAGACTGACCAGTGCTGGGTCGATCCGCGACCACTCCCAGCGTCAACCTGCTGACTCTGAGTGCGGGTTCGTAATCCAGCCCGGACTGGCTGCGCCCCAGTTATGTCCCTCCGACCCGGGGGCCCGCTGCCGGGCTCTGGCGGACTTCGATACGCCGAGTAGGTCTGTGTGGAGCCTGTGGCGGATGGTGCTGAGTGTGCGCTGGGCTGTGATGAGTGAGCAGGACCGGGCTGTGCTGAGCTGGGCTGCGATGGCCGTGCGGGCTGTGCTGGGCTGGCCTGCAGTTGGGCCTCTGCTACCAGGAGTGCCCAGATGAACAGGCCAACTGACGGCGCCATCTGCAGCAGAGAACAAAGGCAGTCAGAGCCAGTGGCATCACTCTGAGTTTGATAACTGCATGGTTTCGAACGGCCAGCACTCTATTTTCTGTTGATGTTTGTAAGAGGCGAGACTGTGTGAGGGTGCGGAGGGTGAAGGCTATACGCCTCCGGGCAGCATATAGAATACTCAGGTGCCAAACGGTTCGACAATTAACACTCAAAAACGACCAAGTCAGCTGTTGAACAATCTGAGAACTCGAGGAGCCAATAACACCCGAGGAGCCCCTGAGAGTGTCAGTCGGTGTCGTCCGGGATCAGGTGTCGGTAGCCCCGTGAGTAGGTGTCGGTAGCCCCGTGAGTAGCTGTCGGTAGCCCCGTGAGTAGCTGTCGGTAGCCCCGTGAGTAGCTGTCGGTAGCCCCGTGAGTAGGTGTCGGTAGCATCGTGAGTAGGTGTCGGTAGCCCCGGGATCAGGTGTCCGTAGCCCCGTGAGTAGGTGTCGGTAGCCCCGTGAGTAGGTGTCGATAGCCTCGTGAGTAGGTGTCGGTAGCCCCGGGATCAGGTGTCGGTAGCCCCGTGAGTAGGTGTCGGTAGCCCCGTGAGTAGCTGTCGGTAGCCCCGTGAGTAGGTGTCGGTAGCATCGTGAGTAGGTGTCGGTAGCCCCGGGATCAGGTGTCCGTAGCCCCGTGAGTAGGTGTCGGTAGCCCCGTGAGTAGGTGTCGATAGCCTCGTGAGTAGGTGTCGGTAGCCCCGGGATCAGGTGTCGGTAGCCCCGTGAGTAGGTGTCGGTAGCCCCGTGAGTAGGTGTCGGTAGCCCCGTGAGTAGGTGTCGGTAGCATCGTGAGTAGGTGTCGGTAGCCCCGGGATCAGGTGTCCGTAGCCCCGTGAGTAGGTGTCGGTAGCCCCGTGAGTAGGTGTCGATAGCCTCGTGAGTAGGTGTCGGTAGCCCCGGGATCAGGTGTCGGTAGCCCCGTGAGTAGGTGTCGGTAGCCTCGTGAGTAGGTGTCGGTAGCCCCGGGATCAGGTGTCGGTAGCCCCGTGAGTAGGTGTCGGTAGCCCCGTGAATAGTTGTCGGTAGCTCCGTGAGTAGGTGTCGGTAGCCCCGTGAGTAGGTGATGGTAGCCTCGTGAGTAGGTGTCGGTAGCCCCGGGATCAGGTGTCGGTAGCCCCCGTGAGTAGTTGTCGGTAGCCCCGGGATCAGGTGTCCGTAGCCCCGTGAGTAGGTGTCGGTAGCCTCGTGAGTAGGTGTCGGTAGCCCCGTGAGTAGGTGTCGGTAGCCCCGTGAGTAGGTGTCGGTAGCCCCGTGAGTCGGTGTCGGTAGCCCCGTGAATAGTTGTCGGTAGCTCCGTGAGTAGGTGTCGGTAGCCCCGTGAGTAGGTGACGGTAGCCCCGTGAGTAGGTGTCGGTAGCCCCGTGAGTAGGTGACGGAAGCCTCGTGAGTATGTGTCGGTAGCCCCGTGAGTAGGTGACGGTAGCCTCGTGAGTAGGTGTCGGTAGCCCCGGGACCAGGTGTCGGTAGCCCCGTGAGTAGGTGTCGGTAGCCTCGTGAGTCGGTGTCGGCAGCCCCGGGAGCAGGTGTCGGTAGCTAAAGTGTAACCAACAAAGTTCAATGATACAGTGTTATTATAAGTACATTATGCATGATATAACTTTAACACGCGCATTGACGGGGGTCTGAGCCACCTTTGCTTTGACGGGGGGGCAGGGACCCGCCCCCACTAAGATTTCGAGAACCACGGTAGGTAGCGAAAAACGGTAAACGGTGTTGGGTAGCCCGTCCACTTCTCGATCGAAAATATTTAAACCGTTTTTGCCACGTCACATTTAAGGTCACGAGAGGTCAAAACATGCCGTCATAGGGATAACATGTAAATTAAGTTTTTCCGCCATTACATCTGAACAATTCAAGATAGAGCAAAACGATTTAAACTATATGAATCCTCGCAGCAAGCTGAGTCGAATGATATATAATTTGACCTTGGTAGGTCAAAGATTTGACCTGACCTGAGGTCAGGTCAGGGTCAGATTATATACAATGAATATCATTAGAACTGCAAAGCCAAGGCAAGTCTAATGCAGGTAAAATAAACGCTCTATCACCATCCGTTACTGAGTTATTCAGTAAAAACCATTTTCCCACGTATTTCCAATGGAGAGGTCATGCCTCGTACCTGACCTCAGGTCATCGATATAAAAAAATCGGAACAAATGTTAAAGAACTCGGTGGGTCCATTATGTGATATGAGTTTGAATCGGATAAGTTCACCCTGCTCCGACTTATGCTATCTTGAACATCTTTGAGGTCAGGTCACTTGACCTGTACTGGTGACCTGACCTGAGATGACCTAACCTTAAATTTTCACAGAAGTAGTAAAAATGATGAGGAAATAGGTATGCCAAGTACGACGGCGCTACAAGCCGCCGTTTTTCTGCTATCTTCGAAAAACCCGAGGGGGCGGGTACCCGCCCCCCCGTCAATGTGCGTGTTAACGTAGCTTACATTATGAAATGAAACTGCACAATTATAAGAGCACAGGAGGATCTATGCGTAATTTTAGGAAACACCTGAACAGAGGAAACAATAGTAAGTACGTTCTAGGTTCAATCCAGAAGCACCTCAACAGCTGCCGCGGCAAATGATGGGCAGCCACCGGTCTGGAAGCCGTGTTCCTGAGTTTCGGTTGACGGTTGACGTTGGAGTCACTCGGTGATATTATGACAGTCTCACGACGGCCAATAGTTCTTATGCAGGCCGATTCTAGTAGAAGTCTCAGGTGGTAGCTTGTCTCATGATGGAGGATGTGGGCTTGGTCGAATTTTGATGTGCATTGTGTGTGTTCGCTGAAGGCTGATGTCTTGGATTGGGTACGGATAGATTTTTCCAGCTGTCTTCATGCTCTTTCACTCTCGACTGTAGTTCACGATCGGTCTCTCCAATTTACCTACCTGGTTCACCATCCACTGAGCAGGAACATCGATGCAGTAAACAACATTGCTATTTTGCTGTTTAGGCAGGTGTTGTTTTGTCCTACTGCAAAGGATTGAGGCCAGGTTTTTCTGAGGCTTGGCAATTAGTTGAATTCCGATGGTTAGGGCTGCTCGTTTCAGCTGGTAGAAGGAGTGAAAGACAGCTGGAAAAGATCTATCCGTACCCAATCCAAGACATCAGCCTTCAGCGAACACACACAATGCACACCAAAATTCGACCAAGCCCACATCCTCCATCATGAGACAAGCTACCACCTGAGACTTCTACTAGAATCGGCCTGCATAAGAACTATTGGCCTGTATATCATAATATCACCGAATGACTTCAACGTCAACCGAAACTCAGGAACACGGCTTCCAGACCGGTGGCTGCCCATCATTCGCCGCGGCAGCTGTTGAGGTGCTTCTGGACTGAACCTAGAACGTACTTACTATTGTTTCCTGTTCAGCTGTTTCCTAAAATTACGCATAGATCCTCCTGTGCCATTATTAGTGTGCACTTTCATTTCATAATGTAAGCCACGTTAAAGTTCTTAACAATGTATCATTGAACTTTGTTGGTTACACTTTAATGTTGCTCTTGCACAATCTACGGTAAAAGTATCACCGTTTTATCGAATTATATTTTTTCAGATATGGTGCTATGTCCTTGACTGTATTTAATTGCTTGATTTAGTAAAGTTATTTCCATTTGTCGTTTCCCAGCTAGAGGTGTGTTGTCCTCCTAACCTTGAGCTTTCCGATTTGAAATATTTAGCGCTTTGTAAACACCATTTGTATCAGGATTGTTTTTGAATTGTGTTTCTCTACCATGTTTTAAACTGCTATTGAAGGCCTGAAATACAGGTCGAAAGCTCCTTCAACTTGTTTAAACTCGAGTAGAGAAAGTCCTAACAACGAACGAATTAATAAATAGCATTGATATGATTATGATCTGACTTGGCATTGACTTACGCGTAGCGTCCCATGCCATCTGTTACATGGCATCAAAGGCCCGTTCACAGCGTTTCGGCATGCTGAAAATCGCACGCGGGGGCTTTATAAGTGCATGGTGAAATAATCCCAAGGGTCCCAAGCTATTTTCAGCTGATGACGTCTGCTCACATCATCAATATCATACCAGTTGCCACGTATATCAATATCATATAGCGTCACTTGCCACGGCAATCGTACCCTCCTCCGCTCTTCCTTCGCTCTTCCGTCTTTTCCCCGATCTGCGAGGCACTGGTGCGAAAACTGAATGGCAGATGAGGACATGTCCGCCATTTCTATTTCGTGGTTGTTGTAAACTAAACAATGTCAGAGTTGGGTTAGAGGGGACATCATTAACCCGTTGACGCCCAGCAGGTCTTTTTTTCCTCTGACTGTGACAGGCTACAGAATCGGTACCAGTGAAGTGATCTTCATGTTTATGATATGGATGTGTGTTGCAGAGCGTGGACAAGCTGGAAAAATGCATTTGAAAATTTTAGGTTTTTATGGGACGATTTTGGTGGAACTTATTTTGGTGAGGTTTTGGTAAACGTGAGATAGCTTCGCAAATTTTGTTTCTTGCAATAACATATGGAAGGCTGAAAGGGGTTTGCATGATTGACATTAATCTAAGACCACTAGGAGTCAGATGGTGAAGAAACAGTAAGATTTTCTTGAGCGGCTTTGCCATGAGACATCGTCAAATATGAAGCGGACAAAAATGACCCGCTGGGCGTTGCAGACATCTGCGGGCCGCTGAAAATGAGGAAAAGGATGTGTCCTGTTCTCCCGTCTGGTGCGTTAGGTGCATAATGTTACCTAGAGGGAAGGGAGGCATTGTGGGTCCTGCGAATTCAGGGTTGTCAGTTTATAGGTTCTTCATCAAATCTGAAGATTTTCATTGCAATGTCGATACGTTTGGAAACTTTGAAATTCATCAAATGCTTCGTAACGTTTTCCGGGGTCTGTCTTATTTTGGGAATTATTATCACATATTCTTAACGAAAACATGCAAGATGGTTCCAGTATTTTGTGAAGGCGTTATTAAATACAATTTTCAGGGGTTTCGAAAACTTATCGAAATATTAGCACTGACTTCACTGTTAAGCTAGCAGAGCCTTGTCTTTTCCCCTTGATGGATTTTGAGTTGTGGATAGAGAGGATAGCGAACAGTAGCTGATTGAGGACTTCATTGGGTGGTGGGGGGAGGGTAGGGGTCTCGAGCCTCCCCCACCATTGCCTCGGAACAGCCTTCAGTAATGCATTTACTATAGGCACACTGAAATTTCGTTGGGGGGGCTTGAGCCTTCCAAGCCCCCTTGTGTCCACTACTGATTGAAAGCCAATGACCAGCAGATAAAATGAGTTGGAAATTATCGCGGCCGCCGCGCTGGTTTGTTGTGACAAGATGGTGCAGTTTAAAATGTCCGGAGCAGTATAAAATCGATGAAAGCATGGGAAGTTCTAGAACTTCTGTCTAAAACGCAACTAGCACTGATGCGGCTTGGTTCCAGCCAAGTGAAACTGCCATGTGTGAGCATCCCGGGGGGTTAGGAGGAGGGTTCAAGCCCCACCTGGATTTTTGGTCTCCCACAGACGTTGTCTAGGGCTTGGATTGCAGTGCCAGCGTTAACACGCGCCCCGCTGGGGTCCCTTGCATGACGCGCCCCGCTGGGGGCGTTTTTCGCCCCTTCCTCCTTATCTCGTTCCTCACGAAATTTAAAGGAAAATTACAAGCGGAATTCGAAAGTTCTTGTTAAGACGAAGAGAATTTATAAGAAGAATTTGTATGTCAGGTCAATATTGAGGTCAGCATAGGTCAAAGAATGCTCCACAGGCTTACAACAGAGCAGTGTACGTTTCCCTCTCTAGATCTGCCCTCAGGGGAGCTAGAGCAAATATTTATGCATCATTGGATTCCTCTCACCGCGGCGAATCGAATGATATATAATATGACCTAGCTAGATCAAATAGTCAAAATGACCTGACCTCGACCTAGGTCAGGGTCACCGAGTGACCTGGTATGGTCATGTTACATATCAATCGACTCCCCGTAACAATATAAACACAATGCAAGTAAAATGGGAGCTTTATCTCAATTCAGTGACAAGTTATTGGCAAAACAATCACTCTCTGCTCCCGTGACCTGATATGACCTTTGAGAGGTCAGATGCTTAAAAACTCAGCTTTAAGGTCAAGATCGTGGTAAGAATATACAGTTTGAGGATTTTCAGCCTTATCTATCCAGTATTTCCTGAAAACGAGTCCATTCTATTTTTGACCATAGAGTTATAATGAGGTGATCAAAAAATTGACCCCACCTTAGGTCACCAATATCGAAATTCCGAGATAGCAGATTTGTAGACCCTAATGACCTTATCATATTGTGGAAGTTTCAAACTGATCGGTTTGCTAATGTTCCCTGGGCGCTGCTTCAAACTCGTAATTTTAGGTTTTGAGGTCGGGTCACTTGACCCTGAGTAGCTCCTTGACCTAACATGACCTTAACTAAAAAAATTGGTCAGATGTGTAAAATTTATTAGGGATAAGGTACCGTAAGTTTCGTTGTTCTGCATTTCTTCGTTTTTGAGCTATTTGGGAAAAACCAGGAGGGGGGCGAATTTCGCCCCCAGCGGGGCGCGTGTTAAACCATTCAGAACCCCTCTTGGATCGAGAAGAAATCTCCAGCCTTGGAGACATAAATATATCGAAAGCATAGTTGTTAGCAATGCCACAGATGAAATGTTTTGCAGGAAAAGAAGTAAAATAAGTTGTTTTAAGTGTGCAAGATAGCGGAGCGGATAAGGTGCATATCATGATTATGCCATCACAAAATATATAAGACATGAGGATGAGAAAGATGACGCGCTGAACGGCCTTACAAGACCAGTGGTGTGCCTGGAAATGTGGAGGTTCACATTGATGCAACTATGGAGCGCACTACCTGCTCCAAAGAAATGTTGGAAAGATAGAAATGGACCCATTTGGATATTTGGACATAAATCGAGCCAATGTACACCGCGTGAGGGAGATAACGGATTGAGTTTCCAAAACCTTTCATCTGTATGCTGAATATTACCATTACTCGTTGAAAGCTCAGTCAGCATCAGTCGCAAAATCTGGTTGGCGGAGGAGGCAGGGTGTAGAGACAAAAGAAACGGTTTCCCAAAACCTTTGATATTCACCAATATTCTTAAAATTCTATGATGTTCGCAATTTTAGTATATCCCCTGCAAATCATCAGTCTAGGTTAACCACTATTGTATACTATTTGCAAATATGCAGACGGTGTTGTCTATAATTAAACCTTAAGAGCAGAAAACTGTCTAAACATTTTACGATATACAATATACAAGACGAAATAAAAACACTTCACAAAACTGCTGCAAAAGCGATGCGCATCGGGCCGCTGAGTGCGGTGACTGCGCCGCCCGGGAGCCGGCCGCGCAGTGCCAGTCGATGTCCCAAACGCCCAGCGGGTCATTTTTGTCCGGTGTCATATCTCAGAATCTAAAGGTGGTATCGGTTTAAAACTTTCGGAACATCTTATTTGGCATATTCTAAACATAGGAAAACACTTGTTTCGCCAATTTGAAAGCTGGAAGTAGGTGCGGGCGTTAATGGGTAAATCTGTATTGTAGTGAGTCCGGGGGAGGAGGAATGTGATATGTGTTGGGATCATTGGCCGCACTTCTACCCGGTGACGCTCTGCCAGGGTCACGTCCTCAGCCGTCGAGTATCATAGAGGGCAACACAGCGACGGACCAAACACAGCGGTCAGAGTATATCTGTAGACCTGTGTCTACTGCTGCTGGCACAGGGGTGTAATTTTCTTTCTCTTTGGGGGTGCCCGAGCACCCCCAATCCTAATTCGAGCACCCCCAATCATGCGCTGAGCACCCAAATACATGTGCCGCCCCTGGCTTATCACCGCTACCCTGAAGAGTGTCACCCTATCTCATCACTGCCACCCTGATTCGTGCCGCCCCTGTCAAGTTTTTCCCGTCCCGGATTCATTACTTCCACTCTGATTGGTTCCACCTCTGGCTAATCAATGCCACCTGACTTATCCTTTCCCTCTGACTTATGACGCCGCATCATTGCCGCCCCCGTCTGATCAATGTCGCCAAAAATTAATCACTGCCGCCCCCCTTCCGGATGAGTACTGCCGCCTTTTGTTTCATCACTGATCAGCTGGCTGATCACGGACACCCCTGGTTTATCACTGCCACCTTGATTCATGCCGCCCCTGGCGAAAAAAACCCGGTTTATTTCAACATCCATATACTTGCCCCTCCTGGTTAGTTACTGTCGCCTACCGAATTATCATAGCCGCCCCCGGCTGATCACTGCCGCCCCTCGTTTACCACTGCCGCCCCTGGCTGATCATTGCCGCCCTCTGACTGATTACTGCCGCCCCTTGACTGCTAACTGCCGCCCCTAGCGGATGACTGCCGCCCCTGGTGGATAACTGCCGCCCCCTGGCAGATCGATGCCGCCCCCTGGCAGATCACTGCCGCCCACTGACTGATAATTTCCGCCCCCTGAGTCATCACTACCACCCCCTGGCTAATCACTGGCGCCCCCTGACTGATAACTGCCGCCCCTTGGCTGATCACTGCCGCCCCTGGCTGATCACTGCCGCCTCTCTGACTGATCACTGCCGCCCCCTGACTGATCACTGCCGCCCCTGGCTGTTCATTGCCGCCCCCTGGGCCGATGAGTGCCACCCTCTGACTGCAAACAGCTGGCTCTTGGCTGATAACTGCCGCCCCTTGGCTGATAACTGCTGCCCCTTGGATGCTAACTGCTGCCCCTGACTGACTCCTGCCGCCCCCTGACTGATTATTACCGCCCTTGGCTGCTAACTGCCGCCCCTGGCTGACCACTACCGCCCCCTGGCTGATCATTGCCGCCCCCTGACTGAAAACTGCCGGCTCTTGGCTGATAACTGCCGTCCCTGGCGGATCACTGGCCGCCCCTTAACTGATAACTGCCGCCCCTTGGCTGCTAACTGCCGCCCCTGGCTGATAACTGCCGCCGCCTGGCAGATTACTACCGCCTAATAACTTTCGTCCTTGGCTGATCACTGCCGACCCCTGGCTGATCCTTGCCGCCCCCTGACTGAAAACTGCCGGCCATGGGCTGATAACTGCTGCCGCTGGCTGATCACTGCCGCCCCCGGCGGATTGATAAGTGCCACCCCCTGTTGCCCCTTGCTGATAGCTGCCTCCGCTTGACTGATAAATTCCGCCCCTTGGCTGCTATCTGCCGCCCCTGGCTTATCACTGCTGCACCTTGGTTGATAATTGCCACCCCTGGCTAATCACTGCCGCCCCTGACTGATAACTGGCCCCTGGCGGATAACTGCCGCCCTCAACTGATACCTGCTGCCCCTGGTTCATCACTGCCGTCTCCCGGAGCAGTGAGCATCGTGGGGATATCTGGGCAGTGAGCATTCTGGGGGAGCATCCTTCTGTGGATATCACTAACATCGTGTTATATGGAGCGTTAGTTTTAATATCGTATATTCATCCTAGTAGTCTTTCAGGTTTTACATAACGTCGAGTTTCATGGTACCTATAGTCTCTGACTTTAGTATATCGTGTGAAATTGTCTGTATAATTTTTTCAGTATTTGTATTTCATTTCATTTTTATATGTTTTTATCATCTTCTGATACAACTTTCACAACCTGACCTATTTTACCACCTGACTTGTTAAAATTCGTGCGAAAATGTCCTATTTGCGTATTTCATTTAGTGTTATGGGCGCCGTATGACCCTAGATGTCGGCGCGCTCTAAAACCTCAAATATGGTGATGGACAGTCTCACGGCTGATCACTGCCACCCCTGGTTCATCTCTGCCGCCCGAATTCATGCCACCTCTGGCTCGTTGATGCTGTCCCTGGCATATTTTAACCCAAATGCACGCCGCCCCGCCTCATCGCTGCCGCCCCTGGTTCATCACTGCCACCCCCTGGCTGATCATTGTCTCCCCTGGTTCATAACTGCCGCCCAGATTAATCATTGCTGCCTTGATTCAAGCCGCCCCTGGCTGATCACTGCCGCCCCTGGTATATCACTGCCGAGGAGACCAGTCTGGCCATGACCCCCCAAAACCGGTTAAACTTAGGCCCTGCTGTAGGCACAGTTTTGTCAGGAGGAGTCTCTAACACCCTTCCAGAAAGCAAGCAGCAGCCCACAATCGTCTGATCGTTATCTGTTTGTCTATTGGAGGAATTCTCCGAGCTGAGTAAATGGTAGAATGCTGCTGCCGTGCTTTTACTCTTTTAGTGTCAGCCAGCGGTGAAATTGTTTACCTCTTTGGGGCGTGCGAGCACCCGTAATCACATTGAAAGCACCCCCAGTACATGTTTCGCCCCCCGACTCAGCATTTCTGTCCTGATTCATGCCGCCTCCGTCTTACCACTGTGATCATGCCGCCCCCGGTTCATCACTACCACCCTGGCTTATGCCGCCATGGTTCATCACTGACGCCTCCTACCTATCACTGCCACCCTGATTCTTGCACACCCTGACTTATCACTCCCGCTCTGATTCAAACAGCACCCCGCTCATCACTGCTGCCAGTGGCTCACCAATGCTATCCCCAGCTTATCACTGCCACCCTGTTTCATGCTGCCCCAAGCTCATCACTACCGCCTCGGCTAATGAATGCCGCCCCTGACTTACCATTTCCGCTCTAATTCGTGCCGCCCTGGGTTCACGACTGCCGCCCCCAGCTCGAGGACGGCGGATTCCATTTTCGGGTGGTTGTACAAGATTTTCGGGAGGGGATGCCTTCCTTCTCAAGGGGAAAGGGGGCGGTTCCATCCCCAGGGGGGCACCTTTGGCTCCCTAGGGGTACCCACTCAGGGGGGAGGGGCGCCGACATCATTTCCCTGCGTTGAGTCGATAAATTGGGTCTATTTGCTCTCCATGGGATGGCTTTGATGAAAGGGGGCACCATTCATATTTGAAACTGTTTTTATTTCGCACAGAGGGCCCTACCTCTTCAGGTAGGCGGTGTTTCGGTCTGATGTTTTCTTGGCCGGCCGGGGGTGCCGCCCAAATCCGGGGCGCTTCCCCGGACGAAGCCAAAACCGGGTGTGCAAAAATATACTTTTGCACACCCTACCCTCCCCCGCCCGGAGTCCGCCGTCCCTGTCCCAGCTTATCTCCTCCGCCCTGATCTGTGCCACCCGTAGTTTATAGCTACTACATACGGCTCACCATTCCCATCATCGGCTTATGCCCTTTGCCTTGATGCGTGCCACCCCCGGCTAATCAATGCTACCCCCTCCCCAACTTATCACTTCCGCCCTGATTTGTGCCGCCCCTAGTTCATAGCTCCCGCCCCCCCCGAGTCTTCACTGCCGCCCTCTCCTTATCACTTCCACTCTGGTTCGCGCCGCTCCTAGTTCATAGCAATTGGCCCTAGCTCATCACTGCCGCCCTCGACTTATGACTTTGCCCTGCTTCTTGCCGCCCCGGCCAATCACTGTCGCCCCCAGCTTATCACTTCCCTCCTAATTTGCGCCGTTCTTAGTCCATAACTTCCGCACTGGGCTCATCACTTCAGCACTAATGCTTGCCTCCACTGTGCGTTCGGGTAAAATAAAAGGCGGGAGGGCAAAATAAAGGGAATGCACGGGTTCAGTGGAGTTGCCATATTTCTTAATATTTACAGAACAATACACGCGTTGTTTGGAACACTATCGGTGTTTTTGCTTTCTTTCCACGTAGTGATTAAAGGGAATGTGGGACCTTTACAACGTGATTTTAACTGAGGTAGCCAAGTTGTAAAGCATGCCAGAAAACCCGATGCTCTATATATCATTTGTCTTGAAACTCAAACTTTCCGAAGAAAAAAGCTAAAAACTAGCTGAAATGTACCCCTCATCTACCCTAAGCAGCAGGCCACAGTTGACAGCCATGTTGGTGTGACGACATATGCTGACGTCACGGTGAGTATCAGCCAATCGAAGCCCTTGAAGCCTATTGAATATCGTAGTGGCTACCAGATCATGACATCAACCACAGGCAGATATTTATTTATTTCCCTAGAGGAGCATTTTAAAAATAAAAATATTGGGCCTATTGTACATTTTTCAGAGAAATAATGGACGTCTCCGTGATTTTCGGCTAAAAGTTCCCCTAATTACACAAAATTTCAGGATTCAACCTAGGTGCCACATTCCCTTTAAAGGGGTTCCCTTTTTAACACGCGCATTGACGGGGGTCTGAGCCACCTTCGCTTTGACGGGGAGGGGCGGGTACCCGCGCCCCCCCGCTAAGATCTCGAGAACCACGCTAGGTAGCGAAAAACGGTAAACAACGTTGGGTAGCCCATCCACTTCTCAATCGAATATATTTGAACCATTTTTTCAGGCCACATTTAAGGTCCCGAGAGGCAAAACATGCCGTCATAGGGATAACATGTAAATGAAGGTTTTCGGCCGTAAAATCTGAACAAGTAAAGATAGAGCAAAAGGACTAAAATTGTATGAATCCTTGCAGCAAGCCGAATCGAATGATATATTATTTGACTTTGCTAGGTCAAATCAAGGATTTGACCTGACCTGAGGTCAGGTCAAGGTCAAAATATATAAAGTGCATATCATTAGAACCTCAAAGACAAGGCGAGTCTAATGCAGCTAAAATAAACGCTCTATCACCACCCGTTACTGAGTTATTCAGTCAAAACCATTTTCCCATGTATTTCCATGGGGAGGTCATGGCTTGTAGGTTAGAGTGGGGTAAGACGCATACGTTAAGGGAGAATTGGTCTGTACCCATCCTGCCAGGACGGAATTACTATATTTTTTCTTCGTTTAGTTCTTTCATCATTTTTCTACCCTCATATACAATTTTTTTATTCTGACACGATGCTAAGTGTGCGAAATTTATTTTTCCTTGAGACCATGTAAAAGGCGTTTTACCCCGATAGCGAGGTAAAATGCCCAAGCCCCGGATTAAAAGGCCGTCATAAAATTCCCAGCTTATATTGTACCTTTTGCTTCGAGTGAACAAATAGGAATATCATTATACTTACGCTGTAAGACCATTTAGTGACAAAGTTGGTAGGGTGGGCACATTTACATCGCATAGAGTACAATCGCAACTTTAAGATAGCTTGTTTTTATGTCCGGAGATGCAAAAAGCAACAAATGTTTGCTGAAAAATACCGGAGTTTACTGGGCGCGTCCAATCATGCCCAGGACCGGACCAGAACTGGCACTACCAGAAAAAATATTAGATGGAGGCTACAGTTCTTACATCGGCCTGGACATAGTAGTAGGCGTCTTATCCAGGTGGGCGCGTTACCCCACTCTACTCTACCTGACCTTAGGTCATCGATATAAAAAATACCGGAACATATTTTAGAGAACTCGGTGGGCCCATTATGTGATATGAGTTTCAATAGGATAAGTTCACCCTGTTCCGACTTATGCTATCTTAAACTTTTTTGGTGTCAGGTCACTGGACCTGTACTGGTGATCTGACCTGAGATGACCTAACCTTAGAATTTTCACAGAAGTTTTAAAAATGATGAGAAAAAAGATATGCCAAGTACGGCGGCGCTACGCGCCACCGTTTTTCTGCTATCTCCGAAAAACCCGAGGGTGGGGGCGGGTACCCGCCCCCAGTCAATGCGCGTGTTAAAGGGAACCCCTTGAGAGGGAGTTCCCTTTAAAGAGAATCCCTTAAAGGAGAATGTGGCACATTGGTTGAATCCTGAAATTTAGAGTAATTAGGGGAACTTTTAGCCGAAAATCACATTCCCTTTAAAGGGATTCCCTTTAAAGGGAATCCATATAAAGCGAATGTGGCATCTTGGTTGAACCCTGAAATTTAGTATAATTTGGGGAACTTTTAGCCGGAAATCATGGAGGCATCCATTATTTCTCTGAAAAATGTACAATAAGCTCAATATTTTGATTTTTAAAATGCTCCTCTAGGGAAATAAATATCTGCCTGTGGATGATGTCATGATCTGGCATTCACTACCATATTCCATAGGCTTCAAGGGCTTCGATTGGCTGATGCTCACCGTGACGTCAGCATATGTCGTCACACCAACATGGCTGTCAACTGTGGCCCGCTGCTAAGGGTTCATGAGGGGTACATTTCAGGTAGTTTTTGTTTTTTCCTCGGAAAGTTTGAGTTTCAAGACAAATGATATATAGAGTACCGGGTTTTCCGGCATGCTATACAACTTGGCTACCTCAGTTAAAATCACGTTATAAAGGTGCCACATTTCCTTTGTCTTTTGTTTTCATTTCAATCTCCATCCACTCTGTCATGCTCAAGGTAAAATTTAACCCCACAAAACTGATACACTTCAATCGTGGACAGAGGCACAGCCAGGGGGACACGTGCCCCCCATCGGTGCCGAAGTGCCCTTTGATCGCTAAGCGGTTTACCCGGTTTGGGCTGTGCCGCTCCAAATTTATTGCCATACGGCGTCGAACCTAGATGCAATTAGATCACATTGAGCGATTAAAACTATTGTTTGATAATTTAGTACCTTTTTTGGTCAGCTAGGGCATTCTGTCGCCTTTCCAAGCACCCGGGAGAATATGGTATGTAATTCGTGACCAACTAATGCCTCATCTTCGCCAATAATCGCACCGGCGGAGCTAATCTGGTGACCCTTGAGCTCATCTGGGGCCCACTGAACTGGTCTTGGCCACTTGAGTAGATCACGTGCCCTCTAAGCTGATGTGGTGCCCGGTGAGTCAATCTGGTGCCCCTTGAGCAAATAATTGTGCCTCTTGAACCTAGCTAATGCTCTCTGAGTTAGTCTGATGCCTCCGAGCTCGCCTGGTGCCCTATTAGCTGTTTTAGTGCTCCTTGAGCTGATCTGGGCCCCCTGAGCTGATCACATGCCTCGCAGAGTTGATCTACTGTCCCCTGAGCCAATATGGTGCCTCTTGAGCTATGATCTGGTGCCCCCTGAGCTGGTCTGGTGCACCCTGAGCTGATCTTGTGTTCTCTGAGCTGAGCTATGCCCCTGCTTTGGTCTGGGGGCTGGGAGCTGATCTGGGCTCCCGGGCTGCTCAATCTTTTTCCCCCTAAGCAGATATGTTTCCCCCTGAGCTAAACTAATACCTCCTGAGTCGATCTGGTGCCTCCTGAGCCAATATTTTGCCTCCTGGGCCCATCTCATGCCCTCTGAGCTCGGCTAGTGCCCCTGAGCTAGTGTGGTGCCCCTGAGCCAATCTAGTGCCTTTTAGGCTGATCTGGGCCTCCTGAGTTGATTAAGTAATTTCCTCAGAAGCTCTGGGGCTCTGAGCTGAGTTGTGCCCACTGAGGCTCATGAAGGCCCCTGAGCTGGTATGGGGCTCCTGGGCTGATTAAATGCCTCCTGGCCTGATCTAGTACCTCCGAGTTGATCTGTGCCCTGAGCTGATTGGGGAGCACTGAGCTGATCCATTGCCCTCTCTCTGAGCTGATATGGTGCTCCCTGAGCTGATCTAGACCCCTGCTCTGGTCTGGGGACTAGGAGCTTATCTGGGCCCCCGAGCTGATTGATCTGGTGCCCCCTGAGCAGGTATATTGCCCCTGAGCTAAACTAATGCCCTCTGAGTTGATCTGGTGCCTCATGTGTCATCATTGTGCCTTCTGAGCCCATCTGATGCCCTCTGAGCTAGCCTGGTGCCCCCTGAGCTAATATGGTGCATGGCCCTATGAGCCTATCTGCGGCCCATTGAGCTAGTCTGATGACCCCCCCATCTTTGGGGCCACTGAGCTAGTCTAGTCCCGGGCCAAGCATGAGTTGCTCTGGGGGGGGCTCTGATCCACACCAGGGGCCCCCTGAGCTGGTCTTGAATAGACAGAGAATAAGAACACAAGGCCAACTCCCATCATCTCGGGGGTCACGGGGCTAGTCTAATCCCGGGGGCACAACTGGGGGAATGAGGGGCAGCTGCTCTGGAGGACTCTGATCCACACTAGGGGGCCCCTGAGCTGGTTTTGAATAGATGCGGAATAAGGACACAGTACCTTTACACCAGGAGGATGAGGCAGCCGCCCATGCATCTCGCCTCTACATGGCCAACATGGCAGATGAAGAGATAATAGTTAAAGTGGACATGAAGAATGCCTTCAACACTCTACGCAGAGATCATTTTCCCGTGCAGTTCTGGAGCATGCCCCGTCACTTTATCCTCTTCTTTACCAATCATACCATAGGCCCACTCCTATATACTTTGGCCGCACAGAACTCCACTCAGAGACAGGTATCCAACAAGGCGACCCGTGTGGGCCTGCCATCTTCGCCCTCACAATACAGCCAGTCACTAGCCTTGTCGCATCAGCATTCAATTGCTGGTACTTGGACGACGGACGGCACGATCGGCGGAGATGTAGCCAGCGTCAGCGCCGACCTGGCAATGCTCTTGCCAGCAATGAGCGCCATTGGCTTACAAGTAAACGCTGAGAAGTGCCAAATAATCCTTCCAAAAGCCCCATCTGAGAAGGCAGAGTGTTTCACACCGGGAGACATCCTAGATATTATCCCTGGGTCCTCCATACTAAAGGAAGAGGAGCAAACCGTTCTTGGAGCACCTATGACTGCAACAGCTACCGATAAAATAATCAGGAAAAAAGTGGAGAGCTGGAGCTCATGATCCAACGTCTAAAATATCTTGACGCCCACACTTCACTTTTTTGCTGAGGAACTGTCTGTGGCTGCCGAAATTGCAGTACATCCTACGTGTCTCACCCGCTTACCAACTACCAGAACTACTGCAGGCTCCGACAGTAGCCTTATGGCTGCCGTCACTGATATTACCAACACCAAGTTTCAAGAAGCTAACTGGACTCAGCCGTCCTCCCAACACGCTACGGTGGACTTGGTCTTCGCCGCACAGAAGACGTCGCTCTCCCCAGCTTTATTGCATCCATACATGGCTGCCGCCAATTGATATCATCTTTGCTTCCTGAACGCTTAGCACAGATATCGGTACAGGAGTACGGGACAGCCCTAGAAGCATGGGAGCAAAATGCGAACGGGGCAGATGTTCCAGAGGAGAACGCGAGGAGTAGTCAAAAACACTGGGATGGAATCCTTTCCGAACAAACATTCCTAAAACTTCTCCTCGGGGCAAACCAGTTCACCCGAGCCCGCCTCTTGAGCGCCCGCACCTCTGAAAGCGGGGCCTGGCTGCGCGCTATCCCCTCATCCAGCCTCGGCACGCTCCTTGACGATGCCACACTGAGAATTGCCGTAGCGCTACGCGTTGGCGCAGATGTGCATCCCTCACCAATGTCGTTGCGGCTCTACGGCTGACACCAAAGGCTACCACGCCCTCACATGTCGCCTCAGCGCAGGCCGCCTTCCCCGTCATGCAGCCCTCAATGACATCGTAAGACGATCCCTACAGACTGCAGGCCTTCCATCCATCCTGGAACCTCCTGGCCTGGATCGCGGGGATGGTAAAAGGCCAGACGGTATGACGGTGTTCCCATTCTCCCGGGGAAGAGCCTGGTGTGGGATGCAACTTGTGTTAACACGTACGCCGCAACAAATATCGGGCAAGCAGCAACATCAGCAGGAGCCGTGGCAGAAGAAGCCGAAGAGAGAAAAGGAAAAAATATGCGGATCTAATGCAACGATTCCAGTTTCATCCAGTTGCATTTGAAACTGGTGGAGCCTGCGGCCTAACCACCAAGGCCTTCATCCGTGAGCTAGGTTCTCGCCTTGCAGTTGTCTCTGGTGACCGCCGCGAAACTGAATGGCTGCTCCAACGGTTTTCTTTGGCCATTGCTCGCGGGAACGCTGCCTCAATTATTCTCGCCCGCATGGCACTACATTTCCAGGAAAATCAGAGCTCACCAGACCAGTGCAGGTTCAGGAGAACCAAACGAAGGGTGCACCGAACACGCAGATGCCAACCTGCTCAGGCGTTTCTTGTTCATCTCGCGAAACAACAAACATTGGCCTTTTCACAGCAGTTCCAGGAGGGCCAACAGAAACCAAGTGGCCACTGCAAGAAACACCTGACACCCCCGCGAGCCGACTAGAAAAATACCGTCTAGTATTCAAGGAAATGGCAGGCAGGTCCCCGGAACGGAAACCGAGCACGCGACGGAACAACTTCCGGAGGAAGCAGGCCCTAGTCGGGACCCAATGGCGGATCCAGAATTGGCTAGGTACCTTAAGCGGGTAAAGGGGCATCAAAACACTTTCGTTGGTCTCCCCGCATGTACGGCGACTCCAAGAACAGCGGCAAGGAGTGCGGGTCGCCGCCGGTGCCGGCGGTGACGCCATGCACCACACCCCGCCGCTGCAGCCCTCGGTCCGCGCTGGAAGCGTGATGCACGCGCCGATGCCAATGAAAGCGGAAAAGGCCTCATAATCCTTAGTATGTATATTTTATAATGCCTACAGTCTCGGAAATATACTTGATTACTACAGACAAAGGACACAGTGCAAGCTCCCCTTGTAAAATGGAGCTAATGAAGAATGAGCCGTCATCGCTAAAACGGCTTGTGATGCCTAGGCACCCCGGGTTAAATGAATTGCTTATTATACTGGTGGATTCTGGGGAGGGGGTGATAAAAAGGCATGTGCCCCTGAGCTCAGAGCACAGTCGCCTGAACCAGGATTTGTACTAATTAATCAAAATGAATGAAGAACTAGTTTCTCACAATTTTCAGCCCTATCCAAAATTACCAGCCTGTTTACTTTTTTTACTTCAACTGAGACCGATCCTGGTATCTCCCAAATTATTCCGGCAACAAAAATTGTATCCGTCCAATGCCACTATGCCACTTCCTCCTCCTACGGCCCTTGTGGGAGCCGCGGAACTTAATCCGCGTTCAACCAGGGCTTACTCGTCACGACACAGCCAGTGGGCATAACAAATGAATTTTTGACTCCAATATGTCTTATCTTGCACATAGTGACAGATATCACAGGCTCCGCTGAATTCTCGGATGTCCAGTACTTGCATGAGTTGGCTGATTTGTCCTTAAATCTACCCCAAAAAGTCGTGTTTTGGGTATTTTCATGATAGTTCGGTGACACTTTTCTTTTTCTGATTTTAATTCGGTTTTCCTTCTCCGTCAATGCTTGATTTGCATTTGTCTTGGACCAAAGGTACCCAAAAGTTGATATTAACTAAGATATGGTAAGTCTTTTAGGTTACCTTAAAGTGCCCTTTCTCTCCCGGGGTGGCCCTCAAAGGTGGTGTACCCCCCACACCAAAGCTCTGGGTGCGCCCCTGATCATGGAAAGGTTTAAAGCTCAGATTTGATTATTGTAAGACGTGTATGTAGCTCTGGGATGTCGCATAAAAATACCTGCCTAACATTAAAATAAAATGTTCCCTGTGCTATAAAAGGTGCAAAAAGCGATGAATAACAGATTTGGTGCAATGAAGGGGTGCCGCCCCCCAACGCCGCCGCCCCTATGGGGTGCCGCCCCCCACCGGCTGAGCACCCCCAAAGATTTTTGGAAAATTACACCCCTGGCTGCTGGACGAAGTGCGCTACCACTATTGTAATCGGTGACGTCACTGTGCCGCAGCCTGTGACGTCATCGTGAGCCTCTGCCGGCTTGACAGCAGATGTCGCTTAAGTCTTCCGGCTGGAAACTGATTTTCTGAGATAGGTTTATTTGATTTCTAGGATTATGTGGTGAACTTCTATTGTCAAATGTTAACCCTCGCCCCACCGAGGGGGCCATCGATGGCCCCCCATAAGGTTTTTCCGGGATAGCAGAAAAACGACGAGGCGCAGCACCGCGGTTGAGGGCTCTACCTCTCACTGCATCATTTTCCCATCATCCCTGAAATTTTTTACCCCGGGTCACCCGGTCACCAGACGAGGTCAACCAAGGTCACCTCACTTCACCTTTAGAGCTCTGTAAGAGCTACATTTCAAAGTTGATCGATTTGAAACTTCCTAAACTTTATGACCCCTCCAGGGTCTACAAGGTTTATATCCGGGATTTTTCGATTTCGTGCCCTGAGGTTAGGTCACGAGGCGACCTCTCCCATTGGAAAAGCATGGGGAAAAGCTATTTTATGATATAAAAGCCACAAAAATGATTGCAAACACTCAGACTACTCAGAACAACGTTTTTGGACACCCTTTCACGGATCCCAGGGGTCATATTTGCCCTTTGACTTTTCCAAGGTCATCCAAGGTCACCAGAGGTCAAAAACAGTATTTTGACAATAACTTTTGACCTAATTGAGCTAGAGCGGTGAAACAAACACCATCGTGTTTGTCTTGTCACTAGCTTTCATTTGATATACGGCAAGATCACTTTTTGACCTTTCGTGACCTCAGGTCATATTAGGTCACGAGGTGACCTCTGGCGGTCAAACCACTGGCGGGAGGTCTTTACGTTCCACATAGCGGAAAAAGTACTGGCAATTTGCTATCAAATTTACTTTACCAGGCCTCAATAGCTCTAATGACATAAGAGTTATGCCCAGTTTGCTTAATCATTGCATATTTGAGTGAAAATAGCCGATCCTGACCTAATTTGACCTCTGGAGGTCAAACCATTGACCTGAGCACTAAAACATGCAAAGTAATTTCTTACTGAATTTACGCGAGCTTTCTATTGCACTTTGCAGATTTGCGCTAACGCCCATATTTTCGGAGTTAGAGGGGGGGCCATCGATGCCCCCCGGTGGGGCGAAGGTGGCGCCGGACCCCCGGTGGGGCGCGGGTTAATATAACTAATTAATATCCGCACCTATTTTCACCGTGAGCATTTATTACTGCCTACAGTACTTTGATAGTGAGGACGCCTTGTGTAAATTGGATGAAAGAAAAAACAGCAGTAAAGGCACAATTTATGCCACAGATCTGGTAGATGTTAGCGAGGAGGAAGTAGTGGCAGGGCTGAAAGAGTTCGGAGTTACCGCGGCGAAGCAGATTAGGAGAAGGAAGGGTGATAGGGAGGAAGGCACTCTTCTGTTTGTTCTGACTTTTTCCAAGCCTAGGGTTCCCGAGGAGATAAGGCTTGACTATGTTGTGTACAAAGTCAAGCCTAGTCTGCCAAGGCCACTTCTGTGCCAGAAGTGTGGGAGATACGGCCATACTTGGCAACAGTGTGCGCGGGAAGAGGCTTGTCTGAAATGCAGCAGGAATAAGCATGAGGGATCGTGTACGCTACTATGTGGCAACTGTGGTTCAAAAAATCATACGTTCATGTGTGTCGAGGAATGCAGCGAGTATAAGAAAGAACAGAAAATCATAAAAATTAGGTATGAACAAGATCTGTCCTACAAAGATGCAAAAAAGTGTTGTTAGATAGAAACCCAGTGATGACTCGTTCGTTTAGTTCTGTTGTCTCCAGTGTGGTGTCTCCCTCCCGGGTCTCAATCTGCAGTCCAGACTCCGGATCTGGACTGTAGATTGAGGACTTTGCAGGAAAAGGTAGAGAAGCTGATCAGTCTGATGAACAAGGTAGTTGAAGCACAGAAGGGAGTACAGGAGGTAAAGGAAGGGCAGAGTATGGTAAAAAAGGGAGATGGCAGGGACACAGGTGTAGTGATGCAAAATGATAGGAGTTCAGTCGTTGCAGCGGAGAGTGTGGTGGCGACTAAGCATGTGAGTCCCCAGGTTAGCAGCGTTGAGCGGACTTTGGATGTGAGTGATGACTGGAGTACAGTGTCACGAGGTCGCCCTCGACACAAGCCCCCAAAGCGGGATGGGCCTGCATCCAGTGCAGGCCCTAGCAATCGAGCTGGCCCTAGTAACCGGGAGGCCAGCTTGCTGGCCTCGCAGAGATATGTATATGTGAACCTTCTCTCTGCGCAGGGAGGTAAAAACAAAAAAAAGGTTGAATGTGCTTCATCACTGTGGTGGCAGTTGGTTTTCCTTATTTCAATTATGGCGCGAGCTCACCTTAATTGTTTTGCTTATATATGTTGTGTTCCCAGAGTAATGTATATCGGCATGCTCTGGTGGTCCTCTTTTGTGTTTCGGTTCATGTTGCCTTTTCAAGCGGCAAAATTCACAGCATCCTCATGCTCTGGCAAGCACTGTTTTTTGTTTCTTTTGTTTTTCTGCGACTTGCGCCTATGCACAATATGCGTTCGACTGTTACAACTCTGTTGCAGCATCGCTGCTTCTTACCACTTATCTCTCACCTTTGTCCCAAGCGGGGCATTTCTTGGAATCACTGTAATCTTCTTTTTGTTTTTCTGCCACCACATTCATCATCAGTCCATATCATCGTTATCATCTCTGTACATGGGTTGGCTGATGAATGAATGGACTAACATTAACATGTGCCGTCTTTATATGTTTCTTGTCTGGTTAGTTACAAAATGTGGTGTTTTACACCTGTCTATATTATACCTATGTTCTAACCAATTTGTGTATGTGTGGTCATTTTTTTTTTTGACTACAAACCTGTTTGACCAAATTCTTTTCAGGATTTTCAGTTCTTCGGGAACTTATTGTGTAGACCTTTTTTGTTATTTAAATGCATCATTAACATTGATACAGCTAACAGGTGCTCGGCGCTGGGGACTGCTGGGCGCATCCCTGCGCCCGTGGCCCTCCTGGGCCTGGGGATGCGGGGTGGTGCCGGGGGCTGCTTCCCGGCGTCGTGCCGGGTGTTGCGCTGGTGGTCATGTGGACTTCAAGTCTCATGACAGGAAAGGTGGCGGCTGGATGGATACCCAGCCCCTAACTGATGCCCCCTTCAGGTATTACAGGTTTTTCAGGCTTCAAAGGGGATATCCAACCTCATCGAAAATCCAATGAACAAAGAAATATTTCAATGGAATTGTAGGGGCTTGATTGGTAAATGGGCAGAGGTGAAGCCCATGCTTTTGTTATTGTCCCCCCTTTTGATATGCTTGCAGGAAACCCACTTTCTCCCAAACGATCCGTATAACTTTAGCCTAGTGAATTATTCCTGTTATAAAGTGTGTGCTGACACTGGTATTCGACAAGGTGGTGTAGCACTTTATATCTCTAATAAGATCATCCACTGTCAGCTCTACCTGAATACCCCTTTACAGGCAGTGGCATGCGTTTGTGTCATAAACAGGAGAAGGATGATAATATGTTCATTATATCTTCCTCCTGGCATGCCCCTTGTGAAGGAGGAACTAGACAATTTGATTTCTCATTTTAATCTACCTTATGTTATTTGTACAGATGCAAACAGCAAAAATAAAATGTGGGGATCTCCAAGAAATGACTCACGTAGTAACATCTGGGGGGAAATTATACGAGAAAAAAACACCACATATATTAAACAATGGAAGCCCAACAAGATTGGATGAATATTCTGGAAATCTCTCGCATATTGATATCTCTATATGCTCAAGTTCCCTGACTCCTCTGTTTGAATGGAAAGTGGACAATGACTGTTATAACAGTGACCATTTTCCAATTCATATATCCTTCAACCAACCAGTTCGAAGGTGTGCCCTACCCATGATACAATACAACACTAAAAATGCAGACTAGGGGAATTTGAAAACAAATGTGAAATACAAGTAAATATAGAAGAAATTAACGATGGTTGTAAACTGATTACTGATACAATTATGAATGCTGCGGAGGAAAGCATTCCTCATAAAAAATACCACCATAAGTACAACTGCCCTTGGTGAACACTGGAGTGCAAAAGGGCAGTGGCATCCAGGAAACGTGCGCTGAGAAGATTTCGGAGAAATAGAACAGATCAAACTTTACTTTTAGAGTATAAGCGTTTGAAAGCCTTAGCTAGACGCATTATTAGACAAGCAAAGAGGAAATAGTTGGGAAACACTATTAAATACTTTTACTGTACGTACACCGCTAACAAGATTATGGAGTTTAATAAAATGTTTTTCAGGAAACAGGTACCAGCCCCCAGCGCCGATCGTCCTGGAAGTTAACGGGTCATCGGTAATTGACCCCCACGAGGCTGGAAACTGTTTCGGCCAGTTCTTCTCCGATGTTTCATCTTCAAATAATTACAGTGAGTATTTTCAACAATATATATTAAACATAGGTACCATGAATTATACCTCAAATAATTTAGAAGTGTATAACTGCAGGTTCACCATGGATGAAATTAAGACCGCTTTGTCTAACACTGGGTCAACCTCAGTGGGACCTGACGGTATACACTACGATTTTTTGAAACATTTGGCAGCATCTTTAACACACACTTTGATTAACTTTTTCAATTCGATATGGGAAAATGGTTTCTATCCTCCCGAGTGGCGCCACTCTTTCATAGTTCCCATCTGCAAACCTGGAAAACCTCGGTCCTCTGTTAAATCCTTCCGGCCTATTCAATTAACCTCTTGCTTAGCTAAAACATATGAACGCATGATCACCAAGAGAATGATGTGGTATGTTGAAAAAGAGGGGCTGTTAAGCAAGGTGCAGTGTGGCTTCAGGAAAAACCGGAGCACAGTAGATCACCTTGTCCGACTTGAATCTGATGTGAGGAAAAGTTTTTTTGAGAGAAAGTGCACAGTTGCAATCTTTATTGATATCAAATCCGCTTATAACATGGTAAACAAATGTATCCCCATGTACAAATTATACATGTTGGGTTTCAGAGGACATTTTATGGAATTTGTTGATAATTACTTAGAAAATAGAACTTTTCAGGTCAAGACACAAGTACTGTCGGATACCTTCCCACAGGAAAATGGTGTGGTCCAGGGAGGAGTGATTTCTCCTTTGTTATTCTTATGCATGATTAACGACATGTTTGATAATCTTGGTGGACAAGTTACAACAGCAATGTGTGCTGATGACTGTACGTTGTGGACTAGCCACGAAAACATTCACATGGCAATTGATATTTTGCAAAATGCTGTAAACCATATAATGGAATGGTCAGACAAAAATGGATTGAATCTTTCCCCAGATAAATCACAAGTGATGGTGTTTAACCCTATTTCCGGCAGGGGGGCTAATATTGCCCCCCTTCAGGTTTTTCGAGAATATCTCCGAAACGGCTTGCGATAGAACTTTGAAACTTCCTGACTTTTCCTAAAACTAGTACAGGCAGGTTTTCTGAAATTTTCAAGATTATATATTTACCAGGGGCGGAGCTATGGCTGGGTTTTTGGGGAGGTTCTATCCACAAACCAAGTATTATCGTATGCGATGGGTTTTTTGTAAGAGGAAGCCGTCTCTGCTGATCCTGATACCAGTTATATGGTTTTATTATATCATTTTTTATGTGAGATGATAGTGCATTCACAATTGTCACTATTTGTATTCATCAGGGGCGGTTACAGCAGTTCAAAATGGGGGGAATGTTATCAAGAAGGACTAAACGTTAGTAAGTGAGAAGACTGCTTACAGCCGTGGCAGGGCGAATACAATTGGGTATATGAAAATTCAAAATAGTTATAACCTAATTCTAGATTACCAGAGGCGTGTCCAGTCACTACACATTTTCAAAATGTATATTCCCAGCCAGTATCACCGCCGCGACTCAATATCGTTGTATATTGAAAATGTGTTTTCAATCACCCCCACCCCCCCACGACGAGTCCTTGATCCGCCTATGTCACCCCCTTTCCCAGAGCTGCCATGGGAGGGTAAAAATTATCAGAAATTAAATTTCAACTAGTCGAGGGACTAATATACTCATGCATACCATTCGCATATTGTTGGTATGTATTTTACCCCACTGTTTTACCTTACTGCATCCGCCCCTGATGAGTTTTTCACTTTTTTCTCATGTATTTATGTGTCAAAGATGCCAAGCAGTATATGACGGCTTCTAATCCGCGTAACAAAAACTTTTTAGGTTGTATATATTTCCCCTCATAGTCCTGGTCCTGGAACTGCCATTGAATTTCGAATTTTTGCGTAACTCGAGTATATGAAAATTTTGGGTCAATTATTTGTAAATCTGAACTAGTTTTGTGAAAATCGTACAACAGAGACAAGGGTTATGGAAAATCTAAAAGATACACAAAAATTGTATATTTTGCACGACCTTCTCCTAAAAAATAAAAATTTTGAAATTTTCTTTTTTTCAAAATAAAGTTTAGCAGCAGAGGAATCTATGGCACTTTGAATTTTCAAAATCGGCCGGTTAGATTACGAGATCTTAGGGGGGCCGATATTGCCCCCCCTGCCGGAAATAGGGGTAGCCGGGAGCCTGACGGAAATAGGGTTAAGAGAAATATGAAGCTGCCAGTTCATGGCCCCGCTGCGGCAAATACAAATGGGGGACGCCCCAATTGGATTTGCCCAAGAAGTCCGCTTCCTAGGGATCCTCCTTGACGAAAAATTGTCAATGGAGAACCACTCAAAATACATAAAGACAAAGGCTCAAAAAAGATTTCAATTTTGAAGTGTATTTCAGGACCCACATACGGTGCGGATAGAAAAATATTGCTCAGAATGTACATGTCACTCATTCGCCCCATCCTAGAGTATGGGTGTCAGATACTCGACGGATCGAACCACAAAGCTATAAACTCTCTTGAATGTGTGCAAAATACCTGTATTAGAATTGCGTTGGGTGCTTTCAGATCTACTCCAATAAAATCGCTCCAAGCCGAAGCTAACATCCCTTCTTTACAGCTACGTCGACAATGTCTAACCCTTAAGTACTGTCTGAAAGTTTTGGCCGATGACGATCACCCAGTCTTCAGAGAAGTTACCACAATGCAATCACTAATGCTCCTCGGAGAAAAAAGGCTTAACCGGCTCTGTGGAGTCCCAATCTCTTGCAGACTGAAACAAGTAACTGACCTCTTCCGGTTTGAGATTCCACAGAACTTGAAAACAACAAAAGGTGAGACAGCTCCATGGCAGCTTGTTTCATTGACTCCTAAAAGGCTGCTAGATGACAAAAAGCAAAACATATCGCAAACTGATGTTTTGGAAAAATTTATCTACATTGTTGAAATGTACGCAGACTACAGATTCTTCTTTACCGACGGCTCCAAGGTCGGGGACAAGGCGGCATACTCATTTGCTTTCGCGACGGGTTCTTTCGAGGAGAGACTGCCGAACGGGCTATCAATATGCTCAGTGGAATTATTTGCGATCTTACGATGTCTCCAGTTCATAAAATCAAGAGGTATTGAAAAAAACAGTTATACGCAGTGATTCCCTTTCCGCAATACAGAAAGTTAAAAACGTCGATGATCCCTCGCCGAATTCTATAAATGCCCGAGAAATAATACACGAACTCCTTTTAGACGGAAAGGAAATTGAAATATTTTGGGTGCTAAGTCATATGGGAATCCCGGGAAACAAAACGGCTGATAAAAGAGCAAAACAAGCAATACTTTTTGATTATACAGCTGAAGTTGATGTCCACTTTACAGAATATAGGGCCGGAATACTTTCAGCTATGAAGTCACTTTACAAAAAGCAATGGAAAACAATGAGTGGTCTTGATCAGCATAAGAATCGAATCTTATTATCTGTAAAACCTGACCTGACAGATGACGATTTCTCAACCCGACCAAACAGGAGAGAAGAAATAGTTCTAGCCCGGCTGCAGCTAGGACATACGAGACTGACTCACGGCCATCTTTTCTCACAGGACCCTCCCGCTATTTGTAATGTGTGCAACCGTCCTATTACAGTTAGTCATATACTTTTAACCTGTGTCAAATTTCAGGTCCATCGTAGAAGCATCCGTAAAGTATGTGAGGATAACCGTGTAGAGTTTAGTTTGAAAAGTTTGCTAGGGTTTAATGAAACTATTTTTCAACAAGTTGTAAAGTACCTCAAGGACACTGATATGTTTACTAAGATTTAGGATTATGTACGTTAGTTCTCTTTCATGTCAAGAAAGTATAATTTTGCGTCGCTGCATTTATTGAATATCTTTATAATCGACAAACTAAGGTTCTTTGTGTTGTATTATATTTCACTATGTTTCGGAAATTCTCAGGATCCAGAACGGGGGCTCCCACGTTTCGGAGCTCTCCTTGAGTGTTTAGTTGTATATCTGTATTAACCAGACCTTTTCAGAGCACCGGCAGGACAACGAAGCTCGCCTTAAAACGGTATATTCCGACATGTTTAATGACGTAAAGTTTATCATGCATTTAATAGGGGATCAGTCAAATTTACCGACAAATTCAACAGAGACTACGTATTGTCAGCGTCCCCCGCCGATTGTTAACTGTCCTTGGCAAATCAAGCTTTCTCTTTGAGGGAGGCAATAAGTCTAGTTGGCGGTACTAGGAATGCCTTATTGTCTGTTGTCGCCATCAGTTCTGGTTCTAGCTTAGACTGGAACCAGAACTGATATGAACTAGACAGAACTCTCACGGACCGGAAGGTTTTTTTCCCCATCCTACAGGTTATAGGCGCCTGAGTCATCTAGGCTGTGCGCCTTCAAACACCATCATCATCATCATCGCTACAGCATCGAGCGAGAGCGCACGTGTGTGTGCAGGTGACACCTCTTCTGTGGACGTAAGTGTATTCGGAAATGCTGTTGCGACTATTTGCTATTGAATATGGAATTGTAAACGTGTTTGCGTAAAACCTGATTGATTCTAACGGTGTTAAATTTAGATGTGATTTATATTGGCTTGTAATTTATGATTTACTTGTGGTTTGCTGGGTTCTTGGCAAAGAGAGTGTTTGAATATTTGAAATGTTTCCCAGGGCAGAATTATAAAGATTTGAAGTCACGAGATGTTATAAATAAACCCAGAAACGGCATCACTACTTTTGGACGACCGAGACAGCGGAAGCAGTTTGAGCATGCGGCTCATACTGACGGGGCCATGAGGCGACCCCGTCTACATTTTGGTGACAGCCGTCTACATTTTGGTGACAGCGTCGGTCTGCCCGACTACATTTTGGTGACAGCGGACACGGACCTGCCACGCGTTTCTTCATCCGTTGTTTTCAAGCTGGTCTTCAAAGGCTAGTTCCGGCATGCTTCACTCGCAGCCGGCAGTGACTGACTCCGTGCTATTCCCAAATTTCCCTCATGGAATTAAGAAAACATGGCTTAAAATCAGAACTTAAGGTTCAGACTGAAAATGTTTTCCACAAATTTTGCAGAGATGAATTCTGGAGTTTCAGGACTGAGCATTTCCAAGTTTAGTGGTCAGGGTTGATTTTTCCGATTTCTTGAGAATTTTGAATCTAGTTTGGCACACGCTTCGAGTAATCGTGAGAGTGAACTGAGATGGTCCACCCGTCTTCGTAAGCCCCCTGACAGTCTTAATTATTGATTCAGGGATGTTGAGTTACCCTGTAGGTGTTAATTCTGCCGTTCACAAGAGGAAGATGGGAATTACTGTGAAGAGACCAGTTGTCTCTTGGGTGCTCTTATACATAGCTTGCTATAAATATTTGCCGTTTCCCGGTGCGAAATTTTTCTGATGAGCACATTACCTTACTGTTCACGGAGAATGGCCGTACTTAGTATTTCGGAAACGTTTCTTTGAAATATTCCGCACCGTAATTGTGTTAGGGTTTGAAATGCTTATTGCGTTAGAATTTGAGATGCACTCAAATCATTGCATTTATCATTTCATCACGGGATTGAGGTGATAATCATCAAAATATGTTCATGTTTCATCATGTCGGACTTCTTGAGGTTTCAGTTTGGAAGATTACCAGACTCGATGTAGCGGATGTTGCCGAAGCCATTAGTGTTTGTTGGATTTCAATGCAAGGGGCAAAAAAGTGTTCAGTGTGTCACCATTGAAAATTTCGAACCATAAATGTGTCACCAGTCCAGGCTGTAAAATGTGGCACGTTTTGCGTTAGTTGGATACCAATAGATGCTCTTGGACCACCCCAGTTGTTGAAAAAATATTGCGAGCTCAAATTACAGGTGCCAATTTTGGCAATTTGTTCCGTTATTGGCCTAGAGAAAACATGTCGGCTAAGTTTTGTCACCTTGCCCACCTTGGTTTGTCACCATTTAGAATGCCAAAATGGTAGGTTTTTTTGACCCCTGTTTCAATGATCACTTTCCAGAATGCAGAAATGATAGCTGGATTTTGTATTCACTTTCCTAATGTTGCGTTCCAATGCACAGTCCGGCCAGGATCATGAGGAAGTTGACCATTCTTTAACTAGTAAGTTGTGAACTGACTGCATATAGTTGAAACTTTTGCTGGATTTTGTCCTGGTGATTGAATTTCCAGATATCAACATATTGCCGTAAGTCACACTTACACGCAGACAGTGCTTATTTTTCTGTCTATAATTTACCGTTGTTAAGTCTTTTGTACAGATCATTTTGCAATTGTCTTATTCGGGTGAAGCTGGTAATCATTTTTGGTAAGCGATTACGTGTTGAATGGGCTCAAACCGTAACGCTCTCATGAAACCAACTTAACCAGTTTATAGGCATTGTGAATTGGTTTGATCGCAGTCACTGATAATTATATATTGTTTCATTGAGCCTTTGTGACTTTCACTTCGGTTTACCGTTTTATAACGTTTCAAGTCTTAATGCAAACTGTCGCTTACAGCACCCCTGGCAGACACTCTTAGTGGCTTAGTTGTTTTGTCATGTAATTTGGGATGTTATATTCTGGCTCAACGGAATTTTGTGATGCCCGAAATGGTAAGATGATTTTCGCTATGAAGTTAAGCCTTTGCTGTTATCTTTTGAGACAGTAATGACTGTCTTATGGAATCTGGCAAGTCTACTCCTGTCAAAGGGATAGTTTGCTCAGAATGAGCTGTCGTTGATCAATCTTCTGAGTTAAGCACAGCTTGCTACTTAGATGCTCAGGTTGATTTTATTTCTAAAGTAAGCTTTCCTATACCTGAAGTTACGAAGTGTTTTCCAATTCCTGTTTGGTTTTGATATTACAGCACTGGACTGACCCGACTGATGACATTGATCACATGATTTGTTTGTTTTCACCGGATAGGTAATTTTAAGTGGTTTGTGTTTTGAGGTCGGATGAGGTGTAGACCTGCGTCTACTGCTGCTGGACGAAGTGCGCTACCACTTTTATCGGTGGCGTCACTGTGCTGCAGCCTGTGACGTCATCGTGAGCCTCTGCCGGCTAGACAGCAGATGTCGCTTAAGTCTTCCGGTTGGAAACTGATTTTCTGAGATAGGTTTATTTGATTTCTAGGATTATGTGGTGAACTTCTATTGTCAAATGTTAATACAACTAATTAGTATCCGCACTCATTCTCACCGTGAGCATTTATTACTGCCCACATAACTTGCCCTTCCGGCTCTGCCCCGACTGCCGCCTGGCGGCCAGGTCAAGCGTTGACCCCGGGTCATTTCCGCTGCAGCATCGAGCGAGAGCGCACGTGTGTGTGCGGGTGACACCTCTCCTGTGAACGTAAGTGTATTCGGAAATGCTGTTGCGACTATTTGATATTTGACATGGAATTTTAAACGTGTTTGCGTAAAACCTGATTGATTCTAACGCTGTTAAATTTAATGTGATTTATATTGGCTTGTGGTGTATTATTTACTTGTGTTCTGCTGGGTTCTTGTGAAACGAGTGTTTGAATATTTGAAATGTTTCCCAGGGCAGAATTATGAAGATTTGAAGTCACGAGATGTTATAAATAAACCCAGAAACGGCATCACTACTTTTGGACGACCGACACAGCGGAAGCAGTTTGAGCATGCGGCTCATACTGACGGGGCCATGAGGCGACCCCGTCTACATTTTGGTGACAGCCGTCTACATTTTGGTGACAGCGTCGGTCTGCCCGACTACATATCAGAGAGGGCAACACAGCGACGGACCAAACACAGCGGTCAGAGTATCACAGCTCAGGGATCCCTAACCAGGCCGGGGCCCATTCAGTTCAGGAGCTCCAGAGCTGCCCAGGGGACACCAGATCGGCCCATAGGGCACCAGATCAGCTTCGGGGACGAGGAATCAGATCAGTGGTCCCCAACCAGCTGGGGACCCAGATCAGCTCGGGGTACCAGATAAAGTCAGGAGGCACTTAATCAGCTCAGGAGCCCCATGCCAGCTCGAGGCCCTTATCAGCCTCTGTGGGCCCAGCTCAGTTCAGGGCTTTAGAGCTGGGCAGGAAATCACGTATTCAACCCAGGATACTCAGGTCAGCTTAAAGGGCACCATATTAGCTCAGGGGCCACCAGACTAGCTCAGAGGGCATCAGATGGGTTCAGGAGGCAAAATGATGACTCATGAGGAACCAGATCAATCAAGGGGGCATTAGTTCAGCTCAGGGAGGAATATATCTGCTTAGGGGGCACCAGGTCGATCAGAGACCAGAGCGGGGGTCTAGATCAGCCCAGGGAGCACCTTGCCAGCTCAGAGGACAAGGGATCGGCTCAGTCTTCCCCGACTAGCTCAGGCCCCGGATCAGCTCGGGGGTACCAGTTAAAATCAGCAGGCACTGAATCAGTTCAGGGGCCCCATATCAGCTCAGGGGCCCTCATCAGACTCAGTGGGCCCAACTCAGCTCGGGCGCCAGAGATGCTGAGGAAATTACTTAATCAACTCATGAGGCCCAGATCAGCTTAAAGGCTACCAGATTGGCTCAGGGGCACCAAACTAGCTCAGGGGGCGCCAGACTAGCTCAGAGGGCATGAGATGGGCTCAGGAGGCACCAGATCGACTATGGGGCATTAGTTTAGCTAAGGGGGTAACGTATCAGACCAGAACAGGGGCATAGATCAGCTCAGGGTGCACCAGATCATCTAAGAAGACATCAATAACCGGCTCAGGAGGCACCTGATCAGCTCAAGAGGCACCATATTGGTTCAGGGGACAGTAGATCAACTCCAGGAGGCATGAGATCAGTTCAGGGAGGGGGGGCAGATCAGCTCAAGGGGCACTAAAACAGTTAATAGGGCAACAGGCAAGCTCAGAGGCATCAGACGAGCTCAGAGAGCATAAAATAGATTCAAGAGGCACAATAATATGCTCAGTGGGCACTAGATTGGCCCAGGGGGCACCAGATTAGCTTAGAGGGCACGTAATCAGCTCAAGGGGCCAAAACTGGCTCAGTGGGCACCAGATTAGCTCCGCCCGTACGATTATGAGCGACGATGGAACATTAGCTGGAAACATATTACATGCCTATACTCTTCCCGGATGCTTGAAAAGGCGACATAATGCTTAAGCTGACCAAAAAAGGCACTTAACTGTCAAACAACAGTTTTAATCGATAAATGCAGTCTAATTGCATTTAGGTTCAACGGCTTAGGGCACTAAATTTCAAGCGGCACGGCCCAAAAGAGGTTCACAGCCTAGTGATCAAAGGACACCCCAGCACCGATGGGGAACACGTGCCCCTTGTCCCCCCCCTGTCTGCGCCCCTGCACAGCGGTTAGAGTATCAGAGCTGTGAGAGGGTGAATTTTACTTCAGCGTGGGTGACATTTTCTCACTTTCAATGGGTCGACATTAGCTGTGTGAACGGGCAAGGTTGGGAGGCCTCTCAGCCGATCCGCACCGGCTCCCGTTGGGATTAAAGAGACCAGTGCTGGAAGGGGAACTATGCAACCTGAGAACAGGAAGGTGCGTCTGACACCATGGTCCATGCTCAAGCAGAAAAGGAGACGCGTGTTAGACCAATAATCTACGCAGCTGGCTGGGAGACACGTTAAAACGGGACGAATATTCATAGTGAGTCAAAAGGCAGCGAGGGAGGATTCCCCAGTGAACCGAAAGACAATGAAGGCTCAGGACCCCCATTCCAACTCGGCAGTGAACCAAAAGACAATGAGGGGCCAGGGCCCCGTTCTCGCTCGGCGGGAACTATTCGTTTGAGTGATAAAATCTTCCCAGTGGTCTAGCTGGTAGGTGTTAGACCGGGGCATGTGCTCCCAGTAGACTGGCAGGAACATGTTTGTGTGGGAGACATGTGTCCCCAGAAGCAAAAAGGCAGACATTAGGCCAGAACATGTGTTGCCATTAGGCAGGGAGACAGGCTAGAGCAGGAGGCACGCGCCACATGAAGCCCACACCGTAGCCATCAGACAACAGCTGACTGACGCCGGCGGCGGTCACGTGACCAGCCGACAGCTGAGCCTGGTCAGTGAGTCGGAGCCAAGGGCGGAACAATGAGATGGACGCTGAGTGTCTGGAGACGCCATCACCCTCATCACCGCATCACAATACCGGCGGCTCAGCGCAGTGGGCAGACATTAACAATACCGGCGGCTCAGCGCAGTGGGCAGACATTAACAATACCGGCGGCTCAGCGCAGTGGGCAAACATTAACAATACCGGCGGCTCAGCGCAGTGGGCAGAAATTAACAACACCAGCGGCTCAGCGCAGTGGGCAGAACATTAACAATACCGGCGGCTCAGCGCAGTGGGCAGACATTAACAATACCGGCGGCTCAGCGCAGTGGGCAGACATTAACAATACCGGCGGCTCAGCGCAGTGGGCAGACATTAACAATACCGGCGGCTCAGCGCAGTGGTACCTGCTTCTGGTGGTTACCGGCATTGCTGACGGAGTGAATATTATTTGTCTTGAATTACCGCTTATTGGGGTATCAAAGTTGCATCAGCATTTTATTTATCGTAGATCACCATGTGCTGATACGTGGCTACAACCCATCATCGGAGGGCAATGAACGGCATCAACAATAAGACTTTGATTTTGAAATGATAAACAGTGTTTTTTTCAGTTTATCGCGGTAACAACGATTAGCTTAAAGAGTCACTTCTTCCTGCCTAGCCTTTTTCGGAGCTAGAATAAAAACGACGGCACTAGCGCCGCTGTGCTTAGTATACCTTTTCTGATCATGTTTACAACTATTGCTAAAATCTTGGGTCCAGGTCGTTTTAAGTCAGGTCACCATTGCAGGTTAAGTGACTGACGGAGTGCTGACGCCTCTAAAAATGTTTAAGACAGTATACGTAAGAACGGATGTTTCCCACTACATGTTCCCCAGCGTCGAACCAGGGGCGGGACATCACAACTCATTCACGTTCCATCCGTCTTAGATGCCAACAAGGACACGATAAAACGTGGCTTGTTTACACGAACTGTGCAGAAATTTAACTCACATACGAGTATGTACCCCGCAGCGGATCCCTTTTGCACCACTTTCTCTTGTTTTAGAAGGACGGTAAAAAATATGTTTTAGCAAACACAGTTTAGTATTTTATGGTATTTGTGTTTTATGTGACTGTTTGTTTGTTTTTACTAGCTCATTTAATATATTTTGCATCCCACTTCAGTTTTCACCCATGACTTCACCTATCAGTGGGTTCTAAGCCTGTTGGTGATGAATTTGAATAAATTAATAAATAGCAAGGTTAACCCTTGGATCTGGAATGCGCATCACACAATGGGCCAGCTGGTTACTACAAAATATATTCTAGAATTTTGTATATCGATGACCCAAGGTCAGTTACGAGCCATGGCTTCTCCATTGGAAATGCATGGGACAAATAGTTTAAATTGAATAAGTTCGTAATGGATGGCGGTACATATTTTATTTTAACGGCATTGGGTTAGCTTTATCCTTTCGGTCTTGATGATATGCATTATGGCCTGATTTGACCTCGATCTGACCTTAGGCTAAATACTAGAATGAACTAGCAAGGTCATATTATATATCATTCGATTCGGCTTGTTGCGAGTATTCTAGTATTTTAGCTTGTTTTCCTCTATCTGCACCATTCCAGATGTACTGACTGAAAACCCTTCAATTACATGTTATCCCCATGGTGGCATGCCTTTGCCTCTATTGATCTTGAATGTGACCTGATAAAAGGGGATTTAGATGGGCTATCCAACGCCGTTTGCCGTTTTCACTACCTAGCGTGGTTCTCAAGATAGCAGGCGGGGGGGGTACCCGCTCCCCCGTCAAAGTGAAGATGGCTCAGACCCCCGTCAAAGTGCGAGTCAAAGTCGCGCCTTTGCCGCTCAGCTGGTCTCCCTGTGATTGCAGAAACGAAACAAATTCAAACCAGTCGCATTGTCGAGGGAGGAGCCTGTCGCAGCACCGATTTTCAGAGAGTCACGGCAGTGTCAGAGCCACGGCAGTGTCAGCATGGCGTCAGAGCCACGGCAGCGTCAGCGTGGCGTCAGAGCGACGGCAGTGTCAGAGCCACGGCAGTGTCAGAGCGACGGCAGTGTCAGCGTGGCGTCAGAGCCACGGCAGCGTCAGAGACACGGCAGTGTCAAAGACACGGCAGTGTCAGAGCCACGGCAGCGTCAGAGCGGCGGCAGTGTCAGAGCCACGGCAGTGTCAGAGCCACGGCAGCGTCAGAGACACGGCAGTGTCAGAGCGACGGCAGTGTCAGCGTGGCGTCAGAGCCACGGCAGTGTCAGAGACACGGCAGCGTCAGAGCCACGGCAGTGTCAGAGCCACGGCAGTGTCAGCGTGGCGTCAGAGCCACGGCAGCGTCAGAGACACGGCAGCGTCAGAGCCACGGCAGTGTCAGAGCCACGGCAGTGTCAGAGCGGCGGCAGTGTCAGAGCCACGGCAGTGTCAGCGTGGCGTCAGAGCCACGGCAGCGTCAGAGACACGGCAGCGTCAGAGACACGGCAGTGTCAGAGCGGCGGCAGTGTCAGAGCCACGGCAGCGTCAGAGACACGGCAGTGTCAGAGCGACGGCAGTGTCAGCGTGGCGTCAGAGCCACGGCAGCGTCAGAGACACGGCAGCGTCAGAGCCACGGCAGTGTCAGAGCCACGGCAGTGTCAGAGCGAAGGCAGTGTCAGAGCCACGGTAGTGTCAGAGCGACGGCAGCGTCAGAGCGAAGGCAGTGTCAGAGCCACGGTAGTGTCAGAGCGGCGGCAGTGTCAGAGCCACGGCAGTGTCAGAGCCACGGCAGCGTCAGAGACACGGCAGTGTCAGAGCGACGGCAGCGTCAGAGCCACGGCAGTGTCAGCGTGGCGTCAAAGCCACGGCAGCGTCAGAGCCACGGCAGTGTCAGAGCGAAGGCAGTGTCAGAGCCACGGTAGTGTCAGAGCGGCGGCAGTGTCAGAGCCACGGCAGTGTCAGAGCCACGGCAGCGTCAGAGACACGGCAGTGTCAGAGACACGGCAGTGTCAGAGCGACGGCAGCGTCAGAGCCACGGCAGTGTCAGCGTGGCGTCAGAGCCACGGCAGTGTCAGAGCCACGGCAGTGTCAGAGCGAAGGCAGTGTCAGAGCCACGGTAGTGTCAGAGCGACGGCAGCGTCAGAGCGAAGGCAGCGTCAGAGCGACGGCAGTGTCAGAGCGACGGCAGTGTCAGAGCGACGGCAGTGTCAGAGCGACGGCAGTGTCAGAGCGACGGCAGTGTCAGAGCCACGGCAGCGTCAGAGACACGGCAGTGTCAGAGCGACGGCAGTGTCAGAGCGACGGCAGTGTCAGAGCGACGGCAGCGTCAGAGCCACGGCAGCGTCAGAGACACGGCAGTGTCAGAGACACGGCAGCGTCAGAGACACGGCAGTGTCAGAGCGACGGCAGTGTCAGAGCCACGTCAGAGCGACGGCAGTGTCAGAGCGACGGCAGTGTCAGAGCCACGGCAGCGTCAGAGACACGGCAGTGTCAGAGCGACGGCAGTGTCAGAGCGACGGCAGTGTCAGAGCGACGGCAGTGTCAGAGCCACGGCAGCGTCAGAGCCACGGCAGCGTCAGAGCGACAGCAGTGTCAGAGCCACGGCAGTGTCAGAGCGACGGCAGTGTCAGAGCGACGGCAGTGTCAGAGCGACGGCAGTGTCAGAGCGACGGCAGCGTCAGAGCCACGGTAGTGTCAGAGCGACGGCAGTGTCAGAGCCACGTCAGAGCGACGGCAGTGTCAGAGCGACAGCAGTGTCAGAGCCACGGCAGCGTCAGAGACACGGCAGTGTCAGAGCGACGGCAGTGTCAGAGCGACGGCAGTGTCAGAGCGACGGCAGCGTCAGAGCCACGGCAGCGTCAGAGACACGGCAGTGTCAGAGCGACGGCAGTGTCAGAGCGACGGCAGCGTCAGAGCGACGTCAGAGCGACGGCAGTGTCAGAGCGACGGCAGTGTCAGAGCGACGTCAGCGTCAGAGCCACGGCAGTGTCAGAGCGAAGGCAGTGTCAGCGTGGCGTCAAAGCCACGGCAGTGTCAGAGCGACGTCAGCGTCAGAGCGACGGCAGTGTCAGAGCGACGGCAGTGTCAAAGTGACGGCAGTGTCAGAGCGACGGCAGTGTCAGAGCGACGTCAGCGTCAGAGCGACGTAGAGAAGTCAGCACCATTTGCCCAACGGACCGTTTTACTGCACGGTATTATCAGAAAATCAATGTAGGTAACCATGGCTTCATTGATCTGAACTTGCCAACATAATACAAAAGGAAACCTTAAGTTATTCAAAATGTAAAAATGTTCAGGACCTTAGGTTTTTGTCCTTTCACTAGTTCTGATTTAATCATTATGGTCAAACTCATATTTAATGAGATTGTTTTCTGTGGATACGCTGTCATGTGTGTCGATGGTAAAACCTGAGCAAAGCCAACGGGAGAAACTTCTGGGTTTGTTTCATATTACACTTAGTCTTACAGGCAATTTCCCTTCATGTTTGTGCTCCATTCTGCTTGGACCGAAACCGCGGCATCTTTAGCCCTGTTCCAGCTGTCAGCACAGTTTTGTCAGCAGGACCTCTAGCCACTCCTCCAGAAAAGAAATATCAGCGCCATAATCGCCTCTAGTTTGTGGTAAGCAAAGGGAACTTCAACCTTTATACCATTAAAAAATATCAGGCTGCCACTTCGTGCACTTGCTATTTTTCATCAGCGCAAACAGCAGGCCATCAGCCCGTAAAACCTCTAGAACTAGTTCCCGGGAGAGGCTACAATCCTGTGACGTAGGCGCAACACGGCCCGCTGATTGGTGCTGATAAAACTGTGCTGACAGGTGGAACAGGGCTTTGTAAATGCCTTCTGCAGGGCATTGACCCAGGCTATAAAAAATAAATATGATCGAAAGTGTTTCCGGAGAAAATTTCAAAAAAGTTGTATATCAAATTCTAAACACCAATTTCGTGCAGAGTTTTAGCCTTACGCGATCAAAACAAAGCATAAAAGGAATATGAAGCCGCTCCCCACAAAATATCGTTGAGATGTAAAGCTGCAGGACCTTTAAGTTTGTTGCCTGCTGTAATATTTTGATGTAAAGCTGCAGGGCCTTTGATATTGTTAGCTGCTGTAATATGTTTATGTAAAGCTGCAGGGCCTTTGAGTTTGTTAGCTGCTGTAATATTTTGATGGAAAGCTGCAGGGCCTTTGAGTTTGTTAGCTGCTGTGCTATTTTGATGTAAAGTTGCAGGGCCTTCGAGTTTGTTAGCTGCAGTAATATTTTGATGTAAAGCTGCAGGGCCTTTGAGATTGTTAGCTGCTGTGCTATTTTGATGTAAAGTTGCAGGGCCTTCGGGTTTGTTAGCTTCTGTAATATTTTGATGTAAAGCCGCAGGGCCTTTGGACTGTTACCTGCTTCAATATTTTGATGTAAAGCTACAGGGCCTTTGAGATTGTTAGCTGCTGTAATATTTTGATTTAAAGCTGCAAGGCCTTTGAGTTTTTTAGCTGCTGTAATATTTTGATGTAAAGCTGCAGGGCCTTTGAGATTGTTACCTGCTGTAATATTTTGATTTAAAGCTGCAAGGCCTTTGAGTTTTTTAGCTGCTGTAATATTTTGATGTAAAGCTGCAGGGCCTTTGAGATTGTTAGCTGCTGTAATATTTTGAGGTAAAGCTGCAGGGCCTTTGAGATTGTTAGCTGCTGTAATATTTTGATGCAAAGCTACAGGCCTTTGAGATTGTTAGCTGCTGTAATATTTTGATGTAAAGCTGCAGGGCCTTTGAGATTGTTAGCTGCTGTAATATTTTGATGTAAAGCTGCAGGGCCTTTGGGATTGTTACCTGCTGTAATATTTTGATGTAAAGCTGCAGGGCCTTTGGATTGTTAGCTGCTGTAATATTTTGATGTAAAGCTGCAGGGCCTTTGACTTTGTTAGCTGCTGTAATATTTTGATGTAAAGCTACAGGGCCTTTCAGTTTGTTAGCTGCTGTAATATTTTGATGTAAAGCTGCAGGGCCTTTGAGTTTGTTAGCTGCTGTAATATTTTGATGTAAAGCTGCAGGGCTTTTAGTTTGTTAGCTGGTGTAATATTTTGATGTAAAGCTGCAGGGCCTTTGAGATTGTTAGCTGCTGTAATATTTTGATGCAAAGCTACAGGGCCTTTGAGATTGTTAGCTGCTGTAATATTTTGATGTAAAGCTGCAGGGCCTTTGAGATTGTTAGCTGCTGTAATATTTTGATGTAAAGCTGCAGGGCCTTTGGGATTGTTACCTGCTGTAATATTTTGATGTAAAGCTGCAGGGCCTTTGGATTGTTAGCTGCTGTAATATTTTGATGTAAAGCTGCAGGGCCTTTGACTTTGTTAGCTGCTGTAATATTTTGATGTAAAGCTGCAGGGCCTTTCAGTTTGTTAGCTGCTGTAATATTTTGATGTAAAGCTGCAGGGCCTTTGGATTGTTACCTGTTGTAATATGGTGACTGCGTCCATGACGCGGCAGGAAGGTTACTCACGTCAGCTGAGAGGGTGTGCCGAGTCCTGACGTCAGCTGAGAGGGTGTGCCGAGTCCTGACGTCAGCTGGAGGGTGTGCCGAGTCCTGACGGCAGCTGAGAGGGTGTGCCGAGTCCTGACCCGGCAGCTGAGAGGGTGTGCCGAGTCCTGACGGCAGCTGAGAGGGTGTGCCGAGTCCTGACGGCAGCTGAGAGGGTGTGCCGAGTCCTGGCCCGGCAGCTGAGAGGGTGTGCCGAGTCCTGGCCCGGCAGCTGAGAGCGTGTGTCGAGTCCTGGCCCGGCAGCTGGCTCTGTCAGAAGGGAAGTCTCCGCTGACGGCCGCCTGACAGGATTCTGTCACAGGTCCTTATGACAGAGAGAGGCCACAAGCACGTCTGTTAAGGACAGGTCCAAGGCCTGTCTCTAAAGGAGAGGTCACACCTCTGACCGTAAAACTGAGGTCGTAGATCTTTCTCTAAAAGGTCAAAGTTCTGTCTGTAAAAGAGAGGTCGCACGTCTGTCCCAAAAAGAGCTCGCACCTCTGTCTCTAAAAAGAGGTGGCACGTCTTTCCCTAAAGAAGAGGCTGCACGTCTTTCTCTAAAAGAAAGGTAACAATTATGTCTCCAAGAGAGAGGTCTCACGTCTGTATATAAGAGGTAACACGTTTGTATTTAACAGAGAGGTCACACGTCTGTCTCTAAGGGGAGGGCATGGTTCCGTCTAGGAGAGCCAGGTTAGTCTCTGAGAGATAGAGAGGTCATAAGGCCGTCGGCTGGAGGAGGCCTCGGTCGGACCTGTTTGCGTTGGTATCCGTGCGCGATGTTCGCCCGTTGCCGCTGCAACTGCTCCGTTGCCGCTGCTGCTGCTCCGGTACTCGTCAGTCGCAGGCCACGCTGCAGAGCCAGATGCACACCAGTATTTACGACGTTGTTTGCGGTGATGGCCGCCTCAGTCCCAGCCTGAAGCAGCTCAGATGTGCCCCAGCAGCAGAAACAGCCCTGCCGATTTCCAGTTCACAGCAGCTGCACTACTGACCCAGCAGTAGCAGTGCTGCACTACTGACCCAGCAGTAGAAGTGCTGCACTACTGACCCAGCAATAGTAGTGCTGCACTACTGACCCAGCAGTAGCAGTGCTGATCTATTGAATCGCCGGCTGTGGTTGTCAGGCCTCAAAGATGTTACAAACTCCTGAGCAGCAGTCCCTCTCGTCTCGGCAGCAGATTCTGGCAGTCCCTCTCGTCTCGGCAGCAGTCTCTGGCCGTCTCTCTCGTCTCGGCAGCAGTCTCTGGCCGTCTCTCTCGTCTCGGCAGCAGTCCACTCTCCGGCGGCAGCGGCGTGACTGCCGTCTCGGCGCCGCTGCAGTCGACAGTGCTCTGCGGTCACTTTCCTCTTCAGTGGGCCGTGACGCCGCACATCACCGAGCCAGGGTGCCGCAGATCACAGCTCGGCGTCACGACACTCGGAGAAAGTCTCTCGCGCCGCGGCAGGCGGAGACCGTTCACCGACGACGGGGGAGACCGTTTACCGACGACGGGGGAGACCTCACCGACGACGGGGAAGACCGTTCACCGACGACGGGGGAGACCTCACCGACGACGGGGGAGACCGTTCACCAACGACGGGGAGATCTCACCGCCGACGGGGGAGACCGTTCACCGACGACGGGGGAGACCTCACCGCGCGGGGACAGCCGCCGCAGTGGTGACCCGACACACAGCAGGGTAATGGAGACCCGGTACACAGCAGGTTAATGGAGACCCGACACACAGCAGGGTAATGGAGACCCGGCACAAAGCAGGGTAATGGTGACCCGGTACACAGCAGGGTAATGGAGACCCGGCACACAGCAGGGTAATGGAGACCCGGCACACAGCAGGGTAATGGAGACCCGGCACACGGCAGGGTAATGGAGACCCGGCACACGGCAGGGTAATGGTGACCCGGCACACCTAACAGGGTAATGGTGACCCGGCACACAGCAGGGTAATGGAGACCCGGCACACAGCAGGGTAATGGAGACCCGGCACAAAGCAGGGTAATGGTGACCCGGCACACAGCAGGGTAATGGTGACCCAGCAAACAGCAGGGTAATGGAGACCCGGCACACAGCAGGTAAATGGAGACCCGGCACACAGCAGGGTAATGGTGACTCGGTGCACAGCAGGGTAATGGTGACCCGGCACACGGCAGGGTAATGGTGACCCGGCACACAGCAGGGTAATGGAGACCCGGCCCACAGCAGGGTAATGGAGACCCGGCACGCAGCAGGGTAATGGTGACCCGGCACATAGCAGGTTAATGGAGACCTGGCGCACCTAACAGGGTAATGGAGACCCGGCACACAGCAGGGTAATGGTGACCCGGCACACAGCAGGATAATGGAGACCCGGCACGCAGCAGGGTAATGGTGACCCGGCACACAGCAGGGTAATGGTGACCCGGCACACCTAACAGGGTAATGGAGACCCAGCACGCAGCAGGGTAATGGAGACCCGGCACACCTAACAGGGTAATGGAGACCCGGCACACCTAACAGGGTAATGGAGACCCAGCACACAACAGGTTAATAGAGACCCGGCACACCTAACAGAAAAATGGAGACCCGGCACACGGCAGGGTAATGGAGACCCAGCACACAGCAGGGTAATGGAGACCCGGCACACAGCAGGGTAATGGTGACCCAGCAAACAGCAGGGTATTGAAGACTCGGTACACAGCAGGGTAATGGAGACCCGGCACACAGCAGGGAAATGGAGACCCAGCACACCTAACAGGGTAATGGTGACCCGGCACACAGCAGGTTAATGGAGACCCGGCACACAGCAGGGTAATGGTGACCCGGCACACAGCAGGGTAATGGAGACCAAGCACACAGCAGGGTAATGGAGACCCGGCACACCTAACAAGGTAATGGTGACCCGGCACACCTAACAGGGTAATAGTGACCCGGCACACAGCAGGGTAATGGTGACCCGGCAGACAGCAGGGTAATGGAGACCCGGCACACAGCAGCTTAATGGTGACTCGGCACACCTAACAGGGTAATGGAGACCCGGCACACAGCAGGGTAATGGAGACCCGGCACACAGCAGCTTAATGGTGACCCGGCACACCTAACAGGGTAATGGAGACCCAGCACACGGCAGGGTAATGGAGACCCAGCACACAGCAGGGTAATGGAGACCCGGCACACGGCAGGGTAATGGTGACCCGGCACATCTAACAGGGTAATGGAGACCCAGCACACAGCAGGGTAATGGTGCCCGGCGCACCTAACAGGGTAATGGTGCCCGGCGCACCTAACAGGGTCATGGTGACTCGGCACACCTAACAGGGTAATGGAGACCCAGCACACAGCAGGGTAATGGTGCCCGGCGCACCTAACAGGGTCATGTTGACTCGGCACACCTAACAGGGTAATGGTGACCCGGCACAAAGCAGGGTAATGGTGACCCGGCACAAAGCAGGGTAATGGTGACCCGGCACACAGCAGGGTAATGGAGACCCGGCACACAGCAGCTTAATGGTGACCCGGCACACGGCAGGGTAATGGTGACCCGGCACATCTAACAGGGTAATGGAGACCCAGCACACAGCAGGGTAATGGTGCCTGGCGCACCTAACAGGGTCATGGTGACTCGGCACACCTAACAGGGTAATGGTGACCCGGCACACGGCAGGGTAATGGAGACCCGGCACACAGCAGGGTAATGGAGACCCGGCACACCTAACAGGGTAATGGTGAACTGGCACACAGCAGGGTAATGGAGACCCGGCACACAGCAGGGTAATGGAGACCCGGCACACCTAACAGGGTAATGGTGACCCGGTACACGGCAGGGTAATGGACACCCAGCACACAGCAGGGTAATGGAGACCCGGCACACAGCAGGGTAATGGAGACCCGGCACACGGCAGGGTAATGGTGACCCGGCAAACCTAACAGGGTAATGGTGATTCTGCACACCTAACAGGGTAATGATGACCCCGCACACAGCAGGTAAATGGAGACTCGGTACAAAGCAGGGTAATGGTGATTCTGCACACCTAACAGGGTAAAGATGACCCCGTACACAGCAGGGTAATGGTGACCCGACACACAGCAGGGTAATGGTGACCCGGCAAACCTAACAGGGTAATGGTGATTCTGCACACCTAACAGGGTAATGATGACCCCGCACACAGCAGGTAAATGGAGACCCGGCACACAGCAGGGTAATGGTGACCCGGCACACAGCAGGGTAATGGAGACCCGGCACACAGCAGGGTAATGGAGACGCGGCACACGGCAGGGTAATGGTGACCCGGCACATGGCATGGTAATGGTGAGCCGGCACACAGCAGGGTAATGGTGATTCTGCACACCTAACAGGGTAATGATGACCCCGCACACAGCAGGGTAATGGAGACCCGGCAAACAGCAGGGTAATGGAGGCCAGGCACACCTAACAGGGTAATTGAGACCCGGCACACAGCAGGGTAATGGAGACCCGGCACACGGCAGGGTAATGGTGACCCGGCACATGGCATGGTAATGGTGAGCCGGCACACAGCAGGGTAATGGTGATTCTGCACACCTAACAGGGTAATGATGACCCGGCACACAGCAGGGTAATGGAGACCCGGCACACAGCAGGGTAATGCAGACCTGGCACACAGCAGGGTAATGGTGACCCGGCACACAGCAGGGTAATGGAGACCCGGCACACAGCAGGGTAATGGAGACGCGGCACACGGCAGGGTAATGGTGACCCGGCACATGGCATGGTAATGGTGAGCCGGCACACAGCAGGGTAATGGTGATTCTGCACACCTAACAGGGTAATGATGACCCCGCACACAGCAGGGTAATGGAGACCCGGCAAACAGCAGGGTAATGGAGGCCAGGCACACCTAACAGGGTAATTGAGACCCGGTCCACAGCAGGGTAATGGAGACCCGGTACACAGCAGGGAAATGGAGACTCAGCACACCGAACAGGGTAATGAAGACCCAGCACACAGCAGGGTAATGGAGACCCGGCACACCTAACAGGTTAATGGTGACCCGGCACACAGCAGGGTAATGGAGACCAGGCACACCTAACAGGGTAATTGAGACTTGGCACACCTAACAGGGTAATGGAGACCCGGCACACAGCAGGGTAATGGAGACCCGGTACACAGCAGGGTAATGGAGACCCGGCACACCTAACAGGGTAATGGAGACCCGGCACACAGCAGGGTAATGGTGACCCGGCACACAGCAGGGTAATGGTGAGCCGGCACACATCAGGGTAATGGTGATTCTGCACACCTAACAAGGTAATGATGACCCCGCACACAGCAGGGTAATGGTGACCCAGCACACAGCAGGCTAAGGGTGACCCAGCGCACGGCAGGGTAATGGTGACCCGGCACACAGCAGGGTAATGGAGACCCAGCACACAGCAGGGTAATGGAGACCAGGCACACCTAACAGGGTAATGGAGACCTGGCACACCTAACAGGTTAATGGAGACCTGGCACACCTAACAGGGTAATGGAGACCCGGCACACCTAACAGGGTAATGGAGACCAGGCACACCTAACAGGGTAATGGAGACCCGGCACACAGCAGGGTAATGGTGACCCAGCACACAGCAGGGTAATGGTGACCCGGCACACGGCAGGGTAATGGAGACCCGGCACACGGCAGGGTAATGGTGACCCGGCCCACAGTAGGGTAATGGCGACCAGGCACACAGCAGGTTAATGGAGACCTGGCACACCTAACAGGGTAATGGAGACCCGGCACACCTAACAGGGTAATGGAGACCAGGCACACCTAACAGGGTAATGGAGACCCAGCACACAGCAGGGTAATGGTGACCCGGCACACCTAACAGGGTTATGGTGACCCGGCACACAGCAGGGTAATGGTGACCCGGCACACAGCAGGGTAATGGTGACCCGGCACACCTAACAGGGTAATGGAGACCCGGCACACGGCAGGATAATGGAGACCCGGCACACCTAACAGGGTAATGGAGACCAGGCACACCTAACAGGGTAATGGAGACCGGGCACACAGCAGGGTAATGGAGACCCGGCACACCTAACAGGGTAATGGAGACCAGGCACACCTTACAGGGTAATGGAGACCCGGCACACGGCAGGGTAATGGAGACCCGGCACACCTAACAGGGTAGTGGAGACCAGGCACACCTAACAGGGTAATGGAGACCGGGCACACAGCAGGGTAATGGAGACCCGGCACACCTAACAGGGTAATGGAGACCAGGCACACCTAACAGGGTAATGGAGACCCGGCACACGGCAGGGTAATGGAGACCCGGCACACAGCAGGGTAATGGAGACCCGGCACACAGCAGGGTAATGGTGACCCGGCACACCTAACAGAGTAATGGAGACCCAGCACACAGCAGGGTAATGGTGACCCGGCACACCTAACAGGGTTATGGTGACCCGGCACACAGCAGGGTAATGGTGACCCGGCACACAGCAGGGTAATGGTGACCCGGCACACCTAACAGGGTAATGGAGACCCGGCACACCTAACAGGGTAATGGAGACCCAGCACACAGCAGGGTAATGGTGACCCGGCACACCTAACAGGGTTATGGTGACCCGGCACACAGCAGGGTAATGGTGACCCGGCCCACAGCAGGGTAATGGAGACCCAGCACACAGCAGGGTAATGGAGACCAGGCACACCTAACAGGGTAATGGAGACCCAGCACACAGCAGGGTAATGGTGACCCGGCACACCTAACAGGGTTATGGTGACCCGGCACACAGCAGGGTAATGGTGACCCGGCACACAGCAGGGTAATGGTGACCCGGCACACCTAACAGGGTAATGGAGACCCGGCACACCTAACAGGGTAATGGAGACCCAGCACACAGCAGGGTAATGGTGACCCGGCACACCTAACAGGGTTATGGTGACCCGGCACACAGCAGGGTAATGGTGACCCGGCACACAGCAGGGTAATGGTGACCCGGCACACGTAACAGGGTAATGGAGACCCGGCACACCTAACAGGGTAATAGAGACCCGGCACACCTAACAGGGTAATGGAGACCAGGCACACGGCAGGGTAATGGAGACCCAGCACACAGCAGGGTAATGGAGACCCGGCACACAGCAGGGTAATGGAGACCCGGCACACAGCAGGGTAATGGTGACCCAGCAAACAGCAGGGTATTGAAGACTCGGTACACAGCAGGGTAATGGAGACCCGGCACACCTAACAGGGTTATGGTGACCAGGCACACCTAACAGGGTAATGGAGACCAGGCACACCTAACAGGGTAATGGTGACCCGGCACACCTAACAGGGTTATGGTGACCAGGCACACCTAACAGGGTAATGGAGACCAGGCACACCTAACAGGGTAATGGTGACCCGGCACACCTAACAGGGTAATGGAGACCCAGCACGGTGTCTTACTGGTGTCATCTCCGCTGACCTAATCCGCGCTGTGACGGGACGTGAGTGGGTACCCGCCTCCCTCCGGCTTCTCGGTGATGGAATACAAACGGCGACGCGTAACCCCGCCGTACTTGCTATAACTTTTCTCTGGTCATTTGTACAACTTCGATCAAAATTTTGAAATCGGGCCATCTCAGGCCAGGTTACCAGTGCAGGTTAAGTGACTTCATCTAAAAAAAGTTTAACATAGGATAAGTCAGAATAGAGTGAACCTATCTACTTGAAACCCATGGCACATAACGGGCCTACCGAGTTATACAAAATGTATTCCGGTATTTATGTTATCGATGACCTACGATCAGGTAGATACCATGCCTTTTTCATTGGAAATGCATGGAAAATGGTTTAAACTGAATAACCTAGTAATGGGTGGTGGTAGAGCGGTTATTTTAGCGGCATCAGGTTAGTATCATTCTTGAGGTTCTAATGAAATGCATTTTAACTGATTTCGGCCTCGAAAGGCCATATTATGTATCACTCGATTCGGCTTGCTGCGAGGATTGTAATGGTTTATATTTATTTGCTCTATCTTTACTGATTCAGATGTAATGGCTAAGAATAATTGTTTGAGTTTAACGATGCACTAACTGCCAGGGTCATATGACATCGCAACTCTCACCTGTAAGAAGGGATTTTGGGGATCAGATCAACTTATTCAGAGGCTCCGCCGGGAATTGAGCCCGGAACCAGTGGGTTAGAAGACAAGGGTGCTATCCACTAAGCCACCTCATCCCCAGATGTAATGACTGAAAACCTTCATTTATGTTATCCCTATGGTGGCATGTCTTGACGTCTAGTGACCTTAAATGTGATCTGACAACAACAAAACTTGCATGTTTCCGATAGATTTGGATGGGCTATCCAACCGTGCTTACCGTTTTTCACTATCTGGCTTTATTCTTGAGATCATAGGGGAGGGGGGTACCCGCCCCTTTCAAAGCCAAGGTGGCTCAGACCCCCAATATGCGTGTGTTAATTGAAGCTCCATTCTCCAGTGGTGCTGCTAATGGAAAGCAGAACGAGTCCAGGGGTGGGGCGAAGGTGCTATCACCTCTTTGACGCGTCTGTTGCGTTTCTTCCCGTTTAGACAATAGGAGCAGTTGGTTGGGGGCGGCGCTGCTCAGAATGTACGAAGGCCATCGCCTCTCAAGTGGGAAGTGATTCACCACCCTATCCGACACTGCATGGAGAACCAGCTGGCACGCAGTGCTGCACATATTTGAAGTGAACCGCAGCTGCCCCCCGCCCGCTGCTGGCAGTAACGTTCTGTGCTGGTGCCCCACAACTGGTAGCTATAGTTCACAGTGATAGTGACAGCTGCAGCTGTCCCTCCGCTACTGGCGGTAACTGTAACGATGATGGTTACTATGGTGGTGGTGATGGTTCTGGTGAGTTCCTAAATCGGTGATTTCTCGGTCTTTACAGACACGGGTATTACCCTGGACACATTTTATTCTAAACAGATACCAGATCCAAACAGTCAAGTTGCCAGATACTTCAAAGGGTTATAAACCTCTGGAAACGGTGGACACTACAGCTCTCCCCTCCTTGGAGAAAAGCAGGTCTGACAGACACATTCACTGAGGGCTTACGAACAGCAACGGATATTTCACAGAAAACTACAACTGCTAATGGAAGTTCAGAATCTACTCATCACTGCTCACTGCATCATCATTGTATCAGTCGCGATACCGAACCGGTTTCGCAGCGCGCGGTCTTGTGCTGCGGCGGCATGGAGAGGGTACGACGGCCGGCGCTGTCGGTCCCAAGGGCGGCGGTTCCAAGACCGGCACTGGAGCATGACGCAGCTTTTGCAGAGTGTGGTCGATTAGTTCTTCTGTTTCCTCCTCCTCTTCGTCCGAGTAGGGAGACCCAGTGAGGGTGAGCCGCGAACAGGGCTTGAGGAGCGATGCGTTTCTGGTCACAGAGTGCGATCCAGCTGTAGCAGTCACCATGGTGCCTTTCACAGCAGATACACGGTAAGGCGCAGGATGGAAACGAGGCGACAGCTTATTGGACTTGGGCGCTGGCACAAGAACGAGATCTCCGACGTGCAGAGAGTGAGGTCGAGATGACCGACGCTGGTCAGCGTGCTGCTTCATCTTCAGCTTGGCTGAGCCATCAGCCTTTCTGACGGAGAAGTCGTCGGGGGGACGAGTCACCTTGGACGGGAGCAAGGTCTTGATGGGGCGACCAAACATAAGCTCCGCTGGAGACTTGCTAGTCGATGAGTGCGGTGTAGCGCGGTAGTTGCGGAGAAATCTCCTGAAGCAGAGAGAGACGCTCTATGGCAGCTGCGCGAACCACTTTCCCAATGGTTCTCATGAAACGTTCGGCTTCTCCATTTGCTTGAGGCCACAGAGGAGTGATCTTCCTGTGTTTGAAACCGAGGTGATTCGCGAAGTCCTCGATCTCCCGGCCATTGAATGGCGGGCCATTGTCCGTCTTTAGGACTTCTGGGATGCCAAAGATAGAGAATGCATTATCCAGCAGTGGCAGCACAGACTTTGCCGACGTGGACTTGGTGGTGTAAACCACTGGATAACGAGAGTAGTCATCAACAATGACTAACAGGTAGTCACCTGATGGGAACGGTCCACAGAAGTCTGCACTGAGATGTTGCCAAAGTCCTTGGGGCAACGGCGTCATCTGGAGAAGTGCCTGGGCTTGATGCACAGGGGTGGTAGCTTGACAGGCGAGGCAGCTTTGAACTTCCTCTTCAACAAGACTATCGATGCCGGGAAACCACACCTTTTCACGTAGAAGCCGCTTCGTCTTCACAATACCCTGGTGACCTTGATGTGCGAGCTTCACAGCTTTCTTTTAAAGGGTTTTGGGAAGGATCAGTCGGTCTTGACGCAGTACGAGTTGGTCCTGGGTCACACAGAGTTCATCACGAATGTTGTTGTACGGTGTAAAATCGGGATGATCACGGGTGAGAGTAGGCCATTGGCAGTTCACTCGCTTGATCACTTCCTGCAGCACTGGATCGTTCGCTGTATGTTCCTTCACCTCTTGAACCGTCATTGCCTTCGGCACTGTGTGTGATGTCGTGAAGTTGATGTACTCCTCAGCGCGATGAGCTGGAAGACGGTCATGCCGTTCCATCACAGAGAGCGGATGCCTTGACATGTAGTCAGCTGGGTTGTCCTTACCAGGACGGAAGACGATGTCCAGGTCGTACTGTTGAAGGCGGAGGCCCCAACACTCGATTCGGGCCGGTGGTTTGGATGATGGGTTGTTCCTCAGAAGCTGAACAGGTTTGTGGTCGGTGACCACACTCACCTTGTTGCCGTGTATGTACAAGTGAAAGTGTTCACATCCCCATACGATGGCCAGTGCTTCTCGCTCGGTCTGTGAGTAGCGCTGTTCCACACTGGTCAGCGCACTGCTTCCATATGCGATGACAGATACAGCTTTTGGTTTGTTCGAGTCCATTTGGCACAGGATTCCACCAAGTCCGAAGGGGCTTGCATCCACAACAAGCATGGTATCCTTCTTGGGGTCGAAGTAGGCCATGTTTTGCTCACTGGTTAGCGAACACTTGAGGATCTCGAACGCTCGGTCATGGTCCTCAGTCCAGTTCCAAGGAACGTCCTTCTTTGTCAGGTCCCGAAGTGGAGTTGTGATGTGCGCATAGTTAGCGATGAACCTTGACAGGTAGTTGGTCATGCCGAGAAGGCTTCTCACATCGGAGACATTGCACGGAGCTGGCATGTCCAGGATGGCTTTGACCTTCTTGGGATCTGGACGCATACCATCGGATCCGAAGACGTACCCGAAGAACTCAAGCTTGTCTTGGTTGAACTTGCACTTAGACTGGTTGATTGTCAGACCGTTCTCATGGAGACGCTTGATGACGCTGGTCAGGGCGGCATCATGATCCACTTGACTTGCTCCAAAGACGAGAATGTCATCCGAGAAGTTCCTCACTCCTGGAATTCCAGCGAGCACCTGCTGAAGGGTGTTTTGGAACACTTCACTTGCTGAAGAAATACCAAAACTGAGACGTTTGTAGCGGTACAGTCCTCTGTGGGTTGAGAAAGTTGTGATCGTCCGACTTTCAGGAGTTAACTCGAGCTGATGATATCCAGCACGCAGGTCGAGCTTGCTGAACACAGCAGCACCATTCAGATCATGAATGATGTCGTCCACTGTTGGTGTCAGATGGCGTTCTCGCAGGATGGCAGTGTTGGCTTGTCGCATGTCAACACACACCCTGATGGCAGATGGTTCCTTAGGTTTTGGTACACAAACGATTGGTGACACCCAAGGGGTAGGTCCTGACACTGGTTCTATGATATCCTGTTCCAAGAGTGAATCAAGTTCTTTCTCCAGAACTTGACGTGTGTGGAACGGGATGCGACGGTGAGGTTGCGCAACAGGAGGTACAGACTGGTCGATGTGGAGTTCCACTTGATGGTTCTTCAACTTGCTAATACCTTCAGTGACATTGTGGGTTCCCAGCAGCTGGTTCACTACTGCATCACCTGAGATGGCACTCTTGATTTCCTGGATGACCTCAAGGAGACCCAGATCCTTAGAGGTTTGGAAACTGAGCAGACATCCTTGTGAACCTTCAATCACAAAGAAATCACTCATCACAGTGATCCCTTGATGGGATACTGGAGCTGTGAATGTTCCCTTGATTGGCAGTGGTTCATTTGCACCATACGAGAACAGCTTGGTACTGGTAGACTTCAGGCATGGTTGAGGCATCAGCTTCTCGAACGATGAGGTGTCTAGCAAGTTGGTGCTTGCACCAGAATCGATGATGACACTTACAGGAGTTCCTGCCAGGTCTACAGTCACTTGGGGGTGCTTTGATGTGCCTATGGCAAATATATATTCATCATCACTGGATGGTTGATCACTAACCTGGTAAACAGCTGATTTCTGTTTAACTTGGTCACCTTGGTGGCCTGGCAATTTAGCAGGTTTCGTGTTCACCCTTGCTGAGCGACACACTTTTCCAAAGTGATTCAGCTTTCCACAGTTGTGGCACACCTTCCCATGGGCAGGACACTTGGTTGGTCCATCAGCATGTGGGTACGAACCTCCACACAATCCACATTTAGACTCGAATCTTGGCTGCACTTGCTTTTGTGGTTTGGGTTGAGAAACTGATTTCCGTTTTGTGACCTGGTTGATGTTGGGCATTTCAGAGGTGGGCGGTCCACTACTTTAGTCCGCTACTCCGCTACTCCGCAACTTGCGGACTCCTAAATGGTAGCGGAGTAGCGGTAGCGACTCCTCTACCAAAAAAGTAGCGGAGTAGCGGGTAGCGGACTCTAGAAAATTAAAATCGCTACCCAAACAGCAGGGTATTGAAGACATGTTTTGGGTAGCGCTTTCATGTTTTCAAAAAGTAGCGGAGTAGCGGTAGCGGTTTCACGTTACCAAGGTAGCGGAAGTAGCGGTAGCGGTTTAAAGAAATTGGTAGCGGCGCCCACCTCTGGGCATTTCTCCTCCCTTCTCGATATGAGTAGCCTGCTGCTCAGAAAGTTCAAGCGAACGCCCAACTGCAAGCAGCTCGTGCAGACTCATGTCATCCCTCAGGGCTCTGCGGCGCAGTCATGACGAAGTGCAGGACTGGATGACACGCGTCTTGATCTCACGGTCAACATCAGTGAATGCACAGTAGGTTGAGAGAAGGCGAAGCCGGGTTACAAACTCATCAAGAGTTTCCCCTGGATTTTGATGGGCAGCCTGGAACTGGTAGACCTCATACTGAATGTTCCTCTTGGGTTCAAAACGTGCTGTAATCTGAGCACAGGCCTGCTCAAAAACAGAAGAATCCTCAGAAGATGCATCAGAAGGTAGAACTGGCAATGTAGCGTAGATCTCGAAAACCTCTTCACCAGCATGGTGTAAAGGCAAAGCTTTCTGCTGCTCTGGGCTGGTAATTGCAGCAGAAGCCAGTGAGTTGCGGAAAAACGCAACCAGCGCGACCAACGAGGGCCGACAGGTTGGGTATGTGGGTCAAAACGAGCCATCACTGGCAAGGCAGGGGGTACCAGCGAAGCCATGGGTAAGCCACGTGGTGCGACGTGCGCTGACGCAGTCCAAACTTACGGTAAGTAGTTTGCACAAATCCAGGTAAAAACCACCGAAAGAACGATTGCAAGGCTCTCCTCGGTCGCCAATGTAACGATGATGGTAACTATGGTGGTGGTGATGGTTCTGGTGAGTTCCTAAATCGGTGATTTCTCGGTTTTTACAGACACGGGTATTACCCTGGACACATTTTATTCTACACAGATACCAGATCCAAACAGTCAAGTTGCCAGATACTTCAAAGGGTTATAAACCTCTGGAAACGGTGGACACTACAGTAACGTCCTGTGCTGGTGCCCCACAACTGGCAGCTATAGTTCACAGTGATAGTGGCAGCTGCAGCTGTCCCTCCACTACTGGCGGTAACGGCCTGTGCTGGTGCCCCACCACTGGCAGCTATAGTTCACAGTGATAGTGGCAGCTGCAGCTGTCCCTCCACTACTGGCGGTAACGGCCGTGCTGGTGCCCCACAACTGGCAGCTATAGTTCACAGTGATAGTGGCAGCTGCAGCTGTCCCTCCGCTACTGGCGGTAACGTCTGTGCTGGTGCCCCACAACTGGCAGCTATAGTTCACAGTGATAGTGGCAGCTGCAGCGTCCCTCCACTACTGGCGGTAACGTCTGTGCTGGTGCCCAAACTGGCAGCTATAGTTCACAGTGATAGTGGCAGCTGCAGCGTCCCTCCACTACTGGCGGTAACGTCCTGTGCTGGTGCCCCACAACTGGCAGCTATAGTTCACAGTGATAGTGGCAGCTGCAGCTGTCCCTCCACTACTGGCGGTAACGTCCTGTGCTGGTGCCCAAACTGGCAGCTATAGTTCACAGTGATAGTGGCAGCTGCAGCGTCCCTCCACTACTGGCGGTAACGTCCTGTCTGGTGCCCCACAACTGGCAGCTATAGTTCACAGTGATAGTGGCTGCTGCAGCTGTCCCTCCACTACTGGCGGTAACGTCCTGTGCTGGTGCCCCACAACTGGCAGCTATAGTTCAGTTATAGTGACAGCTCACGGTTGTAACACCGAAAGGGAGTAGCTAACCATCATATTGAGTGGGACTTTAGGGCACGTGGACCGTGGCGGGCATTATCATAACAATTAACGGGAGTGTGCTCATGTTCAGATGGACAAATAGAAAAGGGTTATTGTGCTACAACGTTCAGCACAGGTAGCCGCCATTTGAAGGCACTATCGCGGGACAAAAAACAACCACTAAATACAATATTATTGACATTACTTGGTATGAGCCACAGTTATAGCTCTGTCGTCCACAATCATAGTGTTGTTTCGATCACCAGCTCGACTCGCCAGAGGCCGCCTGTTCTCCTGACGCCATGACTAGCTGATGGTCACCCTCGCACTAATGCCCACCGCTCTCAAATTCCCTGTCCGGCCTCCTCCACTGATGTAAGAACAATTTTTACCACTGCTGAGGTCATATGGTGTGGGGCCGGGGTGGCCAAGTGGCTTCGTTGCCAGTCTACGGATCGGATAGCATTGATTAACGTGGGTTCAATCCCCACGGCGGGAAACCGCCTTCCGTGTCCGATCTGACCCGGTGGAGAGGATCCTTAAACACCCGCGCAAATACTCCCTGTAATTGGGCAAGTGTGCCTGTTGGGAGTGGCCCTAATAAAAAGCTACTGATGTCATGTCCAAGTTGATCTCCACACCAGCGCCCACCAGCCTCAGTTCCGTGAGCCGGCGTGCTAGTGAAGTCACGGCCTGGCAGAGAGAGAGAGAGAGAGAGAGAGAGAGAGAGAGAGAGAGAGAGAGAGAGAGAGAGAGAGAGAGAGAGAGAGAAAAGAGAGAGAGAGAGAGACGCCGACGGGTGCTTGGAACGGCTCACTCAGACGGCAGTCACGAGGCGGGAGACGGAGAGAGACTGGGTGCCGGCACAATGGAAGCAATGCTTTTTGTGGCGCAGTTTCTCTGCAGGTGTTAACTTTCTCACAATTCTAGTGGGCTGAGGTTCCAGTGGGCTTAGGCTCCAGTAGGCTGAGGTTCCAGTGGGCTGTCTGATGAGTGACCGTTCCATACGAATACCGCAGGAGCCTGCCACTCATTTCAGAGAAGGGTTGGAACTAGTCACTCACTTCATGGAAGGGTTGGAACCTGCTCATAAGGAGCCTGCCACTCATTTCAAGAAAGGGTTAGAAATCCAACCGATAAGGAGCCTGCCACTCATTTCAAGGAAAGGTTTGAATCTGCCTATAAGTTCCCGTCTTATTGTAATGAGTTCAACCGAGCATCAAATAGAGAGTGATAAAAATGGTGTACGTGCGTATTGTTTTGAAAAACATAAAAACAAAACAAAATGCAGATGCCACCAGTCACCCACAGCTCCATCCCAGTTCAGCTGCCGGCGTTGCAGTTTCCCTGAGCCACGCTCGCAGGCATAGTCAGATAACACCACACGGGCCTGGTGACTAGGACGGGGCAAAACCTCGCACACGGGGCTGGTGACTAGGACGGGGCAGAATCACGCACACGGGCCTGGTGACTAGGACGGGGCAGAACCTCGCACACGGGGCTGGTGACTAGGACGGGGCAGAACCTCGCACACGGGGCTGGTGACTAGGATGGGGCAGAACCACGCACACGGGCCTGGTGACTAGGACGGGGCAGAACCACATACACGGGGGGCTGGTGACTAGGACGGGGCAAAACCTCGCACACGGGGCTGGTGACTAGGACGGGACAGAACCACGTACACGGGGACTGGTGACTAGGACGGGGCAGGACCACACAAACGGGGCTTTTCGTTTCGGGAAATTTAATGTTATTGCGCGCATGATGTTAACCTGACTCTACCATAATTCACTCTGGTTATCAGACTGAGCAGTCTCACAGCCTCTGATCTTGAAGTTATTGAAGGTCAGTCGTTTTGGGCACAAAGAAATTGACATCTCCTTTACGGGAAATGATTACCAATTCTTTGCGAATACCTAATTCACGAACTCTTTAATCAGAAAATTTCCAAAGAAACGAACAGATAGATGAAGCAGAATGCATATGATATGGGAGTGTGTCCCAGACATTACATAACCTCTATTCCGGGGAAAGATCCTGCTGATATCCATAATATTTAATATCCATAATATTTATTTCATGGTTCAGAAAAAAACACACACAAAGGCTGCTACGAGGAACGCAAACCCGCCGAAGCGCTTAAATCTAGGCGTCCCACGCAAACACAATCATGGTGCCATCTCAGCGCCGCCAGAGAGGCCAACGCACCGCCGCGACACTCGCCATCGAAAGTACGGCTCACTAAACCACATCGAGCACTGGCTATAACATGATTAATTTAATGACTCTTGTTAAATAACGAACCTCTTTGTGCTATGAACAAATTGAAAATCTGCGTGAGCTACTGCCCTGTCCTTGCCTGGAGCGAGATTTCGACCATGGATTAATATGTCAATTTTGTTTTTACGATGCATGTTTCTGAAAGAATGATTTAATATCGTAGATATGCTGTTTTCCATAGGAGTTCTTTGAGGATCAAAACGGGGACATTGCATAAAATAATGTTCTGTATTTTCATTTTGATATCCGCACAAGCAGGAGGGGGAGTCCGAATTTTGAATTTGGTAGGCGTGAGCATTTAGTTTCGAAATCCCAAGTCTTAACTGTGTTAAGCAAGAGTTCTGAATTTTGGATCCTAATGAAAAGTATAACGGTGGTTGGTTGACTTTGAAGTGATCTTTTAGGTGTTTCAAGAAGACCCTAGGCGAGTTGATTTCTTTCATTCGATTCGGGAGCTTGTTAAATGATTTGATTGCACTTGGTAGGAATGAGTGGTAGGAATGAGTGATAGGGGTGGGACCATTCCTAAAAGTATTGGTTTTCGGGCTTATTTCCATGCTATGACCTCTAGATGAACGGAATATACCTTTGATTTGAGTAGAAACTGGCATCTTACCCCTGCTACCGGGCACTTGAAAATTTGTATGTAAAGGGCTATTTGCCGCTATGCTGCAGTACTAACAGGAATCATATACTGTAATTTGATTTCAGCATTTGCTTGGAAAACATTTCAGTTTTGTCAGGTCTTTGTATTAACGCTAACAAATATTAGTTTGTTAAACATTTTTTGTTGGAAAACTTAAGAAGGGCCCCTTTGAAGTCGCCTGAGCTGAACTTGACATGGCAAGTGATTCGTCTCAAGTGGGTCGTCAGGACCCTGTCGTAAGTGTTGGTGGTCAGGCTCTTCCCTCCTTTCTCCCGTTTGAACAACCAATATTACTTTGGGAACAAGATAAAATTTTTGGCGTAGCAAATCTCAAAGTACACTGTGTTTTGTTTACATCAGTGACATCATCTTGCGCACGATATTCATCAACAGCCTCAGGACTGATGAATGTCCATCTTGGTGTTTGAGCTTGGCCAGGTTAGATATTCTCTGCTAGTCAGGAGCCATCTTCTATGCCTCCTTCGCCTCCAGACTCTCCTTCTTGAGCTTCGTCTATTTCTCTTTCCAACGTTTCACTCCTTGGGGTAGCTTACCCCCGCCTTCATGATCAGCCTCATTAACTGCCTATCCATTTCCCTGCCATTAATTAGCCTCCCCGCCTTCTCTTCTCATGCTAGGTTCTCGCCTCTTTCAAATGTTTTCTCTCTCGATCTTCAGCTCATAATCATCATATATACACTATTTTCAGGATTCAAATTTCAAATCGGTAAAGACATGGGCTTCTTCTGACCATTTCCGGCAACCTTGGTATTTCAGCTGGCATCCAAATTGCTTCTGAAATGGAACATGTTGCCCGGCCCAGGGACCGTTTGGGGATCAGGACTTTGAGGGATGTGACCAGATCGCTCATGTTCCCATTAATCAATAGCAGGGTTTGAAGTCTTCAGGGCTTCAAGCGTTTGAGTAGAGACAGGTCTTGAATCTATCGGAGAGGAACGTGAAGACTGAGCTGTTCAGGTCCAGCAGAAGTTGTAACTTGACCGTTTTTAGGTTAGCGTAAAGCCGGGGGCACGCCAACACCAGCTTCTACCACCTTGTTTTACTGGAGGAAGAGAGGTCGAGGTGCCTTTCAATCAAGTGACTACCCAAGGCTACGCCGACAGTAGATAAAAGACATGCCGGTACGTGATATCCTTGAAACTCCTGATGATGCTGTCAAGACCATTGGTCACGTTGCTGTTCTAGGAGAGGAACACTGGACTTGATGGTCAAGCCAGTTCGTGATCAGGCAGATGTAAGGCAGACTGTTAAACGTCTCCTTTATCAGATGCCTGCCAGGGATTACCAGTGTGAAGAAGAACATGACGAGCTCTTCGGCCTTGTTCCACGTCTTTTGGTCGTAGTCCAGTGTACCAGCCTCGTGGTACAGTCTGCTTAGTGATGTATTCGTGCTGTGTATGCTGGTCAGAGACGGAAACTGCAAAGCCAGCGAAAATTTATTCCAGTCCATTGAATGTGTCCACTTCTCTTTAGAGGTCCTGGGGCTTCTGGGTAAAGTTAAGGACAGGGTGCACCTGTCACAGCAGGTGCTCCGACAGGTTCTCGCTCTTCAGGTGGCCCCCCACCAGCAGGTTGTGGGAGGTTGCATCCGCCGTCACAAACCCAATCTTGGACTACAGGACGTCAACCGCGCAGGATTTTAACGATGATAATCTTCAAGGATTCGAGGTCGTCTCTGATCTCCCTAGACAGCAAAAAGGTTTAGAAAGCGTGCCAACTCCTTCCCTTTTATAGTGACACCTGAACAGAGTGCGATATAGCCCCCTGGGTCTTAAATCTACCATCGTGATAAACTCCCGGGGACTAGCGCCCCTCACAGAGCCTTGTCAACCTACCTGTTTCTCTTCTGGTCACTCACCGAACCAATTAAGAGGGAAAAGAGGCGGGGGTTTGTGTTAGTGTTGGATGTGTGCTGTTGATGGAATTACAACGTTGAATTTTTCTATCGGAGCAGCCTATTTTGACTGTTTTTGGAGGGGAGGGGTTAAAATCGCACCCCTATGTATACGACTATGACAGATGGCAGTACCTACATAATGAAGCACTTCTGTTCCGCTTCCAGCTGGTCATTTTTTTCAATTTTCAGACAACCCAAGCCATTGGCGGACCCAGTATTTCCTATCGTAGAGGGGAAAGGTGAAATGGAAGGGCGGGGGGAGTACAGTCATGGGGCGCCATCCAAACCAGGGGGCGGCATTCTTATGCGGAAAACCCTTCAGGTGGACGCCAAATCCTATCCCAGGGGTGCCGATGCTCGCATCCTGGGAGGAGGATGGAAAGTGACAATTCAGAAGACGCCATTGACCTTTGGGGGACGGCCGTGGCCATTCAAGAGAGGGGTCGAGGGTCAACAGGGAGGGGGAGTAAACACTTTATCCCTCCCCTTGCCTCAATCCGCTTATGGTTCAAGCTCATTAACCCAGAGGACGTTGCTACCATTTTTGAAGACTTCAGGCACAAGCTGCCTTTTTGCATTCCCATTTCCGTATGGTTTCATTGCGCTCTGTCATAGGATGAGATAAGGACATGTAATAGTATGCACCCCCCCCCCACCCCTCCTCCATCACATACATACACACATGACAGTCTGAGAGCACTGAACGTGCAGGTATCAGCACTGATCAGCGACGGCCACTGATCAGCGGTATGAAAACAATTAGCATTGGCTGTTGTGTTTTGGTCCAATCGGTAAGAGGGACCGCCATCTCCGCATAAAAAGGGTAAAAGTAATTTGCCCGGTAGCAGGGGTAAAACCCTATAATTTGCTTAAGCGAAATACATTTTCTGGTTCTACGAATAATAGAGCATAGGAAAATGCCCGAAAATATCGGAAAAGTCATTTTTCATGAAATAGGTCCCACCCCTACTGTTGAATTCACTGCGGCTATTTTCTTACCTTTGCTGCGTTGTAAATGTGAAAATTACCAAGGGAATGTGCGACCTATATATTTCCCGCCTTGGTTCACCCTGTTATTGTTATTTGTAATTTTTCATGCATTTTTCTTCTTCTTTGGATTATGTTCATCCATATCTCTCCCTTTTTTATATTTTGCGTTCCCAACCCGGGAACATTTTACGCATTTGCACCACACAAACGCAGACACACTATGTACATACATGCATTGTGCAGGCGTGGGATGGGTTCCCCTGAGACGCTCTGGCGCTCAATAATTTACCCGACGTAGGTCGCCTGGCTACTGACTGGTGGAAGGGTGACCTGAGCCGGGCAGCCATCCCAGTACTTTGTGGGACGTTAAACCTCGGCTTCTAAATTGACCCTTCATTGTGGGAGTTGCTCGTTCGTGTGGTGGGTTCGGGGTCACCGAGACAAGTCTATTGATGACTTAGTGGGGCTCCGACTCCAATAACCGAATTTGCAACAATTTGGGCAACATGTAAAAAAACAAAGTAAGCGTGCAGCCCGGGAGCTGGAGTTGAGGTGACCGCTTTCAGTTTTCGCCTCCGCTTTCACGAGCGCTGCGTGACTGGTAGTTGATTTGTGAAGTTCCGCTGACGACTGCTCCGTCAGCCAGCACAAAACAGGCTTGCGACCAAACTGGGGCTGTGTCGACTGAAAAGGAAAAATGCTATCATTACATTTATATTAAATAGTGCATGGTAGGGTCCAGTCACTTCGTTTTACATTAGCTCAAATGTCTAGAGGAGCTCGGGCAGATCCTAGCAATTTTCTTAGAAATACGTGTGTGCATTCGACACGTTTTGCGGCAGAAAAACGCCCGCTGTCTGAAGTAATCTTTTTCAGTAAAACAAAACACACAAAGGAAGGAGTCGCCACTTGATAGCATGGCTAATGCTTTACTGAATTAATGCTTTACTCAACTTTACAAAATTAAAGTCCTCCATCGACTCACTGATGGAATATATCTCCCAGAAAGCTCAGAACCAGTCTTTAAAAAGTATTCGATCCTCAAAGTGTCTGAGCTCGCAAAAACGCAAATGTTAATTATACTTCATAAATTCCTCATTTTTCAGCTTTCTAAAGCCATTCAAAATTTCCATGATTTCCGGAAATGAAACGTAGGGTGAGTGTTAAAAATTCCTCTAAATTCAATTGTTTATCATTTTAACATTTAGGGTTGACATTTTCCGAGGATCTAAGGTTTAAAGAATACGTTGCAACATTGATAAGAAAAGACAACATTGCACTCAGCCCCATTTACCTAATTGCACCGTACCAAGGGCTGTGGATGTGTATCTCTTTGGGGTGCCCGGGCACCCCAATGAAACGTGGGGTTAGTGTTAAAAAATTTCTTTAAATTCAATTGTTTATCATTTTCAGGACTTATTTGACATAATTTACCACGGACAAATTACTGAAGACGACACGATTCGAGTGGAAGGATTGCAGAGCAGGGCAGCAAAACTTGTTACATGTACTCTCTTCCGTAGCTCGAGTGACAAACCTAGAAACTATTTGGGATGGGAGGATCTTGAGAAAAGACTTAAAATACACAAATTAAATTTCTGCAATCTTCCTATTATTCCAAATCATATTCGCAGCTTAGTTCCCGGAACCAGGCAAAATATGACCATTCGAGGCATGCGAAACGGCGAAAAACGAACAGTACCTGCCCACAAAACACTAAAATTTAAAAGATTTTCCATCACATCCACGATAAGGCTTTGGAATGCCCTTTCTGACGATATCCGTACATTTACATCACCAACTAAATTTAAGAAAGAAATTGTCAATATATTCGGAACCTCATCATCCGCTATAGACTGGAGTGAAAAGAGAGAATTACCTTTTAACTAGGCTTCGCATTGGTATGAGCTCTTTAAATGGCCATAAACTTCAAACAAAAATCGATTCGCCACATTGCTTCTTCGAACACATCAATGACGGCACAGACCACTATATTCTGCGCTTTCCGAAATATACCATCAAAACAAACATGTTCACCTCTATCACAGATTCTCATCCTCGATTTTTCATCCTTAACGAAAACTGAAAAAGTAAAAATTTGTCTACAGGGATCCAATTTGACTGACCAAAAATCAATATTAGCTGCACAATGTGTTTTTAAATTTATCCACAGCACACCCAGACTGGCGGCGGGTGCGGTGAGTGCCCCCGGGCGGCGAAGTGTTATTTTGCCTAGGGAGCAGTACGACCTGAAAGCGCAAGTGCGCTTTTGTACCAATCGCTAACTAATTCCATGTCAATGAAATGAAATTGGTAGAATATACGTGTCTGTCTATCTGTCTGTGGGTCTGTCAGTCTGTGAGTCTGTCTGTCTGTCTATCTATCTGTCTGTCTGTCTGTCTGTCTATCTGTCTGTCTGTCTGGCTGTATGTCTGTCTGTGAGTCTGTCGTCAGTCAATCTGTCTGTCTGTCTGTCTGTCTGTTTGTCTGTCTGTCTGTCAGTCAGTGCGTGAGTCTGTCTGTCTGTCTATCAGTCTGTGAGTCTGTCTGTCTGTCTGTCTGCCTGTCTGTCTATCTGTCTGTCTGTCTGTCTGTCTGTCTGTCTGTCTGTCTGTCTGTCTGTCTGTCTGTCTGTGAGTCTGTCAGTCTGTGAATCTGTCTGTCTGTCTGTCTGTCTGTCTGTCTGTCTGTCTGTCAGTCTGCCAGTCTGTCAGTCTTTGAGTCTGTCAGCCTGTGAGTCTGTCTGTCTGTCTGTCAGTCTGTCTGTCACAAAGTGTTACCAGATCATACGCCGATTTGGTGTCAAGCCACCCAGCCAGCAATTATCGTGGGATCAACTGCAAACAAGTCGGGCGGCCCTACATAGACCGACTTCGGCCCGCTTTAGATGGACTTAGACAGACTCATCTGATCGGGCCAAAGTGGGCCAGTGCAGGGGTGTAATTTTCCCAAAATCTTTGGGGCTGCTCAGCCGGTGCGGGGCGGCACCCCATAGGGGCGGCGGCGTTGGGGGGCGGCACCCCTTCATTGCACCAAATCTGTTATTCATCGTTTTTTTGCGCCTGTTATAGCCCAGAGAACATTCTATTTTAACGTTGGGCAGGCATTCTACAGCTTTTGCCAAACGTGTTTGCTTTTTAGGCGACATCCCAAAGCTAAATACACGTCTTAAAATAATCCAATCTGAGCTTTATCTTTCCACGATCAGGGGCGCAGCCAGAGCTTTGGCATGGGAGAGCACACCACCTTTGAGGGGCACCCCGGGAGAGAAAGGGCACTTTTAACGTAACCTAAAAAACTTACTATATCTTAGTTCATATCAACTTTTGGGTACCTTTAGTCCAAGAAAAATGCAAATCAAGCATTGACGGAGAAGGAAGACTGAAAAAAAACAGAAAAAGAAAAGTGTCACCGAAATATCATGAAAATAGCCAGAAAACGACTTTCTGGGATAGATTTACGGACAAATCAGCCAACTCATGCAAGTACTTGACATCAAAGAAATCAGCGGAATCTGTGGTATCTGTCACTATGTGCAAGATAAGACATATTAGAGTCAAAAATTCATTTGTTATGCCCACTGGTTTTGTCGTGACGAGTGAGCCCTGGTTGAACGCAGAGTTCCCCGGCTCCCACAATGACCGTGGGAGGAGGTGTAGCATAGTGTCATTGGATGAATACAATTTTTGTTCCCGGAATAATTTGGGAGATACCTTTTTAACGTGTTTAAAAGTTCCATATTTTCAAGGATCGGTCCCAGTTGAAGTAAAGAAAAAGTAAACAGGCTGGTTGTTTGGATGGGGATGATGTGACAGGGCTGAAAATTGTGAAAAACTAGTTCTTTATTCATTGAAATTAATTAGTAGAAATCCTGGTTCAGGGGACTATGCTCTGAGCTCAGGGGCACATGCCTTTTTATCACCCCTCCCCAGAATCCACCAGTATAATAAGTAATTTATCTAACCCAGGGTGTCTAGGCATCACAAGCCTATTCCTCGTTAGCTCCATTTTACAAGGGGAGTTCCCAGCCAGCAATTCCGGGCGATTCCCGTACGGGGACGCTAGCGCAAAATGGTGGGAATTGGTCGGGGAAACCCAACCAGAGGATGGGGGAATCACGAGCGTTTGCTTGGGATTTGAGACACTTCGTACGGGGAAATTTTGATTGGGGAAACGGTAGCTTTCCCCACTCTTTTGGTTGGGGAGTTCCCAATCGTTCCCCACCACGGTATGCCAAATTAAGGAAGGTCTGCATACCGAACCCGTACGGGGATCCCCTACCTATCCCCATACTCTAAGGTAGGGTTTCCCCAAACCCTCCCCATCGCCCTAATCTGTTGGGTACGGGGATCCCCAACCAATTCCCAGGCATTCGCTTGTGATTTCCCCAACTTTCCCCCCACCGCGATATGTGAGTTGAACCCCGAAAATGGGCTGATCCCGTTCGGGGAATCCCAATCCAATCCCACACGTCCATGCATTACTTCCCCGGGCGTTTCCTCACAGTTTGAGGCATCATTTTGATGAAATATATTATAAGTGTTATTCTGACTGCCAAGGAAACGCCCATCAACAATAATATTTACTCTCATACACCGATCTAGTGGGATTGTCCTTATAATAAGGTTCTCGAGAATCACATGACTTCTAGCCTGATCCATGTGGATAAAATGAAAAGAGATATGCAAAAAAGTGTATTTCACATCATTATGCTTTTCTATACAATGTTTTTTATACAATATTTGTCTCACCAACAGTTTCATCATCATGTTCAGGAGATAAACATCAATTGTTGTATTTGAAGTGGTAAAATTACGAAAAGAACTTATATAGAACGATAACAATGACACTGATGTTCAATGTATTTTTACAATTCACAATTCACAGATGTACACAACGTTCACATCACTACCGTGTTAAAATGATGAGGAGTTCAGGGTTCAGTGATAGAGAAGTGATAGTGAGGCAAATTTCAGACAATCAATTGTTCTGAACTGCGCTGAATCATGATATTCCTAGCGTGAGGTATGTTCACTTCTTGGCTTTGACCGTGCTGTGCAGTACAGCTTTGGTTCACTGTTTTGTGCATCCTTTTCTGGCTCTGCGTAGACAGCTGAGATGCTGCAGTTGAAGTGCTGCGCCTTTTCTTACGAGCCAGCTTTGAGCCAGCGCGCCGGTCTCGCGATACAGATATCCAGCGCGTGACACGTTGATTGATCTCCGAGCCCCTTGCTGTCCTTATACAGGGCATCTGCAAAAGATAAACATCGGTATAAATTAACAAATCAATCAACCGAAATTTAGGGCAACGAACTGGAGCACCAAATGGATCTATCAATAACATATTGTAACGTTAAGTAACATAACGTAAGGTGTAACGTTAATCATAGGCATTGCGTGGTCAACTATTCGTGAGCGGGCAGCGATGGAAAGCACGTAAGGCTATTGGATGATGCCTGTTTGAGCCTGCACTTAGACAACGAGTAGCCTGACAACTCCTGCTAACAATGAAAAGAATAGAACACTATAATATTTTTAGCAGATGTGAAATAATAACAGAGTAGTATCTGAGATAACAGCGTTCATCAGGGTCAGGGACGTCGTTGGAGACAACACCGCTCCCGGAAAAAGGGGGCTGCTCTGGTTATTTTATTATTTCTCAATATATAGTTTAACGAAGTTTTGTAATATACGCTTTGGAAATGTGGCACCTACGAAGTACACTTGTGTTGTTTTTTATAATATTGTAGTGTCATTTATTACAAAAAATTGTAATACCTAGCTGAATGGGCATAGAAAAAAGGAATTAGGTTTCTACCGCTCATAGGTTTCTTCCGTGGTGACGAAACAAGTTCCTTATGTGTACTGAAGGGAAGGGAAATGTGCAGGGTAATCACGTTTTCACCCACCACATATAATTTCAGAGAGGGTCATCTCGGTCAAATAGTTTTTGTCGTTCTGTCCCTTCAGGGAAAACTGTCGGCACAGGCTGGTGCTAAAAATCTGTGACATCAGCAGGTGCAGACTACTGGCCAGGCAGCCAGTGGCGCTCTTCCGAAGTTCTAAAAGCCGCAGAAACCAACGCCAAAATTTTTCGTAGTAGTAAATGCTTCCATGCATAGCAGACGCTGTTTTTGTTATTGGTGTTTCAACGAAAGTCGAAATCACAATATATTTAGTCTCAGTGGCGGATCCAGGGGGGACAAGAAAGTAATTTACCCCCCCTCAAACGGAAAAGTTTGCGACAAAACTATGCTTTGACCCTCCCACCAATACGGTTGACCTGCCTTTTGCCCCGGCTCGTTTTTTATTTATAAGCAAGGTTTTGATGCTTCAACTCTCAACTTCAAACAGAACCAGTCAACTTCGGTGTAAAAATTGGGCATTGGATAGCAAAAAACAAGCATCTTGTGCCGATATATTTCACCCCGTTACGTTTTCCTCGACTTTGGCTGGCACCCTCCAAACCGACCGGATAGATCCGCCACTGCTTAGTCTATGGGTTACCATTATGGTGTTTCACTACGCACCTGCAGCAATGTTTATGCAGTTATACTCATTCCGACGCATATGAAAGAGAGATATGCTGTCAACATATTGATTGGAGCTCACATCACTGGGATACACTCACATACATAGAAAGCTTTTGGGCTACACAAAATAAAGATAAGGTGTCGATTCAAGGGCCAGAGGAAAGGACTGTGTACATTACCGAAGAGACTTAAAAATAAGTGCCAAGATAAGAATATTATTCATTGAGATGTTGTTTGGAATGAGTAATGAGTAAGAGTCGAACACATTATCTTCAATGAATATGGCTGAACTTAGAGTAGTAAGTCAGAAATTTGTCTGTTTTCTATCTGCAGTTAGAATCAAAGTAGTTCAGTGAGTTTTACCAGATGGTCGTCATTCAATTTTTATACTTAATGTATCTAAGTTGTGGGAAATTTCACGAGAAAACAGTTTAATTGGACGATCTTGAAATTTGCAACTTCATGAAACATGTATAAAATACTATTCTAAACGTGATGTTAGATTTTTAAAACCAATGATAGTGTTTGAAGCCCACAAGATAAACAAAAAATGTACACGATCCACAAAACGTTATCATTAGCATAATCATGACTTACCCACATCCTCATGTTTGCATCGTTGGCGAGCTGCCTCTCAGCCTCCTCAAAGTCGCGCGTCGTGAGCAGACGCCGAAGAGAAACGCTCTCTTCATCAAGGCACATCTATTTCATCGAGGGAGCATTCCACGCATTCGAGCCGCGTCAAGATCTCGGTGATCCCCGTCATTAATCGACTGCAATCTGCCGGTGAGAAAATTGTCTCTGAAAGAAGAAAATACCACACTGCGCACACGAAGCATATAAACAGCAAGTGCAGAAGCAGCTAGTGGGCAGAACCACAGCATGAAGCAAATTGTGAAGTAGAGCTCAATGAGCTTATAAACTCATAAGCTATAAGAGAATATTGCCTTTACGATACATCCTATAGGATGTATCGTAAAGGAAATATTCTTTCGAATTGGATTGGTTGAAAGAACAGTTTACGGATAGAACACGGCCTAGTGAAATTATGGTAGAAGAAATGTTTAAAGTAGCTGTATACATATATTCATACTATAGCACTGCAAGGCAAGCCAAGCTGACCGCATTTCTCTGTGCACCCATAGTCGGAGGACCTGGGGTCCGATTTTGCAGGGGCGGTGGCAGTCAGGGCACGAGCGAAGGTGGCGCTCGTCAGCACTCCGGGAAGAACACCTGCTGGGTCTGATAACAATGCAATATATGCTATTTTGCGGAAAACCAATATGTCTTATATCCAATCAAATAACCTCACGAATATTTTAATGAAAACAAGTGACACCACACATTCGTTGCATGATGTCACATTAAACTTCAGCCAAATCGGAAATAAATCATAAATTTGTTTAACCAGCCTATAGGAAAGGTAACAGAGACCGAAATCCGACAAGGGGTCTAGATGGAGTAGCTTTTTCAGCAGGAACGTGAAGATTAACTGGCCCCCCACCTTGTTGGTGGTGACGCTTATGCATGATAAGATATTCAAGGGGACAAACTAGACATACCCACAGTAAGAATATCATAAAAACCAGCATCAACGCACCAGGTTCCATGGGACCTGGTGGATCACCATCCATCACCATCCAAATGGAAGTGATGCTCATCAAATCAAACTGAGCCGCCCCGGTAGCTCAGTTGGTAGAGCATTGGGCTCCGGCCCGCTGCTCAGAAGCATGCAGTGGCAGTGCATGTCCAGGCTTGGGATCGGTTCCCCTGAGACGCTCCGGCGCTCAATAGTTTGCCCGAGGTAGGTCGGCTGGCAACCGACTGGTGAGAGGGTGACCTGAGCGGGGCGGCCGTCCCTGTGCTTTGTGGGACGTTAAACTTTGGCTTCTAAATTATCCCTTCATTGTGGGAGTTGCTCGTTCGGGTGGTGGGGTCGGGGTCTCCGTGACAAGTCCCTTGAGGACTTTAGTGAGACTCCGACTCCAGCAGCCGTACTGGGAACAAGTTGGACAAAATTTATTTAAAAAAATGTTTCCGATCTTTTGAACGATACTACTCACCACTAGTATAAACTATGACAAAAAACTAAGTAAAATTAACTTAAAAGCCTTTATTTCGATGATACCATTACGTTTGAATTATCATTGCGAGTCAATCGATATACAAATTGACTATGTTAGGCTGATGTGACACTTGAGCGGACCTTAGGTCAGGTCATCTTATATTTTGACCTAGTATAGTCATATTGTACATCATTGAATTCGCCTTAACGAGGGAAGCAAATGCTACCTAAACATTGATTCTAACTAAAATCTGCCAGACGCTAGAGCTCAGAAACTTTTCTCTAGCCTGTCACCTTCCTCGACCTGGTATGACCATAATATTGACGTGAGCCAAAATGCGACTTATGCATTTAAGTTATGAATGTTTATCAGCTTACCGCCAGCGTTAGTGTTTTTTCGCTATCCCGCATAGGAGCCGAGATCAAAGGGGTGTTTGAACCCCCCCCTCCCTTACCAGAACAGAGGTGGCTCGGAGGCCCACCGGGGTGGGTGTTAGCAGAGGAACAAACTAGGTATAAAAAAACAGTGTCCAGTGGTGCTGGCAACGCCACAAGTTCGTCGCACAACGTGGAACAGCACGAGGAACAGCGGACTTTTAGAGCATTCGCATGTTTCATTCTTTTTAGAAGTAAAAAATAAGCAATATGGAACATATGCCATAATTCTGGCACGTGGATCCAAATAAGGACTGAGAATGTCCAAACTAGACAACTGTTAACCAGGGGTGTGGATTTATATCTAATCAGGGGTGCCTGAGCACCCGAAGTAAAGGCTTAATTCGAGTTAACGTGTCCTCATTTTCGTGTTTTTAATTTGAAACAATTTTAACTGTTGTTTTTTGCTCCTCAACAGGCTGGTGACAAGGCTAGAATGCACTTTGTATTATGCTAGGTCCTTTTATCATGAGGGCTATTGGCATTATTAGAAATTAAGCCACCCGAAACATTTTCGAGAAACCACGCTCCGGCCGTCAACCATGACTACATTAACCTTCGTCCGGGTGGGGGTCTTTTTAGACCCCCCTCGGGTTTTTCCAAAGCGATCAAAAAACGGCGGCGCGCAGCGCCGCCAAACTTGGTCTAGCTGTTCCCTCATCATTTTTACATATTTCCTAAAAATTTTGGCTCAAGGTCATATCAGGTCAGGTCACCAGGCCAGGTGAAGTGACCTCACCTCAAAAATACTTAGGACCGCATAACTAAGAGAAGGGTTAATCGATCAAGTTGAAACTCTTACCACATATTGGGCCCACCAGGAGCTACAACATTTGGTCCGGGATTTTTGATATTGGTGACCTAAGGTCATGTGCAGAGCATGACCTCCCCATTGTCAATACATGGGGAAAATCACGAATTGAGCTTTTCTCAGTAAGTATGGATGGAATCAACTTCAAACATCGGTTGCGACTTGCTCTTAGCCCATTTCTGAAGCTGATGCCAAAATTTTGACTTGTGACCTTTAAAAGGTCACCTTAGGTCAGATAAGCATTTTTTGGTGTTTTTCTCTATAAATTTTGAATAAACTAAGATAGAGCTTTTATTTTGTCACCAAAGTGTTTGTATAGTCACTGGAAGTAAAATGATATACATCATGACTCTACCAGGTCAAGTTGGGTCAGACCGTTGACCTGGGTCAGGTCAAATTCTTAAATTTGACCTGGCATAGCAATATCATATATCATTCGATTCATATTGACAAGAGGATTGCAATGGTGCATAAACTATGGCTGTATCTTGTTTGGTTTGGAAGCTATTAGCGAAAAAGTAAACGCCCTTATGCATGGGTGGCTATGGACATTCCCAAGAATATGCCCAATATTTAGTGACCTGTAGCTCCCTAGGCTTTGACCTGACACGAAAATGAATGCCACTGAAATAAAAGCGCATCTCAAGAGCTTTCGAATGGTGTAAGAAAAATATTTCTAGCTATCATAGTTTCTGAGATATATGAGGTTTTCTTAGTACACCTCATATTAGCGATTTTGACCTATTTTTACCTCTGGTGACCTTGATATTGACCTGACAAGAAAAATGACCGAGGTATTTTCGATATCATTTTTGAAGAGCTTTCGATTGCCGTTTTGCGCTTTTTTCTAGCTCTCTTAGTTTTTGAGATCGTGGGGGGTCTTTTTTAGCCCCCCCACCAGGGCGAAGATGGCTCGTACCCGCCACCGGGGCAAGGGTTAAGATATATATCATATCGTAGAGGATAGATGTTTATCATAACTTCTTTGACCAACATAAAATAATTTTTGAATTAGCAACAAGTTAAGCGTCGTCACGCGGACTTTTTGCACAGCCAACCTGGGTTTAAGTCCCAGCAAGCTTCCTGAGCAAGATGCAATTGGATCCCCCGAATCCCTCTCAGCAGAAATGTAAATTGTGACGAAATACATTGGCGGACGCGAGGGAGGGGCGTTCCGGCTATGGTCCCCCAAAGCGCTGGAAGAGGGGGCCAAACTATCTTTTTCCCCAAAGGATAAATTTTAAAAAAGGTGTTTACACTAGGTTTGTCGAGCAATTAAATCTTCGCTCCATCCCCCCAGGAGAGCGATCATGTACTTGGAGAGGTAGCTTGTACTAGGTCAGTCGAGCACCCAAATCGCACGTCCCACCACCCCCCTCTTACCAGACATGGGTTTTGCCCGCCTCCCCTCCGAAAAAAACTCGGGTCTTCGTCCGCCCCTGACGAAATATTTTTCAGAAGTTGTTGCTTCATTAAGCCTGGGTAATCAGTCGTGAAGATGAAAATACACAAAAAGACACTATTGATACTTAGCATTATCATTAACGTGATTAGGGGCCTGCCCACCTCATAAAATATGTGCATACCTTTATAAGCATGTTAGCATATCCACAACACGCACAGTTTTCAGCACAGGCCGCAAAACATGCAATCGTGCTTACCTGTCTTAAGTCACTATGACAAAGTCAGAAGCCGTTGACGAAGTATAGCCAAAGTCTTCTTGTTGATATTCTCCATCAACTTCTTCAAAGGCATGTGTCGACATCGTTCTTAATCAAGCTTTACAGCAAAATCCGTTAATCGCACAATTGCTTGCTTTTCACGGACACCATCACCGTTCCACAGACTGCCGAAAATTCAAATGAGGCAGAATGTCCACTGGCGTGACAAGAGTGGCTGTGAATCCTCTTCAAGAAAGGCAGATAGCCTGTAAACGTGGGTGTGATTGGTCAATTGGGAGCCCCGTTTATGCTGAAGGACATGGTTGGTCGAGAGACTACCTGGGACGAAGGGACGGCTCATGTGTCAATAGTTAACCGTTAGCCTCGGGAAGGGTCTGGTGTGTTTGTGCAGAGATCATAGGCGCGTAAACGTTCGAAACAAGGGTACTTGCCCCCCCACCAATTGACCTTCGGTACCCCCTGGTTAGGATGCCCCCCGATCATATGCCCTCTCCCTGATCATGTGCCCCCCCGATCATGTGCCCTTCCTCCAGATCAGAAATCATGTATCCGCCCATGCCCTGGCCTCCCATGTTCCTATGCCTCTGTTAGAGTTAGTGGCAATGAGGCACGTTTAAATTTTCATTGAAATTTGACTCAATTATTTCAGGATCTCTCCTACACTCGAATATAAAAGCCTATAAAATTATTCGAGATAATAGTCGCTGCTGAAGAAGCTTTGTTCTAGGGGCTCAGTGGTGCCCCAACTGCAGAGGTCATACTGGAAGGAAGAGGAGAAAGCTAAGCTAGGCTTGATCTATGACAGAGCACCAAACCCTGCCTCTGGGTGGGACCGAGCCAGTCAACTTGGTAAAACTTACAGAGATTCACGGACCGAGCCTATCACACACGCCAATAGTCTGAACCACCCAGACCATCAGCTAGCCAATTTTAGTTCACAGCTCATCGCGCTGTGTTTCTCCAAACGTTTTCTAATTCCCTTTCAGGATTTTAATTACTAAGAGGCTACATATTTCACAGATTGGTCTCCTGTTTCTATACTTTTATATTTTTCTTTTTAATTTCTTTGTACTAAGTATCATAACAAACTTCCTAAGCTTACATGCAGCCAAATGGAATTATGTAGTATCACAGGAAAATAGGTTTAGTAAAAGAGAATATGCACAGTTAGATCTGTAAGTAAGCATCCACGTACCCAAGGACCCTGCATGCAGAAGACATCTATCAGACTGAATGCAGAAGACATCCAAAGACATCTATCGACAGGGCGTAGCGCGGGAAATTTAAGAGGGGACAGCACCCATCGTCGGTGTCACTTGAAGTGATAAGAACGGAAAGCGCTCCACTATTATTGCCCGTTTTATTCTGCATGTGCCTGCGAAGACGTCCATTTAGTCATAAAGGTGTTAAATTGATTGATGGGCGGTGACAGCACAACAGGCGAGGGAACCTCCAGCTGTGACAAATCCCTGGCACTGCGGATACCCAAACTCACGAAGTGGAAGGGGTTCCAGCAAGAATGACATTTGAGAGGGCGGAAACGAATGACAAATGGGACGTTACAAAAAATGGACCGCCCCACAATTATTAAAAGCTAGGGGCAGACGCAAGTATGGCAATTATGAGTATGACTTTCAAGCAGCCAGCTAAGCCCTTTCCATTGTTTGATTCGTAATGGGGTTTACAAATACTTATCTAACTTGCACCGTATTTTTGGCGTGATATTATTTATGTGGGCTAATTTGCTCTAAAACAAGCATGCTCATGAAACGAACATTTCAGATGTTGTGTATGAAATGGAGTAATTACAAAACGTTCCGGGGCGTTATTCTCAAACATAAGAAGTTATTGATACGAGTTACAGTTTTCATTGTTTAAGCTGCAACCATAAGCTAAAGTGAGAAACATCACCTTGCGTTGTTAAGTGACAATCTAGGGCCAATAGCTCTCGCACGCATCTGTATTGCTATACAAATTCCAACTTTGAGGCTTAAATGGTATTCAACTAGCTGGGATTCTGGTCTTGTCTAGCATTCAAGTATCAAATATGTGGGTGGGCCAAGAATACTTATTGGACACTATCAAAATATATACTCGAAGCAACATATCAGAGAGCCAGGGAAACATGAATTAAAAGAGGAGTTTGAAATCTCCATTAATGTTTTAGAGGAGACATAACCCTTCATTTAAAACATCTGATCTTTCAGAGTGCTAGCTGTCAACAGCTAGCTAAATTAACGGTGACAATATATCAGTTATCTAGGCTAAAAACATGCGCCAACAGTTAGGTCATAGAGTATCTACGTTTGTCGTATTTGGTCCTTCCACTGCAGCTCACTGGAATTAAGGAATGCCTTCAGTGCCTTCTTCATTTTAGCGGAGGGTTTCCTGGTCAGAACTCCACAACAGAACTATTTTCCGGCGTCTCCGTCAGCCCCACTCATCTCAGTTATCCCATTCCGCAAACATCCCATCAATCGCCACTGTAGTCAGTGGCGTGTCTCCACCCACCTGTCCCTTCTGAGCGTGCGCGTGTGCGGGTTTCAGTTTCGCTTTGCATTGTGCGAGTCGCCTCCTCGGAGCGGGGTTCACAGCGGGGGCTCCGCTCCCGACCGATCATTCCGGGCGCTTCACCGTAGCTGTTTTCATCGCTCTGTGCTGGCTTGGCGCTGTTACGTGACCACACAAAAGGGCAACTGTAGGCCTCAGCGAGTATTCAGCGACCCTTACCTTCCATGAGATGTCAAGAAAACGTATGCTCTGCCTGGCTTCCGTTTCACACCTTCTTGGGTGGTCTTGGTCATTTGAGTCGTTCAGATTTATTAACAGAGCCTATGAATATCATTGCAGTGTTTGTACAACATAAGCTTGCAAACCAAAACCAGTGGAAATTTAGCGAGGAAAGGAAAAAATGTTCATATGGAAGGAAGAGTTTTTCACATTTCTCCTATGCTGCATGATTTGTTGGGATCTACCTCATGCTTTGCATCCTCGGATCCAATTTTGCACTTCATGGAGGAGTTTGGGTTGCTCTCCAAACAGTTCTAAGCATTTCGCCTATAAAGCCTATCCTCCGCCCACGATAAAAATTTTGGGGTTTAACTATGCTCCCAATGCCAGGATTACTAAAAGGCGTCGCCAAATCTTACCCGCTGGGAGGGATGTGGGAGATCAGATCAACTTAGTTAGAGACTTTCCCGGAACATGAACCTGGATACTGTGCTCAGAAATCGGACGCTCTATCACAGAGACATGCATACCCCTTCACGAGCCTATGATATAATTCTGCTGGTGATTATCTTGTGGTCGTTCATATGCATTATTGATGAAAAATATGTTCCGGACACTCATCCACTCATATAAATTCATCCCCCATCGAATAGGAAAGGACAGCGGAGGCCCGTCCCCTTACTTTTTATACCCCAACACTTCCTGATTCCAGTTCAATCGAGACGAAATCGGAAAATACTATAACCAGCAAGTGCAAAAAACAGCAATGACCCCATATTCAGTGGAGCGTGAGCTCCAGAGAGCAAAGAGAAAAAACCTTGTCAGCAATATTTTTGATACTGACTGGCCGTTCACTCTGTTGCTGACCGCGACGCGCGTGGGCTGCTGACGGCGATATTTTGATCAAGCCATTGACGTGGCTATAGTGGGTAGGTGGGGTAAGCACACAGGCTGTTGAGAATGGGGGCCAGGAGCTGCCCGGGTGAGTTTGGACTAAACGGTTTCATTCAGACAAAAACTGCAAGTTAAGGCTAGCGGAATCTTACTGTCAGATATAGTTCCGCCACATATATCATACTAAAATTTAGTACATCAAAAACGTCAAAGGTACCATATTTTTTAATGGATTGATTATATTCAGAGTATTCGCTCGACTTATGATTGGAACTTACATATACTTGATCCTTGATAATGATAGCCTGTGGCAAATTAAACCAGAAACAGAAAAAGCTTAAAACCTAAGGGGCCTACCTAGGGAATCCCAAACAACCCCCCAAGTCCGAGATTCATAGGGGCTTCCTAAACAAATCCCGCGCGGGGAACTCTACTCTTTCCCCCACCTCTTGGAAGAGTGACCAGTACGGTAGGGGAATCCATCACGTTACCCAACCTGGTTGGGTATCGTTTGGGGTTCCCGTACGATCCCCAAATGTTTCCCCAACCTTACCCCTACCAAAATGCTGGCTGGGTTTGCACTGTGTCCTTATTCCCCATCTATTCAAGACCAGCTTAGGGGCCCCTAGTGTGGATCAGAGTCCTCCAGAGCAGCTGCCCCTCATTCCCCCAGTTGTGCCCCCTGGGATTAGACTAGCCCCGTGATCCCCGAGGTGATGGGAGTTGGCCTTGTGTTATTATTCTTTGTCTATTCAAGACCAGCTCAGGGGGCCCCTGGTGTGGATCAGAGCCCCTCAGAGCAGCTCATGCTCGGCCCAGGACTAGACTAGCTCAGTGGCTCCAAAGATGGGGGACGGGGGTCATCAGACTAGCCCAATTGGCCGCAGATAGGCTCAAAGGGCCTGGCACCATATTAGCTCAGAGGGGACCAGATCGATCAGCTCGGGGCCCACATAAGCTCCTAGTCCCCAGACCAGAGCAGGGGTCTAGATCAGTTCAGGGAGCACCATATCAGCTCAGAGAGAGTGCAAGGGATCAGCTCACTGGTCCCCGATCAGCTCGGGGCACAGATCAACTTGGAGGTACTATATCAAGTCAGGAGGCATTTAATCAGTCCAGGAGCCCCACACCAGCTCAGAGGCCTTCATCAGCCTCAGTGGGTACAACTCAACTCAAGGCCCGAGATCTGCTGAGGAAATTACTTAATCAACTCAGGAGGCCCAGATCAGCTTGAAAGGCACCAGATTGGCTCAGGGGGCATGAAACTAGCTCAGGGGGCACTAGGCGAGCTCAGAGGGCATGAGATGGGCTCAGGAGGGAAAATGTTGGCACAGGAGGCACCAGATCGACTCAGGGGCATTAGTTTAGCTCAGGGGGAAACATATCTGCTCAGGGAGAATCAGATTGATCAGCCCGGGAGCCCAGATCAGCTCCTAGCCCCCAGACCAAAGCAGGGGCATAGATCAGCTCAGAGAGCACAAGATCAGCGCAGGGTGCACCAGACCAGCTCAGGGGGCACCAGATCATCTTAGGAGACATCAATAACCAGCTCAGGGGGCACCTGGTCAGCTCAAGAGGCACCATATTGGCTCAGGGGAGAGTAGATTTACTCTGCGAGGCATATGATCAGCTCAAGGGGCTCAGATCAGCTCAAGGGGCACTAAAACAGCTAATAGGGCACCAGGCAAGCTCTGAGGCATCAGACTAACTCAGAGAGCATTAGCTAGGTTCAAGAGGCACAATTATTTGCTCAAGGGGCACCAGATTGACTCAACGGGCACCAGATCAGCTTAGAAGGGCACGTGATCAGCTCAAGTGGCCAAGACCAGCTCACTGGGCACCAGATGAGCTCAAGGGGTACCAGACTAGCTCCGCCGGTACGATTATTGGCGACGATGAGGCATTAGCTGGTCACGGATTACGTACCCATAATTTCCGGGGTGTTTGGAAAGGCGACAGAATGCCCTAGCTGACCAAAAAAGGTACTAAATTGTAAAACAATAGTTTTAATCGCTAAATGTGATCTAATTGCATCTAGGTTCGACAGCGCAGGGCAATAGCACCGATGAGGGGGGGTAGGGGGTACGTGACCTCCTCGCTGCGCCCCTGTCCACGATTGAAGTGTATCAGTTTTGTGGGGTTAAATTTACCTTCAGTAAGGCTGAGGGGATGGAGATTGAAATGAAAGCAAAGGACTTACAGGGAATGTGGCACCTTTATAACGTGATTTTAACTGAGATAGCTAAGTTGTATAGCATGCCGGAAATCCCGGTACTCTCTGTATCATTTGTCTTGAAACTCATCATCAGGTCAGGTCATCATCATCATTGTTACATCATCACTAAATAATCATCCGCAGGTAGATATTTGTTTCGTTCCCCAGAGGAGCATTTAAAAATCAAAACATTGAGCTTATTGTACAATTTTCAGAGAAATAATGAACGCTTCCATGATTTTCGGCCAAAAGTTGCTCTAATCAGGGATGCGGAGCCGGAGCCGGAGCCGGAGCCGGTCGGAGCCGACCATTCTGCCCGGAGCCGGAGCCGGAGCCGGAGCCGCCGAAATACTTTTGATCGGAGCCGGAGCCGGAGCCGGAGCCGTCAGAAAGGGTCCGGCTCCGGCTCCTAAAGAGCTCTGAAATTACCCAAAATCAAACGTGAAATGGTCACATTTTACCTCGTCAGATGTTGCTTGGAAACACCTTTATTCACCTGAAATATTACATTTTCTCAATATGTTATGTATATCGAGATTAGTGAAATATTGCAACTAGGGTGTTCCGTAGACGGTCTCACTCTCGGGCAGGTGATGCGCCCCGACCATTTAGCATGGGCAGAAATTGGAAACAAATGAAAGCATTGGGAGACACTGGCGGATCCATGGGTGGTGGGAGCAAAAAAGGCATTTGCCCCCCAAACTGCCCAATTTTTGGCGATTTTCTTAAAAACCATATGTATTTCACGATTTACCCCATACCGTCGGCCTGCATCCGCCCCTGTTGGCAGACGCAAGGGGCCATTCCGGCCATGGCTCCCCCAAAGCCCTGGAAGGAGGGCAGACTATCTTTTGGCCTCCCAAAGGCCGAATAAATGGTTTGAAAATGGTGTTTAAACTAGGTCTGTGGAGCAATAAAATCTTTGCTCCCACCCCCTCCCCCTAGGAGAGCTATCATGTACTCGGAGAAGTAGTTTATACTAGGTCTGTCGAGAACCGAGGGCGAAAGGCGCAGAAAACAGCATCCCCGTCACTCGATGTGGCACTAGCCGACTTCAAAAACCTGAGTCGCCTAAAGAGGGCGACCGTATGCGATCTTAGATAGATATCCAGCCATCATCCAGCCGGCTAGCCTGGTAATGGCCGCGCTACCAGTTACTCAGGTGTCCGTGGAGAGGTTGTTCTCCGCGATGAATCTACTGCTTACTTATCTCAGGTCCAGACTAAGAGCAGACATATTGGAGGCAATGTTGCTGCTCCGCTCCAACCGCGATTGGATGGTGTAGTGAGCGAACCAGCTGCTGGGCCCTGGGCAGTAGGGTGGTTGGTTCCGATTTTTCTCGAAAAGGAATTATGCTATCAGCTTATCTGATGCGTTTTTCGATGTTGAACTCTGTTAGCTTAGGGTCGTTCAAAACAAACATTTTTTTACTTTTCAGACTCGAATCCACTTTTTGCCCATTACATATTCAATTCTTATTTCAATGAGCCACATTCCAAGCGTCTACGACAGCGGGAAAGATCGCCTCAAAGCGGTTAAAGATTTCATGTTTCGGGCGCGATTGGCCACCCGGCGTTGCAGTCTCCCCTGGTTAAATTGGGATATAAGGGGTGCATAACCTACCATTAAAGACAGCGTGGCATGTGCGTGCGTATAATAACGGTAGATGGTACCTATTTAACGTGCAGGCATTTTCTTGTCAGATGTATTTGTAGCGCAATACAAATACATGTTATTCCACAAAAGACCTGAAATTAAATGATTCAGCACCCTTGTACTCTAAATCCCGACAGAACATGAATGCCTTCCGGAGGCGAACCTTTCTCTAGTAACTATCGCTGGAGAACGTCGTGAGGCAGGTGCTTCCCCCTATTCTCCTGCGAACTATTTAAGAGCTCTGGTACTGATAAAAGAAGATGCTGTTTCATATTTTTATCGTTTAGGTGGCTCACAAAATCTTCCACCAGCTTCACACCACGTTCTGTGGGACCGTTCACGACAGTAAATTCTGGAATACCTTGAAACTGGGGAAGCTATACCAGCTTCTTAACGGATCCATTTCTGGTCAGAATATTTCAGATTCAGACAATCGAATCAGTGACTAGCTGGCTGAGGCTTAGCACCGAGCATTTACAGAGATCTTCATAGCCTTTATCGGAAACTTAAGCCTGCGCTAGTCAAATGTGAATCGTTTGCTGTTTTGGCCAATTGTTGTGCGACTGGCTCCTTACCTCCAAAATGGTGGTTCTCACCAGCACGACAGAATATAATTTTCTGTGCACAGATACCACAGCTGATGGCAAATTGACTTCAGCACATTCAGTGCGATTTCTATATTAACTTAATGAAAGCACTGCATTGCATTTTATGGATAGCTTTGAGGCTTATAGATGGCTCTAAAGCTGACTATCCGCGACGGAGGAACCCAAATGCACGGTTTAGAACCACTTATAAGGAAAGCCACTAACTATTTCGGGGTCTGAGTGGGTCAGTCGGTTAGCGCTTGCGCTTGGACAGAGGTGCAGAAAGTATACTGGCTGTCACAAACTCAAAGTGACATATGCCTCCTCTGTCACACAAAGCTGGAAATGATAATTTTATACTTGAATACTATTTCCAATATGCTGAATGTCATCTACCTGTCTCTTACTTTTTGCAACTGACAAGGTTCAAGCACCAAGCCATTACTGCATGAAAGTATTAAACTGTGTTTTCATTTTTTAGATCATGTTTATGTTTTGGAAGGAAAATTTCCAGTTATGGATCATTGTTTTCAGTGCTGGGATCATAACTATTATTGGCAACTCTGACTGCAGTTTCCCCCAATGACATGCATTTCCCTTTTGAAGAAGTTTCCATTTTTGGAAGGAGTGTTTCCAATTATGGTACATTTCCCCATGATTAAATGTGGCAATTATCATGAAAATTATTATTGGAAACTAATCTATAAATGGGAGCGTACACCTACACACAATTGGGAACCCTGATCACAGCTTCCCCCCACCCCCCACTGAACTTCCATCTCACATATCAACAAAAGGGACAAAAATGTCAATGTCAACATAGGATTTGGATCTACCTAAAATGTGTTGGTAAAGTGGACCTTAGGTAACATTTTTACAGCCAGATCAAATGCTTAAAATTTCCCCCAACACCTGATTATCACCTGCCTGGTCGTTCCTTCTTGCAGTAAAAACTCTGAGGCAACTACCCTGCATAGATGTAAAATTATGTCTATTGGCCTAATAGGTACAGAGGTATTGGAAGTCTCATACCATAGAAAGATCCAGTGTATAAGTCAAAATCCTGCTTTAACTCCAGGCAGTTCAGGTCCTGTGTGTTGCTTACTACCACTGGTAGTAAGCAACACACCCCCAACCAGCGTTTTTCAAAGTCTCTTTCTTTCTGAGATTTTCTGTGATTTTCTGAGATGAGAACGGGGTCTACTAGGCCCCCTCTAGTGCACGTTAGTGCCAGGTCCCTCTCCAGTGTGTGTTTTAACACTTTGTGGAGGACTGCATTGGCACACATTTGCTATCTGTACAATATTGACATGATAATTTGATCATGAAACCTCACCTGAATTACTGTTGTTGCCAGTCTGCTGCTGGTGCCAACTCTCCCAACTTCCTCCAGCTCCAAATCTACCTAACCAATCTTGATCTAGGGCACAAATAAGGTAAGGCACAAGCAAGCTAAGGAATGAAAAACCAAGTTTGATGTGTGAAAGTGCATCAGAATCAAAGTAGCCTACATTCATCTTAGATTAGCCATGGGCAGCACTATTTATTCCAGCTAGTTTTAGCCTGCACTTATCTCAGATATACCTAATAAATATGCCCTCAACAGAAGTAGCTTCCCACTTGTTCAAATTTTTTTAAAATTTGGCAGGCTCTACATCACACAAACATTGCGAACTTGTGTTGTCGCTGTTGCGTAGTTTAGGTAGAATTGCTGCCCAGCTATGTTTATTTCCTTCACTCATTTAGTACTTTTCCTAGTAGCTTTTAGGCGTACTTGATACTAAATTCAAAGAAATAGGGACCGCTAAATCGGAGATACTCAAACTTTAAATATTATTTAACCTGACAAAATGGACAGAAAAGTACTTGATAACGTATCTGCGTTATCTTTAATGCCTTAAATATGCCCACAATCATGTATTTCTCGAAAAATATGACTGTCACATTTCGGGCATCTAGGCGGCAACTTTCTGGCAACTACTAACAATCGGCGCCATTGGGCTGCATGTTAAAATCTGGCAACTGTGACAGCGGTTTCCGGGTTTTCTGCAGCGGGGGTCTCTCGTTTTAGTAGAAACTGAACACAGTACCAATATTGTATCACTGATGGTACGCTGTGCAATTGAAGGACAGAATTGCTAAATTAAAATATTCGCTACACGCTTCATTCTGTATTTCGAAAATGTGTGGTTTGATTTTGAACCATACTGTCACGATCGCTATTTTGTCACACTTATGCACCTCAACTATCATAAATGTGTCACAACCTCCAGTAGCCGAGTTGGCAAGTTTCTGCACCTCTGCGCTTGGATTGGCCAATGGCATCAGTGGTGGATCTAGCCGGTCGGTTTGGGAGGTGCAAACCAAAGTCAAAAGTCGAAAAGCAAAGAAAAAACGTCACACCGTGAAAGCTGCGCTACAATATCACTTGCCGGAAGAATTTTGGTTATTTGAGGCGAAAAGTAAAAAAAAACGTCACGGAATGACAAATATGGGCTCGAGATACTTTTTCCAGTCCGATGGACAATATTTACACTGAGCCTAACTGGTTCTGTTTGAAGTTGAGAGTTGAAGCACCAAAATCTTGCATATAAACTAAAAAAAGCCGGGTAAAAAAGGAGGTCGATCACTTGGGGGGGAAAAACATAGTTCTGCCCCGAACTTTTACGTTTGGGGGCAAATGCCTTTTTGCCCCCCCCCCTGGATCCGCCACTGAAGGGCATTCATTATGTGCTGGGTGTCGTGGGTTCGAGCCCACCCAGAGGCAGAATCTGGCGCGCTGCTCTAGCCTAAGCTAATTCTTTCCCTCTCTCCTCTGATGCCAGATGGCCTGAGCAGTTGATGCGTTGTTAAACTCCAAAAATTATAATATTCCGTCTTTAAGTATCTTCTGGAATGATGAACGGAATCTCACACAGTAGTAGCATGCACTTCATGCCATAAATGTCCAATATTCCATAATATGGCTCGCTGGTGAGCTCTGGGTATTCTAAACAGACAGTTGTTGGAGACAGCCTCTACTGACAGCCACACGTAAACCAGCTTGCGCAATTCGAGATAATACTCCGGTATTGTGTAGAGGCGCTGAAGTCAATGTGCAAACGCAACTGTTATTGTGACCAGAAAGTTATAATCTGCTTCTCAAATAAGAATCACAATGCTGAAGGTAAAAAGGCATACAGTACCTGGCCTAAACAGCAAAACCATCTACCTTTCAGTTAGGTAGGCTAAAGTTTCCGACAGAGGCTATGAAGAGCTCGGCTCGATACCAAGCCTCTCCCAATTTCTCATTCCTGAAAGCTGGATGGTAATCGAGCGCCTGAATCTGAAAGATTCTGACATGAAATGGCGCCGTTGAGAAGCTGGTGACTGGTATAGCTTCCCCTGTTTCAAGGTATTCCAGAACTTACTGTCGTGAACGGTCCCACAGAACGTGGTGTGAAGCTGGTGGAAGATTTCGTGAGCCACCTTAAGGGTAAAAATATGAAACAACATGTTCTTTTATCAGTACCAGAGCTCTTAAATAGTTTGCAGGAGAATAGGGAGAAGCACCTGCCTCACGACGTTCTCCAGCGATAGTTACTAGAGAAAGGTCCGCCTCCGGAAGGCATTCCTGTTCTGTCGGGATTTAGAGTACTAGGGTGCTGAATCATTTAATTTCAGGTCTTTTGTGGAATAACATGTATTTGTATTGCGCTGTAAATACATCTGACAAGTAAATGCCTGCATGTTAAATACCATCTACCGTACTTATACGCACGCACATGCCACGCTGTCTTTACTGGTAGGTTATGCACCCCTTTCATCCAAATTTAACAAGGGGAGACTACAACGCCGGGCGACCAATCACGCCCGAAACAACATGAAATCTTTAACCGTTTTGAGGCGATCTTCCCCGCTGTCGTAGACGCTTGGAATGTGGCTCATTGAAATCAGAATTGAATATATAATGGGAAAAAGTGGGTTCGAGGCTGAAAAGTAAAAAATGTTTTGATGAACGACCCTACTGTTCCTGTACCTTAGCTCATCGATTTTTTTCTTTGCGGGCTGTCCAAGCTTTACTTGGTCGTTGTATCTTTAATTTTTATGTGGGTTTGCGGACATGTCTGACCCATATTTCTGTTTATCATAACAGTGCAGTGCAGTTTGCCATACGACTGCACTGCAGTGTAGGTTGGTCCAGTTTTGTGGTTCAATGGCCTTTGGCATCTGGTCAAGAGCGTTCGTTCATCCAGTCGCCATTTTTCATTCGTACAAATACGTAATCACTTTGTATCTGATGGAATTTCACGCCCTTGAGAACGTTTCGATCACATTCTAGATATAGGTACATTGCCGGAGCCGGAGCCGGAGCCGGAGCCGGTCGGAGCCGACTAGTTTGCCCGGAGCCGGAGCCGGAGCCGTTAGGACACTTGAACCCGGAGCCGGAGCCGGAGCCGGAGCCGAAATCATAACCCCGGACCGGAGCCGGAGCCGGAGCCGTCCAAAATTGTCTCGGCTCCGCATCCCTGGGTGGAACATCACTCAATGATGAGCTCCTCTCGGGTCCTGATTTGCTTCTCGGTCTCCCAGGGATTCTAATCAGGTTTAGAGAAGATAGAGTGGCAATAACCGGTGATGTCCGACAGATGTACCATCAGGTGTCGGTGTGTGAGGAAGATCAGCCTGCATTAAGCTTCCTATGGAGAGATCTGGATTTGTCCCGGGAGCCTGATGCATATCAGATGATGGTTACTATCTTTGGGGCTAAGTCCAGTCCAGCAAGTGCGAACTTTGCACTGAGGAAGACAGCCATGGTTATGGCTGGTGACACAGAAGAAGAGCAAAGAGCAGGCTGTGCTGTTTTTCATCACTTCTATATGGATGATTTTTTAAAGTCAGAAATAGATGTCCAAAGTGTCAAATTGATGCAAAAACATGTCACAGATTTACTTCAAAGAGGAGGATTTACCCTGACGAAATGGAGAAGCAATGAAGAGGACGTGTTGAAGGCCGTCTCAGAAGAACACCGAGCGCATCCGGATTTGGACATGCCTGCGGAGAGCCTGCTTGGGTACATCTGGAACCCAAAGGATGACACTCTGAGTCTTAGAAATATAAGCAATAATGTGCCGCTCACAAAGCGTGGAGTGGTACAAGCCGTGGCAAGATTATTCGATTCCCTAGGGTTAATGTGCCCTGTGGTAGTGAAAGCCAAGCTTCTAGTCCAGCGCCTCTGGGTAAAGGGTTATGGCTGGGATGATACTCTGGACGAGGGGGACGGAAATGACTTTTGTACGTGGTTGGCAGAGCTGCCAGTTGTCGAATCCTCGGGGATTCCTAGATGCTACAAGGTAGCAACGACCGATAACTGGAATGCACACTATCAGCTGCATGTATTCGCAGATGCTTCAGAGGTGGCTTTTGGCGCGGTAGCTTACCTGAGGACTGCTTCTGATGATGGACGCTGTGAAGCAATGATCATCATGGCGAAATCGAGGGTGGCGCCGTTGAAGAAGCTAACGATTGTGAGGCTGGAGCTGCAAGCTGCAGTGATGGCAGTGCGCATGGCAAACACCATAAGAAGGGAGCTACAGCTTTACATAGAAGAAGTAGTGTTTTGGTCAGACAGTCAGGTGGTTCTCAAATATATCCAAGGCGAATCCCACCGATTCCACACATTTGTCGCGAATCGAATTGCTGAGATTCGAGAGACCTCGTGTCCCCAGCAGTGGCGGTACGTGCCAAGCCGCTCCAACTCGGCGGACGCTTGCTCACGGGGTGAGTCTGCGGAAGCGTTGTTGCGGGATCAGAAGTGGTTTACGGGACCCACGTTTCTGTTAAACAGTGAGGATCGATGGCCGTCTCCTCTTGTCTCTCATCCGGCGGGACTAGAGGGAGACCCTGAAGTTAGAATAGTGAAAGCAACCAGTATGGCTGTGAGCTTTGGAGGAGCTCTCCCTTCAGCTGGCAAGTACTCTTGTTGGAGCAAGTATCGCAGAATAGAAGCATGGGTGCTCAGATTTCTTGGAAATTTTGTAGCCAAGTATTCGTCTGGTAAGAAGAGCTCGTGATGTCATGGTCCTTTGAAAGGAGAAATCATGAGAGCTGAAAGGCAAATAGTGAAGGATTCTCAGAATCGTATGTACTCAGAGGTCGTTAAACGCGTCATTTAATTTTTTGGGGCTTATCGACGCACCAACTGCCAGGGTCATATGGCGTCGCCAACTATTTCCCTGTTGGAAGGGTTTCTCGGGAGCCAGCTTGCTCCTTGTTCAGGAAGCCGCCGGGCCTTGAACCCGGTGGCTGAATGGAAGCCAGCTACGCTGACCACTCCACTACCGCGCCCCGTTAAACGCGTCAGAGATAATCTTCATCGTGGGGAGAACGACGCACTCGAAGGGCTATCGCCCTTTATCGACGATGACGGTCTGCTGCGCGTCGGTGGACGTCTCGACAGAGCCCCCATGCCATTTTCGGCGAGGCATCCGATCATCATGCATCCCAAGGACCCGGTGACGAAACTTCTGATACACCACGCTCATTTAACAGTGCTGCACTCTGGAACGGAGCGAACGCTCACTGAGATACGTTCAGCATACTGGATACCGAAAGGAAGATCAGCAGTAAAACACGTGCTACACGGCTGTGTGGTGTGTCGGCGTAGAAACGCGACTCCCTGTCCTCCTCTGATGAGTGAGTTGCCAGAATGTAGATTCGACTGCTCAAGGCCGTTTGCTTCCGTAGGTTTGGATTATTTTGGTCCGTTTCTGGTAAAGAAGCTTCGCAAAACTGAGAAAAGATATGGTGTGTTATTCACATGCCTCTCCGTACGAGCCGTCCATATCGAAGTGGCTCACAATCTGGAAGCGGACAGCCTGCTGATGGCTCTGAGGCGTTTCATCGGCCGCCGAGGGCATCCTACAGTGATATTTTCTAACAACGGTACCAACATGGTTGGAGGAGATTGGCCGAATTGAACTCAAATCGGATAGGGGACATGCTCAGTCAACGGAGGATACAGTGGAACTTTATACCTCCAGGCGCACCTCATATGGGGGGCGCATGGGAGCGCATGGTGGGGAGTGTCAAGAGAGCGTTCCGGGTGATATCCTCGGGTCAGGTTTTAACCGACGAAGTTCTCTTGACGCTCTTTACAGAAGTTGAGTCAATGTTAAATGGTAGACCACTGACATATGTAAGCACTGACCCGCATGATATGGAGCCACTGACCCCGAACCATTTTCTTTTGGGGTGTGCCAGCCCTAACGTACCCCCAGGGGTGTTTCGAGATAGAGAAGTGAACAGCAGACGGCGTTGGAGACAGGCGCAGGTCCTGGCAGGGCAATTTTGGAAGCGATGGAGGCAGGAATATTTACCCACTCTTCTTCAGAGACAAAAGTGGAGGGGTGAAAATCGAAACATGAGGGTTGGAGACGTCGTTTTGATGATGGACGACAACGCACCAAGAGGTTTTTGGCCTCTAGCCAAAGTCATCAAGGTGTTTGAGGGTGCTGATGGACGAGTCAGGTCGGTGGAGCTGAAGACTGGAGCTGGTCACGAATATCATCGACCTGTCACTAAGGTATGATGGTTAGAGGAGAGTGTTACGGCCACGGATGATAATTCATAGATAACGCACAATCCTAGCACCATCCTCTCTATTATCCTCGCCAGAGCAGATGTCATGTTTGTGTGGTGGACTCAGCACTGAGGGTGCTGCATGGCATGCTGCTGCTGGTCCTGCTGCTCGGGGCGGCCGCTTAGCTGGATTCTTCAGCTTCAGGCTGTCCGTCGGCGTGTTGTGCTGCTGGGAGACGACCGTCAATCGGACCTATTGCGCCCGTGGAACGTTAGCCGTCCCACCCGAAAATCTGAATGCGACGGGACTGAGTGTTGTCCAGTCTCGGGACTAAAGCTTCACATTTTCCTCGACGTGAACGTTGTGTTTGGAGCTGCACTGCCGAGCTGATGTGTCCTATTGTCATGGTGGCTTGATGTATTATATTTTGTCATTTGCAGCGGTTCACCGTGTCGTGTTGCGCGCCTTAGTGTCGACAGAGCAGTGAAGCGCTTTATATGCTCCAGTAGTGCGTTGTTATATTGCTGACGCGAGTCACGTAACTTTTCCTTAAAAATAAGGTGCATAGGTATGTTCGGGTCGAACGGTGGGGAGGGTGTTGCAACAGTTTATTTGTCTGTTTCAGAGCATGTTGAAGTGAGCGGCATGGTTTCTGAAGTTGATTGATGCATGACTGTAAATATTTGGAAGAGAAGCCTTGATGAGGGATAGCTGAACTGACTGAATCACACCATTCGGCAAGGACGGAAACACTTTGGTGGGTGTCGCATGTGGTTTGATTGAAGCATACTCAGAGCCTACGATTTTGCATTGTAAAGCTTGTGTTGCTTTGAACTTGAAGCTTGCAGTTATTCGCAGCACGTCAGCATGCTGCATGTGTTTGCTTCGCTTGTGCATTGTCTTGCATTCGCATAGCACCGGCTTGCGCCTGACACCCTGCCTGGTCTGTTTCAGAAACCACACATTCATGAACTCATCTGCATGCATTGTGCTGGCTCCCTGACACTGATTTTGCTCTTACTATGGGCTGTTTCCAGTACTATTAAGTTTCCCAGTTACACTTCCTGTTCTCCATGTTTTTCCAGCAGTCAAATTGCAAATAAAGGTCTTTCAGATGAGAATCAGTGCGTTATCAAATGTTTAATTTCCGGTGGTCGTGACAAGTATATCAAGTGCTATTTCCCGAGTAATATGACAGGGTCCGTGCTCAAGTGCTGGGAAGATCGCAATTGACGACCTCCACGACTCCACGATGTATACTGCTCGGTGGTCCGATGCAGATTGTATTTTGGTCATGGAAACTAAGTCAATGTGAATATGGGTATGTTCCAGGCCCTCTTGCGAAATTCTGAGAGCATTTGGTGCTAGGTGCATTTTTAAAGATTACCAAAGATAAAAGGCGCAGAATGACTTATCAAGTACGCCATAATTGTCAAAATCAGGTACTGCACAATAACAGCGCATTTGCTACTTTCCTTTACGTCATTTAGCTTGGGAATTTTTCAAAGCATGTAGGTATTTTCAGACAAGAAGTCTGGCGCCAAAAGCTTTTGGATTTTTGCAAGAGGGTCTGGAACATACCCTATCTGAAGTGCCTAATCTTGAGTTCCACTTTTGTCATAACTCATCGCCGAGGCTACTTTACAAAAGGCGTGGCCTATGAAATGAATTCCGTCCTCAGGGTGACGTCATACAGTGATATGGCAACTAGAGGACTGCACTAACTAATATGTGAGCCATATGGAGGTTCCAGAGCTAACTTAAAGGGAATGTAGAGCCTTGGTCAAATCCTGGAATTTAGTGTAATTAGGCATACTTTTAGCCGAAAATAATGAAAGCACTCATGAATTCTCTAAAAAAGTGTACAATAAGCTCAATATTTTTATTTTTAAAATATTCCTCTAGGGAAACAAATAAATATCTGCCTGTGGATGATGTCATGATCTGGCAACCCCTACCATACTTGAAACGCTTCAAGGGCTTCGATTGGCTGATGCTCACAGTGACGTCAGCAAATGTCGTCACACCAACAGCCATGACAGCTGTGGCCTGCTGCTAAGGGTACATGAGGGGTACACTGCCGGTAGGTTTTAGCTTTTTTCTACGGAAATCTTGAGTTCCAAGACAAATTATATATTGAGTACCGGGTTTTCCGACTTGCTTTACAACTTGGCTATCTCAGTTAAAATCACGTTATGAAGGTGACACATTCCCTTTAAGGTGTGCATATTTTTGATTAAGTGGAATCAAATTCCCATGAGTGAAAATATTTTGGAATTAAATTAAACATGAGATCGCGATGAAAAAAATTGACATACTGTATCTGTCGTAGACGTTTGAGGTTGGTTAATTTTAACATGGAACCCTATTGGTAAACTTATTTTGCTTTACGTGACGTCATAGTAGAGTCGGCTCCGGATTGTTACCGTTAAGGACCTTGGTAACACCACACTCATTCCATTTGAAATAGCCTCGTGCGATCACCCAGAGTGATTTTACCATATTGCAACAAATTTTACCTGATATGGGGAGGTCAAATTTTCCCTTTCCTGATGAAGGGTGTGTTCCAGCGTCTCGTCCACCTCCTCCTCCAGCATCCTCCCAGAATAGTGCGAAGATTTCAGATTTCCTCTCAGAAATGCTTTTCTAGCTTTCTATTGGGCAGTAGAACTTAGTAGCATCTTCTACGTAGTGTTTACGTACGTAGTGTCTACTACGTAGTGTTTTCTACGTAGTGCCTACGTAGTGTTGAGTGTTTTTGTTTCTCGGATTTGTTCAAGGGAAAACTCCAGGAGCCCCTTAGACCAACAGTTAAGAGCACTCCCGAGAGGCTCCCTGACAATAACTCTCAAGGGCCTGAGACTGATTCTGGTGGGGGGGGGGTTGAGAGGGGCACTCACATTGACTAGTCCTTGTCAAAAGTACCATACTTTGCACCCTGGTATATTCATGGTATATTGTAGCAAACAATGATTCTTTTGCTTCTTTTTCTGCTGTCACTTTTGTGTAATAACTTGAAATACAGTAATGTGATGGATAGCATTCTTATAAAACTTTTTGGCCCTAAGCCAAGTTTGTGCTCACATTTAAGTCCTGGGAATTGAAGTCTTCCATTCCATATTTTTGGCCTGTCCTTTCCTCATGCTTGTATGAATTTTTCAGGTGCTGCCAGTGGCTTAAGATCTGTGGGTGGTCCCTCACTTCCTGAAGCTGCTGAGGAACGACATCTTGGACCAGGGTCGGAGGCTACCGGGTCCAGAAGCACCAGTCTGAAATTCGCACCAGGTTAATAAAATTTGCACCACTTGTTCCTGTCTCCAGGGGCACTCACATTGGCTAGTCCTTGTCAAAAGTACCATACTTTGCACCCTGGTATATTCATGGTATATTGTAGCAAACAATGATTCTGTTGCTTCTTTTTCTGCTGTCACTTTTGTGTAATAACTTGAAATACAGTAATGTGATGGATAGCATTCTTATAAAACTTTTTGGCCCTAAGCCAAGTTTGTGCTCACATTTAAGTCCTGGGAATTGAAGTCTTCCATTCCATATTTTTGGCCTGTCCTTTCCTCATGCTTGTATGAATTTTTCAGGTGCTGCCAGTGGCTTAAGATCTGTGGATGGTCCCTCACTTCCTGAAGCTGCTGAGGAACCACATCTTGGACCAGGGTCGGAGGCTACTGGGTCCAGAAGCACCGGTAGTAGACAAGGGCCTCCCCCAGCAGCTTTTGGCAAAGGACAATGCCAAGCTTCTGCTTTGCCACGCCCTTCAGTTAAAGCATATAAAGGTATGGGCCATCAGTTTTGTGCATCAAACTTTTACTTGTGCTCTTTTTAAATCTACTGGACGTAAAATTTAAATGATTTGTATAGGATTTTATATTATTCAGTGCTCGGGAGTGCACCTTTCCATTTGGTTTGTACCGTTTTTATTAATATACTGTGTACAATTGTATTTGCAGAGGCAAAATTGATTCATTGCTATCAAATGAATCTCAGGTCACTCATTCGAATGAACATATCAAATATATTTTTCTCTGGCAACGGGAACATAGCAATAATTTTAGTGGTCCTCTTTTGAATAAAAAGACATTATGAACCTTCCCTGATAGGTGAAAATAGATTTAAAACAAATCTATAAACGTGTGAGAGCTGAACATGTTTCATCTTCTAATATTTGTTAATTTGAAAAATCATGATAAATGACTAGATTGTGAATATTTGGCTAAGTGTCAGTTATTCGCTCGATATAGAAAAATATCCAATAATATATATATATATATATATATATATATATATATATATATATATATATATATATATAATATATATATATATATATATATATAAACACCCGAACTCATTCCGGGTCAGTGGCACTGTGGCAACTTTGCCACATACCTCAGCATGGCGTGGGAGCAGTATCGGAGGGATATCAGACGGACGCTATTTTTCTATATACGCTGTCTCTTAAAGTGTCAACCATTAACTGACCATTTATAAATTGAAACATTCCTATCATTTCAAGACTTCTACTCTTCACCGATTCGTCTCATATCTCTCCAACAGGCATCAGCGGGTCATCATTAACGGAAAAACATCGTAATGGATACCAGTTACCTCAGGTGTTCTGGAAGGTTCTTTGGCTGCTCTTTTGATTTTGTATTTATTCATAAACGACATTCCGTTGAAAATTTAGCCATCCTGTTTGATGTATGCCGACGACGTCAAAATTTGCCGTATAATTAATATCAGCTGACTGGCTTCTGCTACAACATGGCCCACATCGTTTGCTGAGGTGGCCCATTAGGTGAGGTCTCATTCTAAATCCCATTAAGTGCAAATCGTTCACAATGGCCCTCAGACATGCACCTGTTCAGACAAAGTACCATTCGACAACGTTGTCCTTGAATCCTTGAAAAATTCGTGATCTAGGCACTATATTAGACACCAGACTCACGTTTTCGGCCAACATCGTTAGTTGGGCAAACCGTGCGTTCGGCCTTTTGATTGTGACATTTTAGACGAATTAAAAAGGACTAAATTAAACCAAAAATAAATTCTGACGGCATATTACGCCAACATCCAGCTCTTTGTTAGAATACAACAGCCTTATCTGGTCACGTGCTGTCAATTCCCACACAGGGCAAGTTGATCGGGTGTAGACTTTGCGTTTCCCTTTATTACGAATCTCTTAACGATTTTGGCGTCATCTCATCTTCTTCCTACAGATTACAACACAACTTGATCTTTCTTAAAGGTCTATTCTCGAAAAAATAGGTCATCAGAGCAGTGTCCCAAAACCTGGGGTGCTGGGTGCAGAACGACACCTAGTCAAGCAAAATTTTCCACTCACTTTTATATTTTTTTGCTGAATTTTCCACTCACTTCCAACAGTAACAATACTTACTACAATTGAATTTTACTCAACAATACTTACTACAAAGGCCAGTTCCATTGCCTCCTCTACCAACGTCCACTGGAAAAAGAGAGCAGGAGAATCAACTAGAAGATCGCCAAATTAACTCGGCTCTTATGCACTTCTTTCGCTTTTCTGAAAGAAAATCTGGCGATTTCTATTTTTCTGGCCAATTATACCTGGCATCCTTATCTCCACCGCTTTCAGTAGAACAACTGAATCGAAATTCTGGCGCGGGCAAGACGCTCAGTCCCCCTGCCCCACCGGAGAAAGTTCCAATGGGTGAACACCGAAACTAAATTCCACCACTCACAAAATTGGTGAGTGGAAAATTAGACACCCTAGCCTTGTGTAGCCAAAAAAATGAGCTAACCGCTTTGAAAGATATATTTTTGGAAAGCAGTTTATCTGTGCACATGATTTCTAGGCTTACGTCCTTGAAACGTTGTTTTTGTATTTCTGGTACCGAGAATAGTGAAAAACCATTTTTGGTCATCTTGTTGTTAAAAGCAATTATCTTGAAATTTGTATTTTAAGCAGCATATTTTTTGACATTGTATCGTAGAAAATTGACCATTTATTGGGAAGAAAATAATTTTTATCCATATCAGCCCTTCATTGCTGCGTCCACGCCGTGTGACACCCAAATTCACTCACGACACCCTACGACACCCTAGGCATAAATACTCTGATATTTAAGTTGAACTGAAAGTGTCCGGCACTTGAATACATTGAAACTCTACATTTTCATTAAATGATTTTTTTGGGCAACAAGAATGCATCCAGTTACCCTTCAAACATCGGCACTTCTTTGTATGGCTGGTCTACGGCGTGGACTTACCAAAACGCCGTCTTTACATCTGCTAAATAAAAGCGGCATCTTTAGGCTTTTTGAAAGGCAGGTTTCATATTCGTTATTGACAAAACATTGTTAGTATTCCTCTTTGTGTGCTTTTAGTTGTATAATTTTCTAGTCTATAAGGATTTAGAAAATTAATTTAGAGCAATTTTTGAAATGCAAATTATGTAGCTCATGCGACCGGCAAGCGGCAACCGATCAGAAATTTAAAGTAGTAGTCGCTCTGACGCTGTCGCAACACGCCGCGCCTGGCTGATTGTAGACGAAAGGAAGAAACAACAACAGCAGCAGAAAGAAAAAGGCTGTAGCTTTGATTAGATTCATAGAAAGCAGCATATTCATATGAAGGTGAGTATATATGTGAAGAGGAGCAGGGGAATTGACAGGTAAAGAAAAGAACCTTTTAGCAAGAGTCTGGAAGAGTTTATTGCCATGATAGAAAGTTTGTAGTTTCGTCTGGTTAGTTAAGTGTAAACCAAGGCTCTACTGGGCCCTAGCATAGGTGTATGCGAGGTGCAGTGATTGAGGTCAGGAGTGGCCTCCAAAATTCCGATAACTATAGGTATAGGTATAAGAGGGGCGTTGTCCCGGACAAAAAAAACTATACAGTGTATGCTTAGATAATTAATTTTGGCACTAGGTATTGCACGAAAAAAATCCCCTTTCATTTTTCATTACCTGCCGGTCTCAGAGGCCCTCTCTGCAAAGTTGGTCTAAGGGGGGGCCCCGATATTTCGTCTCAGGGGCCCTTTAGAGCTGGTCGTGTGGGAGAGGAGAGGAGGGGCACAAGAGTTGGTCTAGGGAAGCCCCCACCCCCAAGAGTTGATCTTCATCCCACAAATGGTAGTATTGGTGGCTCCCAGGGTTCTTTCCCCCAAAGGTTGGTCTCAGAGGCCCCCAAAAAGTTTTTTATTTGTGGCAATTCACCAATTCCTTAAAAAATAATTGGAAACTGCATCAAGGGGTTTCAGTTGGTAAAGATTTACCTGCTTAACCCAAATTTTTCACATGGTAATGGTCAAACAATTCTGCTTGGGGATGATTAAAAAATATTTACTTTGAGAAAATTAAAGGAAATATCCATCCCTCAGTTCAAACAAGGGCTTTGAGAGTTTCCCACCTGAGTACCCAAATTGGAAAATTTTTACTCCGCCATACATTTTGAGGGGAATTTTCCACTCACTCGCCATACATTCCGAGCTGAATTTTCCACTTGACACCCTAGCGCAAAACCTATTTTGGGTCACTGCATCAGAGTTGCTCGAAAAACTCCAATAGCATGTGCTATCCCGATCAACTCACACGCTAAGTCTTATTGCTGTTCGCCGCGGTCGTTTCAAAATCAACTCAAAAACAAAACTGACTCAGTGACCTGGTACGGCCATAACATACACCATTGGACTCGCAGTGACAAAACAAACACAATGATGGTAAAATAAAACTGTAGCATTGCTTGCTCGCAAGTTAAAAGACAAATTGGTCAAAATTACTAGGTTACAGGTCAAAATTGTCAAAGTGACCCTTAGTAATGGGCCACGAACACATGATCCTGAGGTTTTGAAGTTGATTTGAGCCGTGGGGACTGAAATACAGGCATTTTATAACTCACCCAATGGGAAGGTCATGACCCCTACATGACCCTAGGTCATCCATATGGAAAATTCCGTAACCACACATTCTTGTACTCGGCAACCTTATGATGTTCTATGAACATCGGATCAATAGATTAAACATACTGTCACTGGTGCCACTTTAAATACTTATAGAGATGTGGTGACTTGACCTAACATGAGCTGGACGTAAAATTTTCAGGAAATGCAAAAGAACATTGAACATCTATGCAAAGTGTGACGGCTCTACGCGCACCGTTTTCCGACCATCCTGGAAAGTCTTAGGCGGAGGGTGTAAAAGACCGTCACCAGGGTGGAAGTTATTATGTTAAAATATGTTACTATCAAAAATATATTACTCCAGTTTGTAAGTTTTTTATTAATTGCTATTTTAGTGTACATATCGTAGATGGTCAGAGGATAACACATTTGAATAGTTCAAAGAGCATGAAAATAGGTGAAGGTTGAATAAGAAAAGCGTATAACTGTCTGTGCCAGAAAAACATGTGTGCCATTCATGAAGAGCAAGAAAGGCGTATACAGTTTTACCTTTCTTATTTCGAGAATACCTTCAGTTATACCAAAGTTAAAAAAGCAGAAGTGTCACATACGCTTTTTTTCCTTGGGCGTTTCTCGATCCCACAGCGCATTGTGTTTTTCGACTTGTGAAAACGTCCTGTACGCTTTTTTATTCCGCGAGTTGTTGTTCGATTTGTTCAATCCGCTATCGCAAGAAAAATACTCGGGAAACATTTCAAAATGTTTTGTTTTGATCGAAAATAATTTTTTGTCACCAAATTCTCTTCGTCATTCTCTTTCAGATGGTATAAAAATTTCCCTAAAATTAGCCTATAGAAATGCGCAATAATTCTCAACATAAAAACCGCCCTCCTGAAAAGTTGGGCAAATGTCGCTTACGCTTTTCTTGCTTGGGGCGGCAGAAACGAGGCCTGTACTCGCCTGTATTCACCCATCTCCACCGTTGTCGCCAACACGGCTGCACGTGCCACCTGGTGGCAGCGGTGTTACAGCACCCTCTCTTTGGAGGAGAGAGAGAGAGAGTCATTCAGAGTCATTCACAGAGAGCCATTCAGGAGAGTCATTCACAGAGAATCATTAAGAGAGAGTCATTCAGATAGTCATTTAGAGAGCCATTAATAGAGTCATTCAGATAGCTATTCAGAAAGAGGCATTCGGAAAGAGGCATTCAGAAAGTCATTCAGAGAATCATTCAGACAGAGAGAGTCAGTTAGAGTCATTCACAGCGAGCCATTAAGAGAGAGTCATTCAGATAGAGTCATTTAGAGAGCCATTAATAGAGTCATTCAGATAGCCATTCAGAAAGAGGCATTCAGAAAGTCATTCAGAGAATCATTCAGACAGAGAGAGTCGTTTAGAGTCATTCACAGAGCCATTAAGAGAGAGTCATTCAGATAGTCATTTGAGAGCCATTAATAGAGTCATTCAGATAGCCATTCAGAAAGAGGCATTCAGAAACTCATTCAGAGAATCATTCAGAGAGTCATTAAGACAGAGAGAGAGAGAGAGAGAGAGAGAGAGAGAGAGAGAGAGAGAGAGAGAGAGAGAGGTAGAGAGAGAGGAGCTATCGGAGAGAGAGTCATTCAGATAGTCATTTACAGAGCCATTCATAGAGTCATTCAGATAGCTATTCAGAAAGAGGCATTCAGAAGAGAAAGAGAGAGAGAGAGAGATTGTATTTGCAGAGGCAAAATGGATTCATTGCTATCAAATGAATATCAGGTCACTCATTCGAATGAACATATCAATATATTTTTCTCTGGCAACGGGAACATAGCAATAATTTTAGTGGTCCTCTTTTGAATAAAAAGACATTATGAACCTACCCTGATAGGTGAAGATAGATTTAAAACAAATCTATAAACGTGTGAGAGCTGAACATGTTTCATCTTCTAATATTTGTTAAGTTGAAAAATCATGATAAATGACTAGATTGTGAATATTTGGCTAAGTGTCAGTTATTTGCTCGATATAGCAAAATATCCAATAAAACTGTTCGTTTTGACAATCGCCCATCAGTTGATGATTGTCAGATGAAGTTTATACCAAAAAATTTCCGTCAGGTGACTGGCCAGGAGCGACAGCAAGTACGTCCAGCGGCCCAGATGCTCAGCGAGCGCGTGGGAAGGTGTCTACTCCACCTATTCGGTCAGCGCTTCGTCAAGCAGGCTCTGTTCATCATCACCTGCGACGAGATGTTCGACACCTGCAACTTTCAGTGCTTCCTGGACGGCAAGGCTCATCGGTCAGCATTCGGCTTGGAGCACACCATGAATGCTCAGTATACTTCTCTGCTCGAGTTTATGCGGCTGATTCGGGACTCCCGAGTCGGATGCCAGAGCAGGTACCATTCCAGAACGGGTTCATCATGTCCTTAACAGCCCTGCGAGGTCTCCACAGCATGCTCAAGAACATCTACGGTGTCAAGTACTTTCTGACGTCTCGGGTGAATCAGGACATGGTAACGAACTTCTTCTCTCAGGTCAGGGGCTTGGGAGCAGGCAGCACCCACCCAACGGCGGTGGAGGGCAAGACTCGTGTTCTCATGCTAGACCACATGCTGATGGAGCCCCAGTCTCGCTGGAAGAAGAAGAATCAACATACTTGAGTGCGGCTACCCTGCAACTGGACACCCCCCCCCGACAGTCATTACTGAAGAGCTTGATGATGTCGCTGCTGTGTGTGATCAGATGGAGAAGTGAAGTGGAGTAGTCTTTGTCTGCATGCGCAGCGCCTGCACCGGTGAAGAGCAGTGCACATCAGTTGTCGCGAGAAGCCCTCGCCTATGTGGCTGGCTTTAAAGCTCACAAGTGTAGGGATGTTGATCCTAGTCTTGGCCAAGGATCGAGCGAGTGTACCACAGCTGCCCGTGCTAGCAGTGATCTGGGCTGGATTCTCACACTTAACCCGGGTGGACTGACACTACCCACATCCCCTGAGTGGATGAAATTCGTGCAGGAGTTCCAGGAGAATTTTTGCCTCTTGAATGGTACTGCAGGTATATTTCGTGGTACGCAAGCTTTACGAACTTCTGGTTCGCAAGTATCCCTACGTTGACGCTCGTCTCTACGAAAATATTTGGTCACCAGGACCCACATGAAGATAAAGACGTTGCAGCGACGGTAGGTGAAGCAAGGGGGTGACACCCACACGGGCGTTCGAATGAGTTTTTAGAAAGTCATTGGTGTGAGATGAGCTTTAAGACTGGAATCTGTGTTGTTTGTATGCCATGATTGTATGTCGTGTTTGTATGCTGCTTGGGAACACCACATGTCAGGCAAAGCAGGTGCAAATGCAGGATAGTTTGTTAAACGCAACGGTCCCTGCATCTAGTGTTTTGCCGGTGGCGTAGAGTGGATCACGTTGGTTGAGTGGGGCCCATCCGGTACTGTGATTGGTGTGAGCCAAGAGGCACGAACTGTCAATCTTTATGGTATCTCAATAATTGTGTGAAGAGGGGATCTGGTAATACCTGTCGATGCGGTGTTTGTATGCCACGTTTGTATGCTTGTTCTGTTTTTCTGTGTCTTGTGTTACGTTTCTCGCTAATGTCTTGTGGATACGGGGCCGCTGTGAGGCCTAATTTACTCTGTCTCCCGGCCTATTGTGCCCCCTACTTCTTCGTTTCCCCTTCCCCCTCTTCCCTCCCCCTTTACCCTCCCATACCACCTCTCTCCCCCTGACTTTTATCTCTCCCCTCCCCTTTCCCCCTAACTCGCATCTATCCTGCTCTCCCACCTCACTCCCGCTTTCCATCACCCCTCCTCTTCCCTCTCCCCTTAACTTTCCCGATCTTCCTTCCTATCTCTGCCTTTCTCCTCCAGATCCTAGGCTTACCGCTCCCCCTAAGCCTGTCCCTTACCCATCTTCCCTTCCTCCTCCCCTCCCGCTCCTCACTCACTATTCCCCACCACTCACCCTTCCCCCTAACCCTCGTTCCTCGTCCTCCTCCTATCTCGTCTCCCTCCCTCTTGTCCCGCTCCCTCTCTTCCCTTAACTCTGCCCACTCCAACTCACTTTGTCAAACCTCTAACAACCCCCTTTTTCCTAACTGTCCCCTCCTCTCTTTCTCCCCTTACCATTCCCTCTCATCCCCATCCCTCTCCCTCCCCTGCCCTGCCCAATGATAAAGCAAGAAGAAATACTTTTTAGCGTGCTCAGCTCGGTTGGAGGCGTTTTTGCGGGTAGGGCAGGTATTATTAACGAAGATACTGTTCTAGACGCCATAGGCCCCCTCCCGGAACCCTGAAGCTATCCTCTCACCATCTTCCGCCTCCCAACTCCCGTTCCCCTTTGGTTCCCTTTTCCATACTCCCCCTACCCCCTTTCACCCTTCCTCTCCATGCTGCTCCCTTCTCCACCTCCCACTCCGCCACAATGCTTCCGTTCCCTCAAACCTTCCCCTTTCCACTTGCTCTCCTTTTCCTTCCTACGCCTCCCCCTCACTTACCCCCTCCCTCTTCCATCCTCCACTTCTCCTAATACTGCCCACTCCTACTGACCTTCCCCCGAACAGTCCCCCTTTCCCTTAACTGTCGCTCATCCTCTCCCTCTACTCTAAGCCTCCCAATCCTCTTTCCCCGAAACCTCAACTCTCCTTTGGCATCTTCCTCCCCCTGCTTTGAAAGAGCAAAAGAAAATAACCTTACATAGACTGTAACAAATGTCAGACGATGTATTTGGCGTCGTTAGCTGTGATCCAAAGCGCTCTTTTGGCACAATACAGTCTTGACCGGAATGACCTGTTGTGTTCCCCATCAGACGCTAGCACACTGTCTCCCCTGTGCTCCTTCCGTAGCGCTCCTGAATACCCCTTCCTTTGTCCATCCCTCTCCCGTCTTCTCCCCTTTTCCCCCTTCCCCCAAACTTTTACCTTTATTTTTCCTCTAACCCTCCCTCTTTTCCTGTCCGCTCCTTCCCCCCTCGCCCTAAATCTGCCCGTATGTTTTCCGAGCAAGTCCCCTCCCATTTCTTATGAGAAAGCAGGAGCAGAAAACGTGTTCAACGTACTGAGCCAGGCTCGAGATGCCCGCGCGTCTGAGGGATGTGTGATGCACGCACGGTACCGAATGTTGAGGATGTACGAGGCCACGTGTGGGTTCATACCGAGTGCTGTATGGGCCCATTACATTCTTGACCTTGATAACCTGTGGTGTTCCCCATGAGAACATAATGCGCACCCTCCCATTCCCAGCGAGCTCCTCCTTCCCCCTCCTTCCCCTCCTCTCATTTCCCTGTCACCCTCCTTCCCTCTCCTCTCCTTTCCCTGTCACCCTACTTCCTCCTCCTCTGTCGGCGATCTCCCTCAATCGACCGCTGAGTGGTTCCGAGGAACGCAGAGGTCTCGTGCAGAGGATCCCGAGCCGGTGCACAAGTGTCAAAACCTCTAACTCAGAGGAGTTTATTTTGTTATTGGGCGCTCCGGTATCGCCTTATAAACGTTTTCCACTAATAACTTTTGAAGGCGCGGAGCTGAAAAAGGCAGTGAGAGAATGACATGTGGAAGTTGTTGTAAACTAAACCATATAATTGATTATGGAGATTTCGCTTGAAACATAATTATTGAACTGTTAAAATATTAGGTTAACTAGGGCTGAACTCAAGTGTTTGAAATATTTGCTGTAAAACTTGGTTAGTCCATGTGACGGGGTTAAGAAGATGTTATTAATACAGCGATATTTTCAGGTTTTTTTTCGGATGGTGATAGAGCGTTTATTTTGCATCAGACTTGCCTTGGCTTCATGGTTTTTTTCCCCACTTTTTTATTCATATTCGTACCAAAACTAGCACAAACCCACCACTCAAATCCACTTCAACCACACTCGCAACCACAAATCCACTTCCTGATGGCGTCTCTATAGCTACTAGAGTACAAAGAGCGATGGCCTACGGGGCCTGCCATTACCTGGAGATGGCGGCACACAGACAAAAAGAACAAATCTACAAGCACGGTGTTCCGGTTCCCTCTCTGCATCTAAACAACCATGCTCTGCAACCAAAACCCAAAGGGTGCACTCAGAAAACCACAGCCATCTCAGATTCGTACATGATGCGCACCAACAGCTATCAAAACAAGTGACAATAGTGGTGTCCCCTACAGCACTTTACATCACTGCTGACCTACGGGAGGTCAGCAGCCGCTCGTTGGCACCACCTGGCGGAATTACAGCACTAGCCCGGGATAACATTCCTGCATATTTCTTTGTATTTATCGTGGAGGCGCCCAGAAGCCACCTGTGCATTGCGCATATGGTGTGTTGGCGTTAAAGCGAGGGTATGTAATTGTAGCTACAATAACTACCAGTGCATGTGGGCATGTATGTGCGTGATCTTGTTTATGTATCTACTGAAGATGTTGATCTCGTCTCAAGAATTCCCATAGCCTTCCCCATATTTCCCCAAATTGACTTTCTCTGGCCGTAATTTTCGAAATATACTTCTCGATCGTGAGGTATTGATGTATAAATTGTTTCAGCTTCTCAAACTTCAGGTGTTCCGGGTAGTCTTTTTCCTTCCAGATAAACTGATTTGTGAGCATAATGACTGTATTAGCACGTATGGTTTGATTTAAGTTACGCAGATGAAGACCGACAAATATATATTTTCAGATATATATTTAATAGATATTTTCAGCTTTGCTGATTTAGAAATCGCTGCATGTGCTAGTCAAACTTTTGTTTTGCCTTATGGCTGACTTTTATCCAGTATCAGTGGGCTGAGTGTGATACAGCATGACCCAGTTAGTCACCAGCTGTCAACCATTTCGGTATGCTATAAATTGTGACTGATATAACAACTTCGGTTAGTTTAGGTTAGGTTAGGTTAGACTAGGTTAGGTTAGGTAAGGTTAGGTAAGGTTAGGTTAGGTTAGGTTAGGTTAGGTTAAGTTAGGTTAGGTTATGTTAGGTTTGGTTAGATTAGGTTAGGCTAGGTTAGGTTAGGTTAGGTTAGATTAGGTTAGGTTAGGTTAGGTTAGGTTAGGTTAGGTTAGATTAGATTAGGTTAGGTTTGGTTAGGTTAGGTTAGGTTAGGTTAGGATAGGTTAGGTTAGGTTAGAATAGGTTATGTTAGGTTAGGTTAGGTTAGGTTGGGTTAGGTTAGGTTAGGTTAGGTTATGTTAGGTTAGGTTGAGTTGGGTTAGGTTAAGTTAGGTTAGGTTAGGTTAGGTTAGGTTAGGTTAGATTAGGTTAGGTTAGGTTAGCTTAGGTTAGGTTAGGTTAGGTTAGGTTAGGTTTGGTTAGGTTGGGTTAGGTTAGGTTAGGTTAGGTTAGGTTAGGTTAGGTTAGATTAGGTTAGTTCTACGGCAGGCTGAATATATGCACATGTCTACAGCAGTAGAAACTCTAAACACTTCCACAGCAACTGTATCTCTGAACACGTCTACAGGAGATCCAAGATCCACGGTTGGGATCCAGGATTTCCAGTTCGGATCCAAAATACTCTATCGGGAGTCAAGATTCTCAATTGGGATCCAAGATTCTCAGTTTGGATCAAAGACTCTTATTTTGGATTCAAGATTCCCAAATGGGATCCAAGATCCTGAATGAAGATTCAAGATACTAGACTGGGATCGAATATTTTTACCTGTTATAAATGGTTCTCAATAAGTACCCAAGACTGTAAATTGGGATCCAAAATTTGCAATTAGAATCCAAGATTCTTTATTGGGATCCAAGATTTTCAATTTGAAACAAAGGTTTCTATTGGGATTCAATTTTCCCAATTAGGATCCATGACTCTTAGTTCAAATCCAAGATTATTCATTGGGATCCAAGACTTTCAATTGGGATACAAGAGCCTAAATTTGAAACAAAGATTCTCAATTAAGACTCAAGTTTCCCAATTGGGATCATAGATTCTCAATGGGATCCAAGATTCTCTATTGGGATCGAAGATTCTTAACTGCAATCAATATTCCTCAATTGGTATCCGATATTATAAATTTGGATGCAAGATTCTCAATTGGGATCCAGGATTCTCAATTGGGATCCAGGATTCTCATTTAAACTAAAGATTCCAATTGGGATTCAATTTCCCCAATTTGGATAATAAATTCTTAATGGGGATCCATGATTCTCTATTGGCATCGACCATTTTTAATTGCAATCAATTTCGTTCTCAATTGGGATCCAAGATTCTATTTCGGGATAAATTATTCTGAGTTTGGATACATGATTCTCAATTGGGGATTCTCAATTGGATTATCTTTTTGGCTCCAAGTTTCTCTATAGGCATGCATCCAAAATTCTTAATTGGTATCAAAGGTTCTTAATTGAGATCCAAGATTTTTAATTGGGATCAAAGATTCTCTATTATGATCCAAGGTTCTGAATTGAGATCAAAGATCTTCTCCGGATTCCAAGATTCTCCATTTCGATCCGAGACACTCCAAGGGGACTCAAGATTCTCTACTGGGGTCAAAAATTCTCTAATGGTATCTATAATGGAATTTGGATAGATTAGGTTATGTTAGGTCAGGTTAGGTTATGCTACGTTAGGTTTGGCTGACTTAGGTTAGGTAATATTAGGTTAAGTTACGTTAGGTCAGGTTAGGTTAGGTTAGGTTAGGTAAAGTTAGGTTAGGTTAGGTTAGGTTAAGTTAGACCAGGTGAGGTAAGGTTAGGTTAGGTTAAGTTAGGTGAGGTTACGTTAGGTTAGGTTAGGTTAGGTTGGGTTAGGTTAGGTTAGATCAGGTGAGGTAAGGTTAGGTTAGTTTAAGTTAGGTTTGGTTAGGTTAAGTTAGGTTAGGTTAGGTTAGGTTAGGTTTGTTTTATGGCGGGCTGAATATCTGCACACGTCTACAGCGGCAGACACTCTAAAAACTTCAACAGCAGCTGAATCTATGCACACTTCAATGGTAAGTAGAATTTCTGAAAACGGCTCCGGTGGGCTGAATCTCTGCACTTGTCTATGGCAGGCTGAATCTATGAAAGCGTCTACAGCAACTGAATCTTTGAACATGTCTACAGCAGGTCGAATCTCTACACAGGTCTTTAGTGCCCTGAATCTCTGAACACGTCTACAAGAGTGTTAATATCTGAAAATTTTTACGGCTGGCTTTATCTCTGAACACGCCTACGGGGGGATCCAAGAACTAAGATTAGGGTCCAAAATTTCCAGTTTTGATCCAAAATACTCTATTGGGATTCATGATTCTCTATTGGGGTCCAACACTATAAATGGAAATCCAAGATTCTCAACCGGAATCCAAAATTCTTTATTGGGATCCAAAATTCTCAATTAAGATACAAGATTCGCAATTTGAAACAAAGATTCTCAATTGGGATTTAAGTTTCCCAATTGGGATCATAAATTATCAATGGGATCCAAGATTCTATATTAGGATCGAAGATTCTTAACTGCACTCAATGTTTCTCAATTGATATGCAATATTATAAATCGGGATCCAAGATTCTCAATTGGGATCCAAGATTCTTTATTTGGATCCTAGATTCTCATTTGAGATACAAGATTCTCAATTTGAAACAAAGGTGTTCAATTGGGATTCAATTTTCGGAATTAAGATTCAAGACTCTCAATGGGGATCCAAGATTCTCCATTGCAATCCAAAAATTCTGCCAAGGGATCAAAAATTCTACATTGGGATCCAAGAAACTCAATAAGGATCCAGGATCCCGACTGGGATTTAAGGTTCTCTATTGGGATCTCAACTGGATTTTGGATAGATAAGATTAGGTTAGGTTAGGTTAGGTTAAGTTTGGTTAGTTTAAGTTAGGTTAATATAGGTTAGGTTAGGTTAGGTTAACATGCACCCAATTTAGGTTAGGTTACGTTATGTGAGGTATGGCTAGGTCTACAGTGGGCTCAATCTCTGCACAGGTCTATGGTGGGCTGAATCTTTAGACACGTCTACGGCGGCCTAAATAACTGAACACCAGTATGGCAGGCTGAATCTATGAAAACGTCTATAGCAACTGAATCTATGAACATGTCTACAAAAGGCTGAATCTCTGCAGAGGTCTGCAGTTGCCTGAATCTCTAAACTTGTCTACGGGAGATCCCAGCTCCACGATTGGGATCCAATATTCCCAATTTGGATCGAATGTACTCTATTGGGTTTCAAGATTCTCTATTGGGATCCAAGCCTCTCAATTGGGATCAAAGATTTTCAATTTGGATCCAAGATCCTCTAATGGGATCCAAGATTCTGCATTGGGATCCATGCCCTTCCAAGGGTATCCAAGGTTCTTAATTGGAATCAAAGATTCTATTTTGGAATCCAAGGTTCTGAATTAAGATAAAAATTATATATTGGGATCCAAGATTCTCAATAAGTACCCAGAATTCTCCACTGGGATCCAAGATTTTTTATTGCGATCTCAATTTGAATTTTTATAGATAAGGTTAGGTTAGGTTAGGTTAGGTTAGGTTAGGCTACCCAGGGGCGGATCTAGGATTTTTCGCTAGGGGCCGCAGCGCTGGGGGCGCCACTTTCATGGCCAGGGGGCGCCATTTTTAGGCCAGCTGGGGACGCCAAATGTTTTGTTCTTTACCCATTTAAAGTATTTTTGCGAACTGAATCAGTTAACCCGCGCCCCGGTGGGCCTCCGGGTCACCTTCGCCCTGGTGGGGGTGTTGAACACCCCCTCTCGAACTCGGCCCCTATGCAGGATAGCGAAAAAACGCGAACCCTGATGGATAGCTCATACAAATTCATGAAGACACTATATCCGTCACTTTTTGGCTCAGGTCAACATTGAGGTCATGACAGGTCAAAGAAGTTGGCATTTTGAGCAAAGCTGTTGGACTCTAGCGTCTGACAGCGTTGAGTTAGAATAATTTTGTAGGCATTGTCTGCTCTCTCTCGTCACGGCGAATCGAATGATGTATAATATGAGCATACTAGGTCAAAACACAAATCACCTGACCTCAGGACATTGAAGTATTATCACCTTTATCTACACAAATACAGTCCATTTTCTGTTTTCCTCTGAATTTCCAATGGAGAGGTCATGGTCCGTATTTGACCTTATGTCATCGATATGAAAAATCCCGGAACTTTTTGGAGAGCTCGGTGGGGCCATTATGTGTTATAAGTTTCAATCCGATACATTCACCCAGGGGCGCAAGTTTCCATATATTTGGGGGCTCGAGCCCCCCCAATGCTCGGAGAAGCCCCCTCAATGACCCGACGAGCCCCCCCAATCCCAAGTTGCGGGCCCCTGCGGACAGAGCCGGGCCCCTGCCACGATTCCGGGCCCCAGTGGTCTACTTGGGCTAGCTTTGGCTGAGGCCAGGCTCCCTGGCATGCTTGCGGGTGCCCTGTGGGCCACCTTTAACCTCGGTGTCCATTACCGGGTCCCTAACGATATTTTTCAGGCCCACTTTGACTGCAGCCGGGTCCCTAATTCCGGCAGTCTCGGGCCTCCTGTCATCCAACCGGGCCCTCTGTGATCCACCCGGGCCCCCTGTGGACTGTAACCGGGCCCCCTGTAATCCACCCGGGCCCCCTGTGACTGCAGCCGGGCCCCCTGTATTCTATCCGGCCCCCTGTGACTGCAACCGGGCCCCTCTTTGATCCACCCGCACCCCTGTGACTGCAACCGGGCCCCTGTGATCCAGCCGGGCCCCCTGTGATCCACCCGGGCCCCTGTGACTGCAACCGGGCCATCTGTGACTGCAACCGGGCCATCTGTAATCCACCCGGGGCCCCTGTGACTGCAACCAGGCACTCTGTGACTGCAACCGGGCCCCCTGTGACTGCAACCGGCCCCCTGTAATCCACCTGGGGCCCCTGTCACTCCAACCGGAACCCCTGTGACTGCAACCGGGCCATCTGTGATCCAACCTGGGCCCCTGTGACTGCAACCGGGCCCTCTGTGATCCACCCGGCCCATCTGTGACTGCAACCGAGCCCCCTGTAATCCACCCGGGCTCCCTGTGATTACAACTGGGCCCCCTATCATCCACCCGGGCCCCCTGTGACTGGGATCGGGCCATCTGTGATCAACCCGGGCCCCCTGTAATTACAATCGGGCCCCCTATGATTCACCCGGGCCCCTGTGACTCCATCCGGGCCCCCCTGTGACTGCAACCGGGCCATCTATGATCCACCCGGGCCCCTTGTGACTGAAACTGGGCCCCCTGTCATCCACCCGGGGCCCCTGTGACTGAAACCGGGCCCCCTATGATCCACCCAGTCCCCCTGTGACTGAAACCGGGCCCCATGTGATCCACCCGGGCCCCCCTGTAATTACAACCGGGCCCCCTATGATCCAACCGGGCCCCCTGTGACTGCAACCGGGCCCCCTGTGATACACCCGGGCCATCTGTGATCCACCCGGGGCCCCTGTGACTGCAACCAGGCACTCTGTGACTGCAACCGGGCCCACTTTGATCCACCCGGGCCCCCTGTAATCCACCCGGGCCCACTATGATCCACCCGGGCCCCCCGTGACTGCAATCGGGCCCCCTGTAATCCACCTGGGGCCCCCTGTGATCCATCCTGGGCCCCATGTGATCCACACGGGCCCTCTTTGACTGCAACCGGGCCCCTGAGATCCACCCGGGCCCCCTGTGACTGCAAACGGATTCCCTGTGGTCCAACCGGGCCACCTGTGACTGCAACCGGGCCCCTGGAATCCACCTGGCCCCCTGTTATCCACCCGGGCTCCTGTGACTGCAACCGAGCCCTCTGTGATCCGCCCCAGCCCCTGTCACCGCAACCGGGCGCCTGTGATCCACCCGGGCCCCCTGCGACTGCAACCGGGACCTGTGACTGCAACCGGGCTCCCTGTGGTCCAGGAGGCGCGGGTCCTCTAATGCCACGGACGGGCCCTTGCCATGAGTGCGGGGCCCCGTGGTCTATCTGGGCTTGCTGTGGCTGCGGTCGGGCTCCCTGGCATGCTTGCTTGGGTGCGGTCCCCTTTAGAGCCACCCATAATCGCTGTGTCCGCAAACGGGCCCCTAACGATATTCTCAGGCCCATTTTGACTGCATCCGGGGCCCTATTTCTGGCAGTCTCGGGACCTTTTTGTTTCCTCTGTGACTGCAACCGGGCTCCTTGTATTCTGCCTTGGCCCCTTTTAGTCTGCCCGGGGCCTTTGTAGGTGGTATGGGCTTTTTGTAGTGTGCCTGGGTCCTGTGTGGTCCGCCCGGGCCCCTGGGGTCTGCCCGCGCCCCTTGTGGGCGGTCTGGGCTCCTTTTAGTCTGCCCGGGCCCTCTGTGGTCTGCTCGGACCCCCTGTGGTTTACCCAGCCCCCTGCGGTCTGCCCGGCCCCTTGCAATTTGCCCGGGCTCCTATGGTTTGTCCGTGTCCCTGTGGTCTGCAAGGAACCACAGCACTAGCGGATCCAGGGGGGTAAAGGTAAAATTGGGGGGATTTGATGCCCTCCCCAAATGCCCTGATTTTACCAATTTTTACGGATTTCCTTCAAACAAAAACCATATTTTTTCACGATTTGGGGCCCCGTTGCCCCCCTCCCCCCCACCATCGGCCTGAATCCGCCCCTGATTCCACTCCTCCCACTTCGCTGTATCCGGGAATCCGTGCTATAATTTCAGGCTCCCTCTGGGCTACCCAGGCCTCCTCTGGCTCTAGCCGGGCTCCTTGCCTTGCTTACGACCCCCTGTAGTTCACCACCCCCACCGTGCGCAGCCGGGCCCGTTCCGATAAGTACTGGTTTAATAAATTGACATGTTTGTTATTTTTGCATCTCTCCGCCGGCACTACTTTTCTTCATTGATATATTTCTAGGCATTTTTGTCAGCAATGTGCATGAAGTTTTCCATTTTTGTTTGTTCTAGTGGAATTTTAAGTACAGACAAATTTAAGTCTCTTAAATTTGTCTGTCAAAAAGTGTATCAAATCTTGTCGTCAAATCTGGGTTAAATAATGTGCGTCCGCCGGCGAATGGTAGCCTCTTAATTTCCCGGGCTTGTCAGCGCAGCGCGAAGGAAGCTAAGGCATGCTCCTGGCTCTCCTGTCGCATTCGCCGAGGCGAATGGTTTGCACAAAGTTTGCCTTGATCAGTAAAATTGGCATGCTTATGATTCAATCGGCTTGTGTCTACTCTGGAAAAGTTTCGTTAGGCTCTGATTTGGATTTTACGTTTGGGCTTTTCGTGTCAATCCAAATCGTGCTCCGATGCGCAGTGTTGAATGGCAAGTGCAGTGATTGTTTGCTATTAGCTCCTGTCGGGCTAAATCCTTAATGAGTGATGATCCCCTGTCCGGCTCCCCTGATGGCTAAATACCAAGACTTGGAGAATCTTTTGCCCCTATGGCCGCCAGTGACGTATCTAGAATTTGGGTAAGGGGAGGGGCAAAGCCTCAGGGGACAGGGCGGCACTTAGCCACCCGAAGGACGCACTTTTCACCCAAAGGGCGACCAATCGTCGCATCCTGGGGGAGGGGAGGGCTTGGGGGCGGCATTTCGCCCCGCCCCTGGTGGCTGCAGCCGGGTCCCTACTCCCAGTAGTTAATACCCTGTGGATGCAGACGGGCCTGCCATGGATGCAGTTCGTGAAACTGCAACCAGCCTCTGCCATGCTTTCCATGCGGGCCCCTGTGGTATCCCGGGTCCCTATTGGTCTGATCGGGCCCCTATGGCCTGTCCGGGCCCCTGTGGTCTGACCGGGCCCCAGTGTGCAAAGTATGGCATTTTCGACGAGATCTCGTCGGTGCGAGTGCCCTTGGAGACAGGAGCGAGTGGTGCGAATTTTATCAGCCTGGTGCGAATTTGCAAGACTGGTGCGAGGAAGTTGACACTGAAAACTAAAAAAAAGACTGAATAGTTAGGAAGACACAGGAGGGGGCCTTATAAAAAGTCCTTAACTAACTAATAAGAGAGGTAGTATTGCATCGTGTGGGTAGGAATGTGTGCGTTTTTCTCCCTAGTATCTGGCAGATTGGTGAGAATTTTTTTAGGCTGGTGGTGCGATAATTTTGGATGGCTGGTGCGACTCGTCTGGCCTGCTGCCATACTTTGCAGACTGGCTGGGTCCCCTTTGGTCTGCACGGACCCCTTGTCTGCTAGTGCCCATTTTGTTCTGATCGAGCCCCTTGTGGTCTGCCCGGGCCTCCTGTGGTTTTCCCGGAACCCTTTAGGCCTGTCCGGGCCTCTGTGTGGCCTCTGCGGACCCCCTTTTGTCCGTTCGGGGCCCCTTTTGTCTGCGCGGGCCCTCTGTGGTTTGCCCGGGTCCCTCCCAGTCTGCAAAGTATGGCACTTTTGGCGAGATCTCGTGATGCGGACACCCTTCAGGTGGTTCGAACTTTGGAGCAAACAAGTGCCCACTTTTGCTGTATGATGCGAGGGAGCTCAAATCAAACACCCACAGAGATCTGAGAAGGGAGAAACTGGTTAAAACATCGAAATTTCCGGGTCAATGAAATTTCTCACCAATGCTTGGTGTGAATTTTAGGCTGCTGGTGGTGCGAAAAATCTACAAGGCTGGTGCGGACTCGTCAGGTCTGCTGCCATACTTTCCAGACTGGGGCCCCTCTGTGGTTAGCCCGGCCCCTGTGTTCAGCTCGGGTCCCTGTGGTCTGCCCGGGTCCTTTCATCTGTACAGGCCCCGTGTGGTCTGCCCGGACCCGCTGCCCAGCCAGCAATTCCGACCGGGCCCAGAGCGGGCTGGGTCGGGCTCTGCCCGAGCCCTAAGACTCATAGCTGAGCCACATAGACTCGGGCTGAGCCCGACATTAGGTCGGGGGATGACAACTTGCCCGAGCGGTAGAGCCCGGTCTTGCTTGACCATGGGCTCTGCCCAGACGGAGCGGAGCCGGACCTGAGCTGAGCCCATATACGCGGGCTCTGCCCAGTCAAAGCCCAGCATATATCGGGCAGAGTCCAGCCAAATTGCTGGCTGTGTGTGGTCTGCTCGGGCCCCTTTTGGGCTTACCGGCATCCTATGGTTTTCTGGGTTCCTGTGGTCTGCCCGGCCCCTTTGGTGTGATCAGGCCCTATGTGGTCTGTCTGGGCCCCCTTGTGGTCTAAGAATATCGTGCAGAAACTGAAGCTGTTGTGTTAGTCGCGTATTTGCAGGAGTTCCTTATTTGTGAGCAGTTTCCTGCCCCAGGTGGTGTATCTGTGCTCCCTGTTGCCGAAACCGGCCCCCTGCCACGCTTGCGGGCCCCCTGTGGTTTTCCCGGGGCAACGTGCGGCCGGTCCCATGCAACATTCGGGGAAAAATGGATGGGGCGTAAGAAATGTTAGGCCCCCATTCCTTTTGTACTGATCCTATATGAGGATTGTAAAGGGAAATAGGCAGTACCACCTATTCATAGTACCCCTTGACCGGTACCCAGTGTTGTACAATGCCATGAACTGGCAAGGTGAATGGATCAGAAAAAGGTGTCTTAATCATGTAACATAAATATCAGTAGGTTCGATTTCCCCGCTGATAAAGGAATTTCGCACTTCGATCTCTACCTTCCATTTGTATCAAATTATTCGCGATAATGCGATTTCGTTCCAGGTGTGAATGTTAAAATGGTTGGACAGTATAAACATAAGTCGGGTGCACAAAAGCGTAAAACAAAGAACATTCAATACCGAGGGGCTGCTCTGGCAAAACTACCCAAATTTTGTACATTTTTCAGGTAAACTATGAATCTAGAATCGTCTCGCTAATTTTGCAAACTGTTATAAAATGACCCCGATCATATTTGCATTTAATCTCTAGCAACGTACGCGTCCACTTAAAGTAGTTCATATCACTACTATTTTTGTTACTTTGCAAGCTACGTTCATTTATCGACCGCAAAAAAATTAAAACCCCAATTTAAAACTAACTCGGAAAAGTGCAATGTGTATAGTTTCCAGCAAAACGGTAAAGTAAGGTTGTAATTCCAATCCTTCTTTTCCTGATCATTGCCTTCCTTGGCCAGGCCATCAGCCGGATCCCGTTTGCTAAAAGACCCTCCAGCATCCATCCCTCCTGCGTCATCCGGGCTGATCCCGTTGTACCTCCGGAGGAGAGCATCCACGTTGACGACAAAGACGGTAAGTAGACACCTACTTGTCCAATATCCTTACATAGTTTGGCAGCTCGTTCAAAAGATTGGGTCTTCTGACTACTTTTTCGGCTAAATAGTGGAAATCAGGAACAGTGACGAATAGCGCGCTAAAAATTGTTATTTAACCTTTGCAGTCAGTTTTCGACAACAAACGGTCAAAAATACGTTTTTTTCGGTCACATTTTCATTTTAAAAAAATACGGGCCCCATCATGTACGGGCCCCCCATCATGTACGGGCCCCCTTTCGAGTCGGGTGCCCCCCCAATCGAAAACATAAAGTTGCGCCCCTGCATTCACCCATTTCCTACTTATGCCACCTTCAACATGTTTTGAGGTAAGGTTACTTGACCTGCACTGATGACCTGACCTGAGATGACCCAAGCTTAAAATTTTGGGGAGACTTGCGAAATCAATCAAGAATAAGCTGTGCCAAGTACGGTGGCGCTTCGCGTCGCCGTTTTTTTCTTGCCGCCCGAAAAATCTGAGGGGGTGTTCAAACAGCCCCCACTGGGGCGGGGGTCAAAGAGGTAATTAGTTTCATATCTCCTTTAAAAAAATTGGGAAACATAGCTTTGAATGTATCTAAAATACATCTCAGCAGTGGTAAAAAGTGAATGTATCTCTTTGGCGTTTATTTTATTGATGCACAGGAACCCACTGTTAGTAAAGACATTTTGGGACCCGGGGAGACTGCATGGGGACTATTTTGTCCCCAATCGGTGATCAAAATTATCTTCATAAGCCTTAAACAGTTTGTAGAAGACCAACGAATATTTAGAATAGGCCCGTCTCGTTCAATGGGCCTACGTTTGTCATTGGGGATTAGATTTCTACAGGACATGTCAGATCAAATCCCGATACACTTTGGGAAGCCCCATGATGGTTACATGGACTACTGATTTTGTTTATATGATGATGATTAGCACACAGGGCCTTCACTAGCCATAAGGGTCTAATAAACCACTAGGTCAGAGCAATGATCCCAGTTCCCTTCAATCTGAGCTAGCCAGCCAAGAAGGATCTATGACTTAAGTTCATGGACTTTGGCTTACTTCAAGACCCCAGTTATTGTAAACCTTTCTAAGGCTATATTCTATATTCCCTCCTAAGACTTGACTGAGAGAAGCAACTTGTCGTATTCAATGTGGTACTTTGACCACCTTCCGTGCGTAGCCACGCTCGACGTAGAACAAGCGTACCCTGGATGCAAAGAGACCAGTACCGACCTAGCCTACGCAGAATATCAGCATACCGATCTAAGGTGCGCTGTACGATCACAATGCTGATTTGACCCCACCTGCGCAGTGCGGGTGCATGCTAGAAATCAGAATAAAATATCGACGTGCGTGCGCCCATTCTTATGTACTCTTGGCATAATGATACGGCCCCTGGCGACCCTAAGGCAAGCAGAGGCCCAGTTTAGGGATACTCCACATCAGAGATCAACTCGGGAAATATGTTTAACTGGCAAATTAGATCCTAATGGATTTAAGGGTCCCACCAGTCCCACTCACAGCAGTCAAAGACCGTCATGGATGGTTCCCCGCCTGGATGCAGGGGGCCCAGCGACCTCCCGATTAGACCTCAGGTCACCTCATGACCTTCCACAAGAATATGACAGGCCTTACTGGTCACGCAAAGACCTGTTGGTTCCGGAGTACCCTTTTTATAGACTGTGCGTTCAGTTCCAAATATATATTTACGATACAGAGTGCTCTTATGGTTACCGAGGGTATCGCCCTGTCCGACAAAAAGACGTGCTGGCAAGACATGGCCCGGACTGCGACCGAAAGATCTGTTAGTTACAGAGATCCCTGTTGACCTAAGATTGCCCTATTGATAACGAGGAGACTCCTGGTCCCAAAGGACCTGCTGACCGTAGAGGGCCCTACTTGTCACAGCATCCCCCGCTGGCCGCAGAGGGCATTCTCGGTGGCAGACAGGAGGCTCTTCTGACTGCATTGGGCCCTGCCGACCACGGAATGACGTGCTGGTCATGCTTGTCACAGAGGGCCCTGTTGAAAACAGGTGAACCACCTGATAAAAGAGTGTTCTTTTGCCCCTAGGCGCCCCTGACGGTCACATATAGGGCGTCGCTTGCCGCAGAGAGTCACGCTTGTAACAGCAAGTCATGCTGGTCCCTGAGGTTTACTGTTGGTCATAGATTGGCGTAGCCCGGCTGCCCTTCGCGCGATCTTTTTCCCTTCGAGTGCCTTTCATGCGACTGCGCTAGTCACCCCACCCCTTTGCTACGTTTCTGTTGCTCCCTACTTTAGTTTCATCACCCAATCAACTCTCCTTCCCCGATCACTAAGGCATTTTCCAGCTCTATCAAACCGGCCGCAAACTCAACCTATCCAAGGTGATGATGTTAGAGATCGCACCTGACCAACACTGACCGAGCTTATCTATCACTGATCAACAACCGAGAGGGCTGGGTACATGGACGATCCAGGATTTCGATAATCGGAAGCGAAGACTACCATTTGGGTTCAGCCTTTGGTATCATGGATCTTTGTGATACTAATTTTGCGTATTTGTGATGCCATTTGAAAAAGTGCCGATTAAAAAAAACACGTTGCCAAGAAAAGGAAGAATTTCTCAAAGTCCCTCTAGTTAAGCAAGCAACAATGAAACAGGGCACCTTCTACCTGGATTACGTTTTGAAGCAGACTTTGCGCAGAGACGGCCTTTGGAGATTTTACGAAACCAGTCGTTGTAGTTTACCCTGTCTGCGCAGAGCGGATAGTGTTAAATCCCAGCCAGAGGTACAGGCTGGGAAAAAGTGTTTATTAATGATTGATCAGATTAACTAGCTCAAAGAGATGTTTTGATTTTATGGGTACGTACTGGGGTTGGGGTTTTTGAAATATGCAACTAATTATTGATAATACTTTTCTGCAGCTAGACGTATAACCATTCAACACTTAACGTTGGGCTAGAGGTACAGGCTGAGGAAAAGTATTTACCAATGATTGTTCACATTAACTAGCTATAAAAGTTGCTTTTGTTTAAGAGGCACATACTAAGGGCAAGGGTTGTTGAATAAGTATAATGTAAAATTTATAATGTTTTTTTTTACAGCCACACGTATACTCTTTCGACGCTTAACGTTGGGCCAGAGGAGCAGGCTGTGGGAAATGGGTTTATCAATTACAAAAAAGTTGACCTTGACCACTAGCTACAATCTTAACTAAATAATTCGAGGGAGGCTTTTATTGTAAAAATATAGCATCATCTTAAAGGGGAAAGTATGCAGTCTTTACACCGAATTAGTATCACGTCTACTAGTGCTTAATAGGTAGTTTTTGGTTAGCATTTTAGCTGCAGTCGACGGAAAAATAGTAAATAAGAATAACAGAAATATTCAAATAACCGATTAAGGTACTTCAGCGAGTTTTTCACTGTTAATCAAAAGCTACTGTTTGGCTGAAATAATAGAAAAGACTGTCACAAATACTGCTCTAGGTTTGTCGTATTGTCGGCATTACTTTTAGGTTAGAGGTACCAATATGGTTGTTGTCACGACATCCAATCTTATTTTTAACGATTCATTCTAAAAGGCATTTTTGTGTGAAGCTCCATTCGAGGTCTGGCTATACTAGGACTGAGAATTATTGATATTAACTCCACGATTCTGATGAAGGGCTGTGCCCGAATATATAATCTTCAGTGTTTTTTACATTTCCGGATTCGAGGGGAGAGGCCAGGGAACATCTTAACAACTCATCATCATGCTCCTCGCCGCAGCACTTCAAAACTTATCAACGTTTAAATCCATAATATTCTACATAAGGCGAAACTTTTTGCTGTTTACAAACTTGTGGGAGAGGACGCAACCGAAATTCTGCAGGTGCCTTCTGCCGAGCTCTCAATGTTTTTCTTACACAGATGTCGTGGGAATTTCGCATTGCTGTCTGGACACAGCCTTTCATTAGTGGCACTGCGAAAAAAACACCTCGGCAAAATAAGTAAATGATCGAAGTCAACAGCGTATTGGGTTATCAGTAGATCCGGAATGTTTTTTAAAAACATTTAAGGGATATTGGTATATGTGCTCAAAATTTGCTTCACAAAAAAACATTATCTTTACCAGTCCCCTATTTTCCATCGTAGCATATTCTTGTCGCAAAAGACAACACAACCACATATCGGACGGGCACAAGACCACACATCGGATGGGCATGAATGCGCCCTGGGGGACCATGCGTGGTAACGGAGCAAAATGACACTGATCGATACCCAAAGCAAACATTAAAAGAACTCGGAGCAATTGTTACCACTCAAAGCTGAGAGCTGTCCATGTGCCATGGGAGTGTCATGTTGCAGTGGGATGTCCTAAGGCTGAAAAAGAGCGGCTAATGGTGAAATTGGGACACCCGAACACAAAGTAGAGGACATCCGAAGTTGAAGGCGGTACACGTAAAAGTGGGGCGCCCCAAGGCTAAGAAAGAACAGACAATTGTGGAAAATGGGCGCGCAATCATGCACTAGAGGGCAGTCAAAAGTGGATGAGAGCGATCAATTTTGCGGTGGGCCGCTGTAGAGCTAAAAGGGACGGTCAATCATGATATAGGGGTTCTGAACCACAAAGCGGAGGGCAGCCAGAGGTGAATGAGGGCAGTCCACGGTGAAGTGGGGGTGCTCTAAGGCTGCACAAGACCGGCCAGCGGTGGAGAAGGTGCGCACAATCATACAGAAGAGAGCGGCTAAAAATGGATGAGGGCAGTCCATGTTGCAGTGGGGCACCCTAGGGCTGAAAAGCGGGTCAATTGTGAAAACGGGGAGCCCAGTCACAAAGTTAAGGGCGCATGCAGGTAAATGACGGTGGTCCACGTCGCAGAGGTCCGCCAAGCGCTGAAAAAAGTGGCCAAACGTGAAAAATGGAGTTCCCTACCATAAAATAGAGGGCGCCCGGAGGTAAGTGAGGGATCCACATTGAAGTGAGGCACCTTAGATCTGCAGAGGAGCGACCAATAGTGGAGAACAGGAGAACAGACGTCTAACCATAAGGAAGAGGGCGTCAAAAAATCGATGAGGGAGGTTTACGTTGACGTGTGACGCCTATTAGTGACCCGTGGGCATGATATATGAGGGGGTGCTAGGTTTATAAATGAGTTCAGCGGTGATGCAGCATGGGAGTGCCAAAAGTTCAGTGTGGTACAGTGGTACACCCTGTGGGACGCCGGTGGTCTATAGCGGGGGAAAGTGTGGTGAGTTAGTTAGTTATTTGGGCTTTCGGGGCGAGGGATGGTAATGGTGATAGTGCATCGGGGGGGACGCTGATACTTCACCGAGGCGATACCGAGACTGGAGTTATGGATACCGGTGCTGCAGGCAAGGGGGCGCCTGCGGTACATAGGCGTGGAACCGTCAGTTGAGCGTCTGTGGGAGCAAATAATCCATAATAGGGACACTGGTAGGGTAACAACAGGGTAGAAGGGGGGGTACACGAATAGGGCACTGGTTGGGGAACAGGGAGGAGAAGACGGTGCATGGGAAGAGCGCTGACGGCGCAATTTGGTCATCAAGGAGAAACCGAAGCTGAAGTTTGGAGCTTCCGGTGATACAGCTTGGGGGTACTTGCATTCAGTGAAATTTGTGGGAGCTGTCAAGGGGAGGCGCTGGTAAGACAACGGGCCACGTTTGGGATGCAAGAAATGCAAAGTAAAGAGAAGCTGCATGGGGTTTCTGGCAGGGATGTGTTGGTGCGTTCATGGAGCTAACGATAGGCACCCATCATGCACCATGGAGGCGGTTGAGGCACAGAGCATGCCGTCAAAAATGGGGCGCCCATAGTGCCGCGTGTCGGGGGTAGAGGGGGGTGCTGGGCACCGGTATCGCAAAAGTAAGATACCAATGATGCATCAAATAATCAGCAGAAACGTGTGGGCGCCTATAGTGAAGTGTGGGGGCACCAATGGAGCGAAAGAAAAGCACCAATGTGTATCATGGGGCCGCCAGACCGAGCGGTTTGTCGAAATTTGGGGGCGCTCCCGATGAGCCCACTGCGGGAGATGAAGGCACCGGTGGAGCATAGCACAGGCACCAATGATTCATTATGGGGGCGCCAGTGATACAGACCGATATGTCAAAAGATGGTCTGGGGGGAGGGCGCCCATAACGCTAAAAGCAGACAACAATAATGCATCATAAGGGTGGAGCTCGAGTGGTATAGGAGGTGCTGTTGAAAGGTGAAGACCCCCTCAATGGGGCATGGGGGCACCGTTTGAGATTGAAAAGAAACGCACCAATTATGCACCATGGGGGAGCCAGAGGTAAGGAGCGGGTCCAAAAAGTAGGGGGCGCCCACAGTGAAGCGTGGGGGCGCCGGTGGAGTGCACAGAAGACATTAATGATGCCCAATGGATGCGCCGGTGGTACATGAGGGTTCCAAACGGTGGGGCGCCCACAGTGACGAGTGGGGGCGCCGTTGGAGCAAAAACGAGACATCAATCCTGCACCATGGAGGCGGCAGTGGTATAGAGCGGATTTTCCGAAGGTGGGGGCGCCCGTGGTGAGGATTGGGGCGCCAATAGTTTATAGAGGGATACCAAGAAGTGAGAGAGCCTACGATGAGGCTTGGTGGGCGCCGGTTCAGTGAAACGAAGGCATCAATGATGCCCAATTGGGGCGCCGGTGGTACATGCGGGGTTCCAAAGATGGGGCGCCCACAGTGACCCGTGGGGGCGCCGTTGGAGCAAAAACGAGACATCAATGCTGCACCATGGAGGCGCCAGTGATATAGAGCAGATTTTTAGAAGATGGGAGCGCCCGTAGTGAAGAGTGGGGCGCCGGTAGTATATATCGGGATGTCAAGAGGTGGAAGAGGCTTGGGGGCGCCAGTGGAGTGAAATGAAGGCACCAATGATGCCCAATGGGGGCACCGGTGGTACATGCGGGGTTCCAAAGATGGGGCGCCCACAGTGACCCGTGGGGGCGCCGTTGGAGCAAAAACGAGACATCAATGCTGCACCATGGAGGCGCCAGTGGTATAGAGCGGATTGTTAGAAGGTGGTGGCGGTCGTAGTGGGGAGTGGGGATCCAGAAGTACATAGCGGGGAGACAGAGTGCGGGCTCCACTGGTATAAAACGGGCTGGTAAAGGGTGAAGACCCCCTCAGTGAGGCATGGGGCGCCATTTGAGCAAAAGGCACCAATGATGTACCACGGGGGCGCAAATGGTAAAGAGCGGCTCTAAAAGCAGAGGCGCCCACGGTGAAGCGTGGGGGCGCCGGTGGAGTGCACAGAAGACATCAATGCCGCACCATGGAGGCACCAGTAGTATAGGACGGATTTTTAGAAGATGGGGGCGCCCGTCGTGAAGAGTGGGGCGAAGATAGTATATAGCGAGATGTCAAGAGATGTAAGAGGCTTGGGGGCGCCTTTGGAGTGAAACGAAGGCACCAATGATGTCCAATGGGGGCGCCGGTGGTACATGCGGGGTTCCAAAGATGGGGTGCCCACAGTGACGCGTGGGGGCGCCGTTGGAGCAAAAACGCGAGACATCAATGCTGCACCATGGAGACGCCAGTAATATAGAGCGAATTGTTAGAAGGTGGAGGCGCCCGTAGTGGGGAGTGGGGAGAGAGAGTAGGGGCTCACTGGTATAAAACAGGCTGGTAAATGGTGAAGACCTCCTCAGTGAGGCATGGGAGCACCATTTAAGCAAAAAGGCGCCAATGATGTACAACGTGGGCGCCAATGGTGAAGATCGACTCTAAAAGCAGAGGCGCCCACGGTGAAGCGTGGGGCGCCGGTGAAGTAAACAGAAGACGCAAATGATACCCAATGGAGGCGCCGGTGGTACATGCGGGTTCCAAACGGTGGGGCGCCCACAGTGACGCGTGGGGGCGCCGTTGGAGCAAAAACGAGACATCAGTGCTGCACCATGGAGGCGCCAGTGGTATAGAGCGGATTTTCCGAAGGTGGGGGCGCCCATATTGAGGATTGGGGCGCCAATAGTTTATAGCGGGATGCCAAGAAGTGGGAGAGCCCATGATGAGGCTTGGAGGGCGCCGGTGGAGTGAAACGAAGGCACCAATGATGCCCAATGGGAGCGCCGGTGGTACATGCGGGGTTCCAAACGATGGGGCGCCCACAGTGACGCGTGGGGGCGCCGCTGGAGCAAAGACGAGACATCAATGCTGCACCATGGAGGCGCCAGTGATATAGAGCGGATTTTGAGAAGGTGGGGCGCTTGTAGTGAAGAGTGGGGCGCCGGTAGTATATACCGGCATGTCAAGAGGTGAAAGAAGCTTGGGGGCGTCGGTGGAGTGAAACAAAGGCACCAATGATGCACCATGGGGGCGCCAGTGATACAGGGCGGGTTGTCAAAATGTGGTATTTGCATGGAGCAGAATTACCACGGGGCGCCAGTATTTCCGTTAGGCATACAAATGTGGAGCAAATGGAGGCGGCCCCCGAGGGTGCCTTAGTGCCGAGGGGGCGCCTTACCAGCGAGGGGGGCCGCGGCCCCGCGGCCCCCCCTGGATCCGCCCCTGAGGCAACCTTAGGTTAAGTTAGGTTAGGTTAGGCTACGATGGGTTGGGTTATGTTCGGTGAAGATAGCTTAGATTAGGTTAGGTTAGGTTGGGTTAGTTTAGCTTAGGTTAACCCTCGCATCACCGGGGGCCACCGATGGCCCCCTAAGTTTTTTCCGGGATAGCAGAAAAACGACGAGGGGCAGCACCGCGGTTGAGGGCTCTACCTCTCACTGCATCATTTTCTCATCATCCCAGAAATTTTTTACCCCGGGTCACCCAAGGTCAGGTCACCAGACGAGGTCAACCAAGTCACCTCACTTCAACTTTAGAGCTCTGTGAGAGCTACATTTCAAAGTCGATCCATTTGAAAATTCCTACACTTCATTACCCCTCCAGGGTCTACAAGGTGTATATCCGGGATTTTTCGATTTCGTGCCCTGAGGTCAGGTCACGGAGCGACCTCTCCCTTTGGAAAAGCATGGGGAAAAGCTGTTTCATGATATGAAAGCCACAAAAATGATTGCAAATACTCAGACTGCTCAGAACAGCGTTTTTTCACACCCTTTCACGGATTCCAGGGGTCATATTTGCCCTTTGACTTTTCCAAGGTCATTCAAGGTCACCAGAGGTCTAAAACAGTATTTTGACAATACCTTTTGACCTAATTAAGCTAGAGCAGTGAAACAAACACCATCGTGTTTGTCTTGTCACTGGCTTTCATTTGATATACGGCAAGGTCAATTTTTGACCTTTCGTGACCTCACGTCATATTAGGTCACGAGGTGACCTCTGTAGGTCAAACCAATGGCGGGAGATCTTTACGTTTCACATAGCGGAAAAAGTACTGGCAATTTGGTATCAGTTGTACTTTACCAGGCATCAATAGCTCTAATGAACTAAGAGTTATGCCCAGTTTGCTTAATCATTGCATATTTGAGTGAAAATAGCCGATCTTGACCTAATTTGACGTCTGGAGGTCAAACCATTGACCTGAGCACCAAAACATGTGAAGCAGTTTCTTACTGAATTCACGCGACCTTTCTAGTGGACTTTGCAGATTTGCGCTAATGCCCATATTTTAGGAGTTAGAGGGGGCCATCGATGGCCCCCCGGTGGGGCGAAGGTTGCCCCGGACCCCCGGTGGGGCGTGGGTTAAGTTAGGTTAGGTTACGTTGGGTTAGGTAAGATTAACACGCACATTGACGAGGGCGGGTCCCCGCCCCTTGGGATTTTCAGAGACAGTAGAAAAATTGCGGCGCGTAGCGCCGCCGTACGTGGCATACCTTTTCCCTAATCATTTTCACAACTATTGTGAAAATTTTAAAATTCGGTCACCTCAGGTCAGGGTTACCAGAAGAGATCAAGTGACCTGACCTCAAAAAAGTTTAAGATAGCATAAGTCGGAGCAGGGTGAACTTATTTGGTTGAAACTTATATCACATAATAAGCCCACCGAATTCTCTAAGAAATGTTCCGGTATTTTTTATATCGATGACCTAAGGTCAGGTACGAGGCATGACCTCTCCTTTGGAAATGCATGGGAAAAATGGTTTTTACTGGAATAACTCAGTAACGAATGGTGATAGATCATTTATTTTAGCTGCATTAGACTCGCCTGGGCTTTGCAGTCCTAATGATATGCGTTTTATATAATTTGACCCCGACCTGACCTCAGGTCAGGTCAAATCCTTGACTTTGACCTAGCAAGGTCAAATTATATATCATTCGATTCTGCTTGCTGAGAGGATTCATATAGTTTAAGTCGTTTTGCGCTAAGTCGTTTTTCAATAGAGAAGTGGTTGCTTAACCAAACACCGTTTACAGTTTTCATAGATCCAAACCGTTTTTTAAGTAATTCAAGATGCTCTTTTGGGATCCAACATTCCAATTGGGATCCAAGATTCTCAGTTTGGATCAAAGACTCTTAGTTGGAATTCAAGATCCCCAGTTGGGATCCAATATCCTGAATGGGGATTCACTATTCTAGATTGGAACCCATTATTTTTACCTGTTATAGTAGTTCTCAATAGGTACCCAAGACTATAAATTGGGATCCAAGATTCTCAATTCGAATCCAAGATTCTTTATTGGGATCCAAGTTTCTCAATGGAATCCAAGATTTTCTATTGGGATCGAAGATTCTTAACTGCAATCAATGTTTCTCATTTGGTATCCAAGATTATAAATCGGGATCCAAGATTCTAAATTGGGATCCAAGATTCTTTATTGGATCCTAGATTCGCAATTGTGATACAAGACCCTCAATTCGAAACAAAGATTTTCAATTGGGATTCAATTTTCCCATTTAGGATCCATGACTCTCAATTGGAATCCAAGATTATTTATTGGGATCCATAAATTTCAATTGGGATACAAGAGTCTAAATTTTAAAACCAAGATTCTCCATTGGGAGTCAAGTTTCTTAATTGGGATCATAGATTCTCAATGGTATCCAAGATTCTCTATTGGGATCGAAGATTCTTAAATGCAATCAATGTTTCTCAATTGGTATCCAAGATTATAAATCGGAATCCAAGGTTCTAAATTGGGATCCAAGATTCTTTATTGGATCCTAGATTCTCAATTGTGATACAAGATCCTCAATTTGAAAAAAAGATTTCCAATTGGGATTCAATTTTCCCATTTAGGATCCATGACTCTCAATGGGGATACAAGATTCTATATTGCAATCCAAGATTCTGTCTATGAATCAAAAATTTTACATTGGGATCCAAGAATCTCATTAAGGATCCAGGATTCCTGACTGGGATCCAAGATTCTCCTAATGCAATCTCAATTGCAATTTTGATAGATAAGATTAGGTTAGGTTAAGTTAGGTTAAGTTAGGTTAGGTTAGGTTAGGTCAGGTTAGGTCTGGTTAGGTTAGGTTAGGTTAGGTTAGGTTAGATTACGTTAGGTTACGTTAGGTTAGGCTAGGTTAGTTCAGGCTAGTTCCACGGCAGGCTAAATATTTGCACACGTCTACAGCGGTAGAAACTCTAAACACTTTCACAGCAACTGAATTTATGAACACGTCAACGGAAAGTAGAATGTCTGAAAACGGCTCCGGTGGGCTGAATTTCTGCACTTGTCTATGGCAGGCTGAATCTTTGGACACGTTTACGGCGGCCTGAGTCTCTGAACACGAGCATGGGAGGCTGAATATCTGAACACGTCTAAAGGGGATCCAAGATCCAAGATTTGGATCCAGGATTTCCAATTTGGATCAAAAACACTCTATGGGGATCGTCGATGCCCTATTGAAATCAAGATTTTGAATTGGGATCCAAAATTCTCAATTCGGGTCAAAGACTCTCCATTGGGATTGAAGATTCCCAATTGGGATGCAAGATACTGAGTGGGGAATCAAGATTCTATATTGGGATCCAATATTTTTACCTGAAATTTACGGCTCTCAATTGGTTAGGTTAGGTTAGTTCAGGTTAGGTTAGGTTAGGCTAGGCGAGGTTATGTTAGGCGAGGTTAAGTTAGGCTAGGTTAGGTTAGGTTAGGTTAGTTTAGGTTAAGTTAGGTTAGGTTAAGTTAGGTTAGGTTAGGTTAGCTTACCTTAGGTTAAGTCAGGTTAGGTAAGGTTAGGTTAGGTTAGGTTAGGTTAGGTTAGGTTTGGTTAGGTTAGGCTGGGTTAGGTTTGGTTATGTTTGGTTAGGTTGGGTTATGTTAGGTTAGGTTAGGTTAGGTTATATTAGGTTAGGTTAGGTAAGGTTAGGTAAGGTTAGGTTAGGTTAGGTTAGGTTAGGTTAGGTTAGGATAGGTTAGGTTAGGTTATGTTAGGCTTGGTTAGATTAGGTTAGGTAAGGTTAGGTTAGGTTAGGTTAGGTTAGGTCAGGTTAGGTTAGATTTGGTTAGGTAGGGGTTAGGTTAGGCTAGGTTAGGTTAGCTTAGGTTAGCTTAGTTTAGGTTAGGTTAGGTTAGGTTAGGTTAGGTTAGATTAAGTCAGTTCTACGGCAGGCTGAATATATGCACATGTCTACAGCAGTAGAAACTCTAAACACTTCCACAGCAACTGTATCTCTGAACACGTCTACGCCGCGCTTAGTCTCTGCACACGGCTATAGCCGGCTGAATCTCTGAACACGTCCACAGGAGATCCAAGATCCACAATTGGGATCCAAGATTTTTAATTTGGATCAAAATTACTCTCTGGGGATTCAAGATTCTCTATAGGGATCCAAGATTCCCAATTGGGATCGAATATTTTTAACTGCAATCAATGTTTCTCAATTGATATGCAAGAGAATAAGTCGGGATCCAAGATTCTCAATTGAGATCCAAGATTCCTTATTGGGATCCTATATTCGCATTTGGGATACAGGATTCTCAATTTGAAACAAAGGTCTTCAATTGGGATTCAATTTTTGGAATTAGGATCCATGACTCTCAATGGGGATCCAAGACTCTCTATTGCAATCCAAGATTCTGCCTATGAATTAAAAATTTTACATTGGTATCCAAAAATCTCATTAAGGATCCAGGATTCCCGACTGGGATCCATGTCATGTATTACTGACACTTCCACACGATTGAGGTGGCTTTTAAAGTGTTGTCGTGATGAGTATGAAGTGATTATAAACTATGGAAGGACATGGAAAGGATGAGGAAAGGTGAGGATAAAGAGAATGGGATTCTACCTGGAGGGGTCGCTGCAGCCACAGGCGCATGCGCTCACAGCCTCCAGGTAGAGTAAGGATAAGGATAAGGATTAGGTACCGGTTAAAAAACACACACAGAGGTTCTCTAATCCAAGGTTCTCTAATGGGATCTCAATTGAATTTTGGATAGATAAGATTAGGTTAGGTTAGGTTAGGTTAAGTTTGGTTAGTTTAAGTTAGGTTAAGATAGGTTAGGTTAGGTTAACATGCGCCCAATTTAGGTTAGGTTACGTTATGTGAGGTATGGCTAGTTCTACGGTGGGCTCAATCTCTGCACACGTTTATGGCGGGCTGAGTCTTTGGAACGTCTACGGCGGCCTAAATCTCTGAAGACCAGTATGGCAGGCTGAATCTATGAAAACGTCTATAGCAACTGAATCTTTGAGCATGTCTACAGCAGGCTGAATCTCTACAGAGGCTGCAGTTGCCTGAATCTCTAAACACATCTACGGGAGCTTGAATTTCTGATCACGTTAACGGCTGGCTGTTTCACTGAACACGTCTACAGGAGATCCCAGGTCCACGATTGGATTCAAGATTCCCAATTTGGATCCAAAATACTCTTTGGGATTCAAAATTTTCTATTGGGATCCAAGCCTCTCAATTTGGATCCAAGATTCTCTAAGGGAATACAAGATTCTGCATTGGGATCCATGCCCTTCCAAGGGGATCCAAGGTTCTTAATTGGAATCAAAGATTCTCTTTCGGAATCCATGGTTCTGAATTAAGATAAAATTATCTACTGGGATCCAAGATTCTCAATAAATACCAAGATTCTCCACTGGGATCCAAGATTCTTTATTGCGATCTCAATTTGAATTTGTATAGGTAAGGTTAGGTTCGGTTAGGTTAGGTTAGGTTAGGCTCTCTTAGGTTAAGTTAGGTTAGGTTAGGCCACGATGGGTTGGGTTATGTTCGGTGAAGATAGTTTAGATTAGGTTAGGTTAGGTTGGGTTAGTTTAGCTTAGGTTAAGTTAGGTTAGGTTAGGTTGGGTTAGGTAAGGTGAACACGCACATTGACGGGGGGCGGGTCCCTGCCTTCCTTGGGCATTTCAGAAACAGCAGAAAAAGTGCGACGCGTAGCGCCGCCGTACTTGCCATACCTTTTCCTAATCATTTTCACAACTATTGTGAAAATTTTAAGGTTAGGATACCTCAGGTCAGGTCACCAGTACAGATCAAGTGACCTGACCTCAAAAACGTTTAAGATAGCATAATTCGGAGCAGGGTGAACTTATTTGGTTGAAAATCATATCACATAATAAACCCACCGAGTTCTCTAAAAAATTGTCCGGTATTTTTATATCGATGGCCTAAGGTCAGGTACGAGGAATGACCTCTCCTTTGGAAATGAATGGGAAAATGGTTTTTACGGAATAACTCAGTAACGAATGGTGATAGATCATTTATTTTAGCTGCATTAGACTCGCCTGGGCTTTGCAGTTCTAATGATATGCGTTTTATATAATTTGACCCCGACCTGACCTCAGGTCAGGTCAAATCCTTGACTTTGACCTAGCAAGGTCAAATTATATATCATTCGATTCTGCTTGCTGAGAGGATTCATATAGTTTAAGTCGTTTTGCGCTATCTTTACTTGTTCAGATGAAATGGCCCAAAAACTTTATTTACATGTTATCCCTATGACGGCATGTTTTGACCTCTCGTGACCTTAAATGTGACCTGACAAAAAATGGTTCAATTGTTTTCGATGAAGAAGTGGATGGGTAACCAAACACCGTTTACAGTTTTCATAGATTCAAACCGTTTTTTTAAGTAATTCAAGATGCTCTTTTGGGATCCAACATTCCATTTGGGATCCAAGATTCTCAGTTTGGATCAAAGACTCTTAGTTGGAATTCAAGATCCCCAGTTGGGATCCAATATCCTGAATGGGGATTCACTATTCTAGATTGGAACCCATTATTTTTACCTGTTATAGTAGTTCTCAATAGGTACCCAAGACTATAAATTGGGATCCAAGATTCTCAATTCGAATCCAACATTCTTTATTGGGATCCAAGATTCTCAATTGTAATCCAAGATATTTTATTGGGATCCAAGATTCTCAATTGCGATAAAAAATTCTTAATTTGAAACAAACATTCTGAATTTGCTTTCAAGTTTCTCATTTCATTCAATCAATCAAATATATTCAATTGTGGTCCACGGCAGCGAGGGGGATTTTCGCACAATCACGTCAAGAATATAAAACAGTAGGGTCACTAAAAGGAATAAAAGAATCAAAGATAAGAGACACACACTCTGGCACACACAAACGTAACACGTAAAAGCATAACACAATGACTAGATATCTAAGTTACATCCGGCGCCCGTGATAAAAGAGATTTTAAGATGGCCTTAAATTTAAAGGTGCCAGGTACCAGCTGGAGGCTGTTGAGCGCGCTAACACCGCGGTAACAGAGTCGGCGCCGGCCTGCCTCTGTGCGGATCCGAGGGAGTGTGCGTTGCCCGGCGTTGCGAGTGTCGTGGTTGTGTACACGAAGGGCTGGCTCTCCTATAGTTGCCGCAACACAAGAGGGTCGTCCCGAGCTAACAATCCTTTCAACAGCGCTCACAGAGTGATATGTGATCAGCTGGCGGGCAGAAGGCCATTGCAGCACCTCCATAACGTCTGACATGTGGTCATATCGACGTCGGCCCGACACCACACGCGCACAGAAATTTAGAATTTTTTAATACGGTGCACCTGAGTTGCACCACAGGAACCATACACAGAGATGCAGTACCGGACCATTGAAATGGCTAAAGGTTCAACAACTAATTTTAAAGCCGAGGTGGGGATCACATGTCGCGCATGATTTAGAGCCATAAGAATGCCTGTGAACTTGTTTGTGATTGAATCAACATGAGACTGATAAGAAAGGTGTCTATCAATAACGATTCCGAGACTTTTAACAACACGTGAGTCATGAATGGTATTCCCACAAAAATTTAGGGTGACCGGAGGCAGACCGCGGAGCATGGCATGGGTACCTATCACAACCATCTGCGTCTTCTGAGTGTTGACTTTCATGCCATTATGGCAGAACTAATTGAAGGCAGAACTGAGGGCAGATTCCAAACGGGTTATGGCCAAATGTAAATCTTGTTTTTACCACAAACCATGATACTCGTGTCGTCTGCATAACAGGCTGTCGTTACTCCTTCACCTAGACACAAGCTCAGGTCGTTCGCAAAAAGCGCGTACAAAATACAACTAAGCGCACCTCCTTGAAAAATACCAGTTTTAATATCCCGTGTTTTAGACAAATTTTGACCCCCAGTTCTGCAGACGCAGCTGGTTGGACAGGCACCCCCTACTCGGCAGTTGCCGCCCGCTCCGCGATCGGCGCCGGTCACGTTTCCACGCAGCTGCACCTGCTGTGTATGACCCTCAAGGTAGCTGCGGAACCAGGCAGTGTCAATTCCATAGAGTGCCAGTTTTTCAAGTAATTTGGTATGCGGGACCACGTCAAAACACTTTGAAAGATCCAAAAGTACTAGAATCGCAATTTCGCCCAGGTCCATGGCCCGCAAAGCTGTATCGGTAATGACATGAAGCGCTGTCTCAGTAGAATGAAGTTTTCTATATCCGTGTTGCGCGTCCGAAAATAAGAAATTGTCTTCCAAGCAGGGGTGTAATTTTCTATCTCTTTGGGGGTGCCCGAGCACCCCCAATCCTAATTTGAGCACCCCCAATAATGTACTGAACACCCCCAATAGACGTGCCGCCCCTGGCTTATCACCGCTGCCCTGAACGGTGCCATTCAATCTTATGACTGCCGCCCTGATTCGTGCCGCCCCTGGCAAATTTTCCCGTATCGAGTTCATTACTTGGAAGTAATGAAACCTGAGTGGTTCCACCTCTAGCTCATCGATGCTACCAGGCTATCAATTCCCCCATGAATTGTGACGCCACCTCACTGCCAACCCGTCTGATCACTGCCGCCCCCTGGTTGATAACTGCCGCCCCTGGCTGATCATTGCCGCCCCTTGACTAATAACTGCCGCCCCCTGGCTGACAACTGCCGCCCCTGGCTGATCACTGCCGCCCCTGGCTGATCACTGCCGCCCCTGGCGGATTGATAACTGGCACCCCCTGGCTGATCACTGCCGCCCCCTGAATGATAGCTGCTGCCCTTTAGCTGCTAACTGCCGTCCCTGGCTGATCACTGCCGCCCCCTGGCAGGTCACTGCCACCCCCTGACAGATAACTGCCGCCCCTGACGGATAACTGCCGCCCCTGGCTGATCACGGCCGCCCCTGACTGATAACTGCCGCCCCCGGCTGATCACGGCCGCCCCCTGACCGATCACTGCTGCCCCTGGCTGATCATTGCCGCCCCTGGCTTAACACTGCCGCCCCCTGACTAATAACTTTCGACCTTTGGCTAATGACTGCCACCCCTGGCTGACCACTGCCGCCCCTGACTGATAACTGCTGCCCCTGGCTGATCATTGCCGCCCCTGGCTTAACACTGCCGCCTCCTGACTGATAACTTCCGACCCTTGGCTAATGACTGCCGCCCCTGGCTGATCACTGCCGCCCCTGACTGATAACTGCCGTCCCCTGGCTGATAATTGCTGCCTCTGGCTGATCACTGCCGCCCCTAGCGGATTGATAATTGCCACCCCCTGGCTGATAAATGCCACCCCTGGCTGATCACTGCCGCCCCCTGACTGATAGCTGCTGCCCCTTGCCTGCTAATTGCCGCCCCTGACTGAGCACTGCTGCCCCTGGCAGATTACTTCCGCCACCCGACTGATAACTGCCGCCCCCTGACTGATAACTACCGCCCTTGGCTGATCACTGCCGCCCTCTGACTAATAACTGCCGCCCCCTTGCTGACAACTGCCGCCCCTGGCTGATCACTGCCGCCCCTGGCGGATTACAATGGCACCCCCTGGCTAGTCATGCCGCCCCTGAATGATAGCTGCTGCCCTTTGGCTGCTAACTGCCGTCCCTGGCTGATCACTGCCGCCCCTGGCGTTCACTGCCACCCCTGACAGATAGCTGCCGCCGCCTGACTGATCACTGCCGCCCCTACTGATCACTGCCGCCCCTGGCTGATCATTGCCGCCCCTGGCTTAGCACTGCCGCCCCTGACTGATAACTTTCGACCCTTGGCTAATGACTGCCGCCCCTGGCTGATCGCTACGCCCCCTGACTGATAACTGCCGCCCCTTGGCTGATAACTGCCGCCCCCTGGCTGAAAACTGCTGCCCCTGGCTGATCACTTCCGCCCCTGGTTCATTGCTGTCGTCTCCCGGGGCATGGGGCATCCTGGGGATATCTGGGCAGTGAGCGTTGTGGGAGGCCATCCTTCTGTGGATATCACTAGCATCATGTCATATCTGAGGAGCGTTAGTTTTAACACGCGCATTGACGGAGGTCTGAGCCACCTTCGCTTTGACGGGGAGTGGCGGGTACCCGCCCCCCTAAGATCTCGAGAACCACGCTAGGTAGCGCAAAACGGTAAACGGCGTTGGGTAGCCCATCTACTTCTGCATCGAAAATATTTAAGCCATCTTTGTCAGGTCACATTTAAGGTCACTAGAGGTCAAAACATGCGGTTATAGAGATAACATGCAAATGAAAGTTTTTCGGCCATTACATCTGGACATGTAAAGATAGAGCAAAACAACTTAAACGATATGAATCCTCGCATCAAGCCCAATCGAATGATATATAGCACGACCTTGCTAGGGAAAATCAAGGATTTGACCTGACCTGAGGTCAGGCCAAGGCCAAATTAGATCAAATGCATATCCTTAGAACTGTAGAGACAAGGCAAATATAAAACAGCTAAAATAAACGCTCTATCACTATCCGTTACAAAGTTATTCAGTTAAAACCATTTTTCCCATATATTTCCCATGGAAAGGTCATGACTCGTACCTGACCTTAGGTCATCGATATAAAATATACCAGAACGTGTTTTAGAGAATTTGGTGAGCCCACATGTGATATGAGTTTCAATCGGATAAGTTCACCCTGTTCCGACTTATGCTATCTTAAACGTTTTTTGAGGTCAGGTCACTTGACCTGTACTGGTGACCTGACCTAAAAATGTTGCCAAGAGTTGTAAAAATGATCAGGAAAAGGTAAACGAGGTACAGCGGCGCTACGCGCCGCCGTTTTGATGCTTTCTCCGAAAACCATGAGGGGGTGGGTACCCGCCCCCCCGTCAATGCGCGTGTTCATTTCATAATTTTATCCTAGTAGTCTTTCAGGTTTTATATAACGTCAAGTTCCATGTTACCTAGTCGCTGACCTTAGTCTGTCATGTTAAATTGTCTATGCCATTTTTGCAGCATTTTATTTTATTTTTTATATGTGTTTTATATAATTTTCGCATACAATTTTCACAACCAGACCTGTTTTCCCGCCTTACCTGTTGAAACTCTTGCAGAAATGTCCTATTTATGTATTTTGTTTATTGTTATGGGCGTCGTATGACCCTAGATGATAGCGCGCCCTAATACCTTAAATATGATGATAGACCGTCTACCGGCTGATCACTACCGCCCCTGGTTTATCATTGCTGCCCTGATTCATGCCACCTCTGGCTCATCGATGCTGTCCCCGGCATATTTTGACCCAAATTCTTGTCGCCCCGACTTATCGCTGCCGCCCCTGGTTTATCATTGCTGCCCCCTGGCTGATCACTGTCTCCCCTGGTTCATCACTGCCGCCCTGATTAATCATTGCTGCCCTGATTCACGCCACCCCTAGCTCCCTGTTTCAAATTAACCCATATATGAGCGGCCCATGGTTAGACACTTCCTCCTTCGAATCCTCACTGCCGCCTCCGGCTGATCACGGCCGCCCCTGGTTTATCACTACCGAGGAGAATAATTCGGTCATGGCCCCCAAAACCGGTCAAACTTAGGCCCTGCTGTCAGCACAATTTATCAGCAGGAATCTCTAACACCCTTTCAGAAAGCAAACAGCAGCCCGCTATCGTCTAATTGTTATCTGTTTGCCTATTGGAGGAATTCCCCAAACCATTTTATTGATTTAGTTTCAGCCAGGAGTGAATTTTTTACCTATTTGGGGTGTGCGAGCACCCCAATTATAATTTGAGCACCCCAATACATGTGCCGCCCCCGGCTCAGGATTGCTGTCCTGATTCATGCAGCCTCCGTCTTACCACTGTGATTCATGTCGCCCCCAGTTCATCACCACCACCCTGATTTATGCCGCCATGGTTCATCACTGCCGCCTCCTGCTTATCACTGCCACCCCGATTTGTGCCAGTCCTGACTTATCACTGCCGCCCTGATTCAAACAGCACCCGGCTCATCACTACTGCCAGTAGCTCACCAGTGCCATCCCCGCGTGCTACCCCCGGCTAATCAATGCCGCCCCCTCCCAAACCTATCACTTCCGCCCTGATTCGTGCCGCCCCTAGTTCATAACTGCCGCCCCCGAGTCATCACTGCCGCCATCGCCTTATCACTTCCACTCTGATTTGCAACGCTCCGAATTCATAGCTATTGCCCCTGGCTCATCACTGCCGCCCTCGACTATGACTTTACCCTGTTTCTTGCCGCCCGGGCCAGTCACTGTCGCCCCCAGCTTATCAATTCCATCCTTATCTGTGCCGTTCTTAGTCCATAACTGGCGGCCTGGGCTCATCACTGCAGCACTTAATCTTACCGCCGCTGTGTGTTAGGGCAAAAATAAAGGGCGTTAGGGCAAAAATAAAGGGCATGCACGGGTACCGTGGAGCTACCATATTTATTAAGATTTACGGAACAGTACACGCGTTGTTTGGAGCACTACCAGTGTTTGTGCTCTCTTTTCCGTAGTGATAAATTCTTTGCTTTCATTTTAATATTCATCCACTATGCCATTCCAAAGGTAACATTTAATCCCACAAACCGATATACTTCAACCGTGAATAAATTTACAACTCAGATTGCATTCTTTTAAGACGTGTATGTAGCTTTGGGATATTGCCTAAAAAGCAAACATGTTTGAAAAAGCTGTAGAATACCTGCCCAACTTAAAATAGAATGTTCCCTGTGCATAAAAGGCGCAAAAAAGTGATGAATAACAGATTTGGTGCAATAAAAGCAGGGGCGCAGCCAGGGGGGGCACAGGGGGCACGTGCCCCCCCCATCGGTGCCGGGGTGCCCTTTTGATTGCCAGGTGGTGTGCCCTTTCTGAGCCGTGCCGCTCGAAATTTAGTGCCCTACGTCGTTGAGCCTAGATGGAACTAGACTGCATTTAGAGATTTAAACTATTGTTTGACAATTAAGTGCCTTTTTGATCAGTTAGGGCATTCTGTCGCCTTTCCAAACACCCGGGAAGAGTATAGGCACGTAATTCGTTTCCAGATAATGCCTCATCGTCGCCAATAATCGTATGGGCAGAGCTAATCCTGGTGCCTCTTGAGCTCATCTGGTGCCCCCTGAGCGCTGGTCTTGAACCCTGGAGCTGATCATGTGCCCTCTGAGCTGATCTGATGCCCTTGTAGTCAATCTGGTGCCCCCCTGAGAAAATAATTGTGCTTTCTGAATATATATAAAGCTCTCTGAGGTAGTCTGATGCCTCCAAGCTTGCCTGGTGCCCTATTAGCTGTTTTAGTGCCCCTTGAGCTGATCCGGGCCCCCTGAACTTATTTAATGCCTCCCGTAGTTTATCTACTGTCCAGGGCCGCAGCCAGGGGTCACAGGGGGCACGTGCCCTCATCGGTGCCGGGTGCCCTTTTGATTGCCAGGTGGTGAACCCTCTTTGGGCCGTGCCGCTCGAAATTTAGTGCCCTACGCCGTTGAACCTAGATGGAACTAGGCCGCATTTAGCGATTTCAACTATTGTTTAACAATTAAGTGCCTTCTTGGTCAGCTAAATCATTCCGTCGCCTTTCCATGCACCCGGGAAGAGTATAGGCACGTAATCCGTTTCCAGATAATGCCTCATCGTCGCCAATAATCGTACGGTTGGAGCTCATCTGGTGCCCCCTGGAGGTGATCATGTGCCTTCTGAGCTGATCTGATGCCCTCCCAGTCAATCTGGTGCCCCTCCCCTCCCCTGAATAACTAATTGTGCCTTCTGAACCTATATAATGCTCTCTAAGTTAGTCTGATGCCTCCGAGCTTGGCTGCTGCCCTATTAGTGTTTTATTGCCCCTTGAGCTGATCCGGGCCCCCTGAACTTGTTTAATGCCTCCCGGAGTTTATCTACCGTCCAGGGGGCACAGGGGGCACGTGCACCCATCGGTGCCGGGTGGCCTTTTGATTGCCAGGTGGTGTACCCTCTTTGGTCCGTGCCACTCGAAATTTAGTGCCCTGCGCCGTTGAACCTAGATGTAACTAGACTGCATTTAGGGATTTCAACTATTGTTTGACAACTAAGTGCCTTTTTTGTCAGCTAGGGCATTCTGTCGCCTTTCCAAGCACCCGGGAAGAGCATAGGCATGTAATCCGTTTCCAGATAATGCCTCATCGTCACCAATAATCGTACGGGCGGAGCTCATCTGGTGCCCCCTGGAGCTGATCATGTGCCCTCTGAGCTGATCTGGTGCCCTCGTAGTCAATCTGGTGCCCTCCTGAGAAAATAAGTGTGTCTTCTGAGCCTATAAAATACTCTCTGAGTTAGTTTGATGCCTCCGAGCTTGCCTGGTGTACTTTTAGCTGTTTTAGTGCCCCTTGAGCTGATCCGGGCCCCCTGAGCTTACTTAATGCCTCCCGGAGTTGATATACTGTCCAGGGGTGCAACCAGGAAGGCACAGGGGGCACGTGCCCCATCACTGCCGGGGTGCCCTTTTGATTACCAGGTGGTGTACCCAATTTGGGCCGTGCCGCTCGAAATTTAGAGCCCTAGCCGTTGAACCTAGATGTAAGTGGACCGCATGTAGCGATTGAAACTATTGTTGGACAACTTAATACCTTTCTCGGTCAGCTAGGGCATTCTGTCGCCTTTCCAAGCACCCGGGAAGAGTATGGGCACCTAGTATGTGTCTACCTATTGCATCATCGTCGCCAATAATCGTACGGGTGAAGCCAATCTGATGTTCCTTGAGCTCATCTCGTGGCCTCTCAGCTGGTCTTGGCCCCTTGAGCTGATTACTTGCCCTCTAAGCTGATCTGGTGCCCCTGAGTCAATCGAGTGCCCCACTGAGCAAATAATTCTGCCTCCTGAACCTATATAATGCCCTCTGAGTTAGTCTAATGCTTCCGAGCTTGTTTGGTGCCCTGATAGCTGATTTAGTGCCCCTTGAGCTGATTCGGACCCCCGAGCTGATCTCATACCTCCCCAAGTTGATTCTGTCTCCTAAGGTGCCTCTTCAGCTGATTAGGTGCCCCCTCAACTGATTATTGATATCTCCTTAGATGATCTGGTCCCCCTGAGCTTGTTTGGTGGGCCCTGAGCCCACCTTGTGTCCCTTGAGCTGTTATGTTGCTCCCTGAGCTGATTTAGGCTCCTGCCATAGTCTGGGGGGCTGGGAGCTGATCTGGACCCCGAGCGGATCGATCTGGTGCCACCTGAGCTGCACTAATGCCCTTTAGTCGATCTGGTGCCTCCTGAACCCATATGATGCCCCCCTGAGTAATCTGGTGCCCTTTCAGCTGATCTGGGCCTCCTTACGTGATTTCATGAGCAGATCTAAAGCCCTGAGCTGAGCTGGGCCCACAGAGGCTGATGAGGGCCCCTGAGATGGTATGGGGCTCATGAGCTGTTTAAGTGCCTCCTGACTTGACCTGGTATTCCCGAGCTAGTCGGGGACCACTGATCTGATTGTTTGTCCCCGAAGCTGATCTGGTGCCCTATGGGCATCTGGTGTCCCCTGAGCAGCTCTGGGGCTTTTGAACTGATTGGGCCCAGAGCTGGTGACGGATCCCTGAGCTGATTTAGTGCCCCTGACTTGAACATGCCCCCTGTGCTGATCGATCTGGTGTACCCTGAGCAGATATACTGCCTCCTGAACTTAACTAATGCCCCCTGAGTTGATCTGGAGCCTGCTGAGTCATCAGTGTGTCTTCTGAGCCCATCTTATTCCCTCTGAGCTAGTCTGGTGCCCCATGGCTAATATGATGCCCTTTAAGCTGACCCGGGCCTCCTAGGTTAATTACGTGATTTCTTGAGCAGCTCCCAGGCCCTGAGCTGAGCTGGGCCCACAGGGGTTGGTGAGGGCCCCTGAGATGGTATGGGGCTCCTGAGCTGATTAAGTGCCTCCTGACTTGATCTGGTATTCCCGAACTGATCTGGGCCCCGAGCAGGTCGGGGACCACTGATCTGATTGTTTGTCCCCTAGGCTGACCTGGTGCCCTATGGGCCGATCTGGTGTCCCCTGAGCAGCTCTGGGGGCTTTTGAACTGCTTGGGCCCCGAGCTGGTGAGGGATTCCTGAGCTGAATTAGTGCCCCTGACTTGATCTTGCCCCCTGACCTGACTTGAGGCCCCTGAACTGATCTGGGGCCCCAAGAGCTGATCTGGGGCCCAAGAGCGGATCTAGGTTCTGAGGGTACCCTGAGCTGGTCCGGGCGCTGAGCTTGTGAGAGCCCCTTAAGTTGGCTTGAGGCCCACTGAAGTGATCTGGCGCCTTAAACTGTTCTGGGGCTTCTTGAACTGGTTTACGGCCCTATGAGCCTATCTGTGGCCCATTGAGCTAGTCTGATGACCTCATCTCTGGGACCAATGAGCTAGTCTAGTCCCTGGGTGAAGCAGGAGCTGCTCTGTGGCCCTGATCTACATCAGGGGCCCTGAGATGATCTTGAATAGATAGATAATAAGAACATAAGGCCAACTCCCATCATCTTGGGGCGGGGTCACTGAGCTAGTCTATTCCCTGGAGGCACAACTGGGGGGATGGGGGAAGTTGCTCTGGAGGCCTCTGCCCCACACTTGGGGGCCCTAGAGCTGGTCTTGAATAGATAGGGAATAAGAACACAATGGAAACTCCCCTTGTAAAACGGAGCTAACGGGGAATGAGGAATCTCTAAAACGGCTTGTGATACCTAGGCACCCCCTGGTTATATAAATTGCTTATTATACTGGTGGATTCTGGGAAGGGATGATAAAAGGCATGTGCCCCTGAGCTCAGAGCACAGTCCCCTAAACCAGGATTTCTACTAATTAATTTAGATGAAGAAATAGTTTTCACAATTTTCAGCCCTGTCACACCATCCCCATCCAAACCACAGGCCTGTTCACCTTTTATTTACTCTTAACTGGGACCGAGCCTTGCGAATATGGAACTTAATAAACGCGTTCAAAGGTATCTCCCAAATTTTTCCGGCAGCAAAAATGTGTTCTTCCAAAGACACTATGCTACTCCTCGTCCCACGGCGTGGGAGGCAAGGGACTTAATCCGCATTCAGCTAGGGCTCACTCGTCACGACAAAACCAGTGGGCATAACAAAAAATTCGACTCCAATATGCCTTAACCTGCACATTGTAACAGATATCACATGCTCCGCTGATTTCTCTGATTACTTGCATGAGTTGGCTGCCCTTAAATCTATCCAAAAAGTAGTGTTTTGGCTACTTCCATGGCATTTTGGTGATATTTTGTTCCTTTTTTCGGTTTTAATCGAGTTTTCCTTCTCCGTCAATGATTTCTTTGCCTTTTTATTGAACCAAAGATGCCCAAAAAATTATATAAACAAAGATATATTAAGTTTTTTAGGTTACGTTAAAAATTGCCCTTTTTTCCCCGGGGTGCCCCTCAAAGTTGGTGTGCCCCCCATACGAAAGCTCTGGCTGCGCCCCTGAATAAAAGGGTGCCGCCCCCGCAACGGTGCCGCCCCTATGGGGTGCCGCCCCCACCGGCTGAGCACCCCCAAAGATTTTGGGAAAGTTACACCCCTGCTTCCAAGTACTGAGTGAGCTGTTTTTGCACAACACGTTCGACGATTTTAGTTATGGCCGGAATAATAGAGATAGGGCGGGTATCAGCTGGTTCCGCAACTACCTTGCTCTTTGGGATGGGCGTAACTAAAGCATGCTTCCAGGTGCTAGGTACACGGCCACTAACAAGACTGGAATTAATAATATCCAACAGCGCGAAGCGTACACCAAAGAAAAATTTTTGCAACATTTCGACACTAATTCCATCTAAGCCTGTTGATTTTGAAGATCGCATGGTACCTAAAGTGATGCAAAGAGTGTTGATATCAATTGGATGTACTTTAAAGGAGGTTGTTGAGACCCAAAGCAAGAGTGTGGTTACTTCAGCCGAAGGAAGGGGTACACTCCGCGCCGTATTGGGTCCTAATGAGGCATAATAATCATTCAGTGCGTCTGGTGTGATGTCGGGTATGGAGCACGACTGCTTCTTTTGGCCAACTACAGGCCGAAGGATCCGCCAGAGTCCACCACGGCGTCCCTTGGCAATCTTCCTACTGTAAAGCCTAACATTGTCACGGCGGATGGCAGATCTACACAGTCGGTTAAGACGCGCGTATTCATCTCGGTCGTTTACAGATAGAGCCGCGGCGGCGCTGCAACAGGTCCCGGGTGCCAGCCGATAATGGAGGCGTTTTATGATCACGGGCGCATACACGCCGATAAGGAGCAACAATGTCAAGCTCATGGATAAAAATCAGTTTAAACTCACGCCACTCATCATCGGGAAAAACGGCATTATAAACTCGGGACCAGACAGAACAAGACAGTTGCAAATTAAAATCGGCTCGGTCAACTCTACCAAGTGCTCGTTTGAACACACGCGATGCGTTTATAGCAGTAGTGCGACTGTCATTAGCCAGAGCAACTCTAGTAAAGTCATGAGGACCACCATAATGACATCTTGTTACACCTGCGCGACGCACTAAATCAGGTCTGTTGGTTGCTAAAATGTCAAGCAGGCTTTGCGCTGGTCTATAGGTTGGCCGGGAGCTGTTAATAACGTAAAAACCATACATGCTAAGCAGGTGTCTAAGTTCATGACGCTCTTCACACTCGGCCTTCAACAAGCACCGGTTAAGGTCTCCTGCAATGACAAAAAGTCGAACGTGGGAAACGTACAAACATGGACTGGATTTGTTCCTCTAAATCATCAATGTCCTCGGATATTTGTCGAACATTAGTATTAGGTACTCTATATGCAGATCCTATCACAACTGTGTATCGATTGTCAATATGCACCCTAACCCATACAATTTCTAGATTGGAATTCTGAGCACTTGTCACTGGGTTCGCAATGAGTTCACATTTCAAGTTATCGCGCACAAGGATGGCGACTCCACCCTTACCTTTCGGTAATTTCATGTTGTCCGGTCGATCACGTCGAAACAAACTGTATCCACTAACAGTCAAAAGTCGATCTGGAATGTTTGAAGTTAACCAGGTTTCCGAGAGGGCCAGGATGTCAAAGCCGTAAGTTTGGTGGATGTCAGTGCGCAGATCAGGTAGCTTAGGCTTGAGTGACATTGGGATCATAGATTCTGAATGGGATCCAATATTCTCTATTACAATCCAAGACTCTGCCTAGGGATCAAAAATTCTACATTGGGATCCAAGAATCTCAATAAGGATCCAGGATTCCCGAATGAGATCCAAGATTCTCTATTGCGATCTCAACTGGAATTTAAATAGATCAGATTAGGTTAGGTTAGGCTACGTTAGGTTACGTTAGGTCAGGTTAGGTCATGTTAGGTTAGGTTAGGTTAGGTTAGGTTAGGTTAGGTTATGTTAGTTTAGGTTAGATTACGTTAGGTTACGTTAGGTTAGGCTAGGTCAGGTTAGGTCATGTTAGGTTAGGTTAGGTTAGGTTAGGTTAGGTTAGGTTAGGTTAGGTTATGTTAGTTTAGGTTAGATTACGTTAGGCTACGTTAGGTTAGGCTAGGTTAGGTTAGGTTCGTTCTACGGCAGGCTGAATATATGCACACGTCTACAGCGGTAGAAACTCTAAACACTTCCACAGCAACTGTACCTATGAACGGAGGATGAGGTGTCTTAGTGGAAAGCACCCTCGTCTTCTAAGCCACCGGTCCCGGGTTCAAGTCCCGGCGGAGCCTCTAGATAAGTCGATCTGATCCCCAAAAAATCCAGGGTGAGAGTTGGCGACGCCGGATGACCCTGGCAGTTGGTGCGTCGTTAAGGCCCCAACAATTACTATTAATCTATGAATACGCAACGGAGAGTAGAGTTTCTGAAAACGGCTCCGGTGGGCTGAATCTCTGCACTTGTCTATGGCAGGCTGAATCTTTGGACACGTTTACGGCGGCCTGAGTCTCTGAACACGAGTATGGGAGGCTGAATATCTCAACACGTCTAAAGGGGATCCAGGATTGGGATCTGCAATTCCCAATTTGGATCCAAAATACTCTATGGAGATTCTAGATTCTCTATTGCAATCCAAGATTCTGAATTGGGATCCAAGATTCCCAATTAGGATCAAAGACTCTCAATTGGGATTGAAGATTCCCATTTGGGATGCAAGATCCTGAATGGGGATTCAAAATTCTATATTGGGGTCCAATATTTTTACCTGCAATAAACGGTTCTCAATTTGTTAGGTAAGGATACAGGATTCCCTGAATGAGATCCCAGATTCTCTATTGCAATCCCAATTGGAATTTGGATAGATCAGATTAGGTTACGTTACATTACGTTATGGGAGGTTAGGTTAGTTCTACGGTGGGCTGAATCTCTGCACACGTCTTTGGCCGGCTAAATCTTTGGTCACGTCTACGGCGGCCTGAATCTCTGAACACGGGTATGGCAGGCTGTATCTATGAAAGCGTCTACAGCAACTAAATTTTTGAACATGTCTACAGCGGGCTGAATCTCTACACAGGCCCTCAGTGGCCTCAATCTCTGAACACGTCTAAAGGAGTCTGAATTTCTGAACATGTTTACCGCTGGCTGTATCTCTGAACACGTCTACGGGGGATACAAGATCTACGATTAGGATCCAAAATTTCCAGTCCGGATCAAAAATACTCTATCGGGAGTCAAGATTCTCTATTGGGATCCAAGATTCTCAATTGGGATCCAAGATTCTCAGTTTGGATCAAAGACTCTTATTTTGGATTCAAGATTCCCAAATGGGATCCAAGATCCTGAATGAAGATTCAAGATCCTAGACTGGGATCGAATATTTTACCTTTTATAAATGGTTCACAATTGGTACCCAAGACTGTAAATTGGGATCCAAAATTTGCAATTGGAATCCAAGATTCTTTATTGGGATCCAAGATTTTCAATTTGAAACAAAGGTTTTCGATTGAAATTCAATTTTCCCAATTAGGATCCATGACTCTCAGTTGGAATCCAAGATTATTCATTGGGAGCCAAGACTTTCAATTGGGATATAAGAGCCCAAATTTGAAACAAAGATTCTCAATTAGGACTCAAGTTTCCCAATTGGGATCATAGATTCTCAATGGGATCCAAGATTCTCTATTGGGATCGAAGATTCTTAACTGCAATGTTCCTCAATTGGTATCCAATATTATAAATTGGGATTCAAGATTCTCAATTGGGATCCAGGATTCTCATTTGAACTAAAGATTCCAATTGGGATTCAATTTCCCCAATTTGGATAATAGATTCTTAATGGGGATCCATGATTCTCTATTGGGATCCAAGATTCTATTTCGGGATACATTATTCTGAATTTGGATACATGATTCTCAATTGGGGATTCTCAATTGGATTATCTTTTGGCTCCAAGTTTCTCTATAGGCATGCATCCAAAATTCTTAATTGGTATCAAAGGTTCTTAATTGAGATCCAAGATTTTTAATTGGGATCAAAGATTCTCTATTATGATCCAAGGTTCTGAATTGAGATCAAAGATCTTCTCCGGATTCCAAGATTCTCCATTTCGATCCGAGACACTCCAAGGGGACTCAAGATTCTCTACTGGGGTCAAAAATTCTCTAATGGGATCTATAATGGAATTTGCATAGATTAGGTTATGTTAGGTCAGGTTAGGTTAGGCTACGTTAGGTTTGGCTGGCTTAGGTTAGGTAATGTTAGGTTAGGTTACGTTAGGTCAGGTTAGGTTAGGTTAGGTTAGGTAAAGTTAGGTTAGGTTGGGTTAGGTTAGGTTAAGTTAGACCAGGTGAGGTAAGGTTAGGTTAGGTTAAGTTAGGTAAGGTTACGTTAGGTTAGGTTAGGTTAGATTAGGTTGGGTTAGGTTAGGTTAGATCAGGTGAGGTAAGGTTAGGTTAGTTTAAGTTAGGTTTGGTTAGGTTAGGTTAATTGTAACAGATTGTCTGAGGCTTGAAAGATTACAAAACAGGGCGGCAAGACTCGTTACTAAAACACTACCTAAAAACCTCTACAGAAAAATTAAGATTAGATCTAGGTTGGAATAGCCTAAAAATCGACGTAAAATCCACAAACTTCACTTCTTACGAAAACTACTAAATGACCATATTCCCCAATACATCAAAACCACTCTTCCTAATATACGCAACGCAACGGCTAACAGAGAATTGCGTAACCGAAACCAAAGAACGGAACTATTGACTAGAACGTGTAACTTCAGTAACTCCTTCTTGCCAAGCGCAATAAAACAATATAACGAGCTTCCAGAACCAAGAAGAACCATTCAATTGCACAAATCATTTAAAAACCATGTAGTCGAATATTTCTCTGCTCAACAACCTCTAAAATACTACTCGTACGGCAACAAAATTTTGAACTCCCTTTTGACGCAACTCAGAGTTGACATGTCCAAATTAAATGGCCACACTTATCAAATCCTCGGAGCCGAAACCCCATTCTGCAGCCGTGGTCATCAAAACGAAAATACGAAACATTTTCTTATTCATTGGGAAAATTATACAGTGCAGAGAAATGTCCTCCACCGAAATATATCGACCATAATCGCCACAGAATTTTCAAATTTATCAACTGAACAAAAACTTAAGATGCTGCTGCATGGAGGAAATGGAAACGATGACACAAATCGAGCGATAGCAAAAGAAACCCTGAAACTCATATCAAACACCAAAAGATTCTCACATTGAACTCTTGAACAATTTATGCAAAGGACGCCGACGCCGTTGTGGGTATCCTGTGTGTGACTGTCGGGTGAGCGGCCATGGGCCAAGGGTGGTGCGACCGTGGCACTTGAATTCGTCAATGTTGTCGAGAGGCGCCAAGAGTCAAGCGCTAGACGCTTTTGCGCCAATCGATAGAAATCAGAACTGTCATTGTACTTGTTGATAACCGAAATAAATGTATGTATGTATGTATGTATGTATGTATGTATGTATGTTAGGTTAGGTTAGGTTAGGTTAGGTTTGTTTTACGGCGGGCTGAATATCTGCATACGTCTACAGCGGCAGAAACTCTAAAAACTTCAACAGCAGCTGAATCAATGCACACTTCAATGGAAGGTAGAATTTCTGAAAACGGCTCCGGTGGGCTGAATCTCTGCACTTGTCTATGGCAGGCTGAATCTATGAAAGCGTCTACAGCAACTGAATCTTTGAACATGTCTACAGCAGGTCGAATCTCTACACAGGTCTTTAGTGCCCTGAATCTCTGAACACGTCTACAAGAGTGTTAATATCTGAAAATTTTTACGGCTGGCTTTATCTCTGAACGCGCCTACGGGGGATCCAAGATCTAAGATTAGGGTCCAAAATTTCCAGTTTTGATCCAAAATACTCTATTGGATTCATGATTCTCTAATGGGGTCCAACACTATAAATTGAAATCCAAGATTCTCAACCGGAATCCAAAATTCTTTATTGGGATCCAAGATTTTCAATTAAGATACAAGATGCGCAATTTGAAACAAAGATTCTCAATTGGGATTTAAGTTTCCCAATTGGGATAATAAATTATCAATGGGATCCAAGATTCTATATTTGGATCGAAGATTCTTAACTGCACTCAATGTTTCTCAATTGATATGCAAGATTATAAATCAGGATCCAGGATTCTCAATTGGGATCCAAGATTCTTTATTGGGATCCTAGATTCTCATTTGAGATACAAGATTCTCAATTTGAAACAAAGGTGTTCAATTGGGATTCAATTTTCGGAATTAAGATTCAAGACTCTCAATGGGGATCCAAGATTCTCCATTGCAATCCAAAATTCTGCCAAGGGATCAAAAATTCTACATTGGGATCCAAGAAACTCAATAACGATCCAGGCTTCCCGACTGGGATCCAAGGCTCTCTATTCGGATCTCAATTGGAATTTGGATAAATCAGATTAGGTTACGTTAGATTACGTTACATGAGGTTAGGTTAGTTCTACGGTGGGCTGAATCTCTGCACAGGTCTTTGGCGGGCTAAATCTTTGGTCACGTCTACGGCGGCCTGAATCTCTGAACACGGATATGGCAGGCTGTATCTATGAAAGCGTCTACAGCAACTGAATTTTTGAACATGTCTACAGCGGGCTGAATCTCTACACAGGCCCTCAGTGGCCTGAATCTCTGAACACGTCTAAAGGAGTCTGAATTTCTGAACATGTTTACCGCTGGTTGTATCTCTGAACACGTCTACGGGGGATACAAGATCTACGATTAGGATCCAAAATTTCCAGTTCAAATCCAAAATACTCTAATCGGGAGTCAAGATTCTCTATTGGGATCCAGGATTCTCATTTGGGATCCAAGATTCTCAGTTTGGATCAAAGACTCTTATTTAGGATTCAAGAATCCCAAATGGGATCCAAGATCCTCAATGGGGATTCAAGATTCTAGACTGGGATCGAATATTTTCACCTGTTATAAATGGTTCTCAATTGGTACCCAAGACTGAAAATTGGGATCCAAAATTTTCAATTGGAATCCAAGATTTTTTATTGGGATCCAAGATTTTCAATTTGAAACAAAGGTTTTCAATTGGGATTCAATTTTGCCAATTAGGATCCATGACTCTCAATTGGAATCAAAGATTATTTATTGGGATCCAGGACTTTCAATTGGGATACAAGAGTCTAAATTTGAAACAAAGAATCTCAATTGGGACTCAAGTCTCCCAATTGGGATCATAGATTCTCAAGGGATCCAAGATTCACTATTGGGATCGAAGATTCTTAACTGCAATCAATGTTCCTCAATTGGTATCCAAGATTATAAATTGGGATTCAAGATTCTCAATTGGGATATAAGATTCTCAATTTGAAACAAATATTTTCAATTGGAATTCAAGTTTCCCAATTGGGATCATGGATTTTCAATGAGGATCCAAAATTCTCTATTGGGATCGAAGATTCTTAACTGCAATCAATTGGGTTCTCAGTTGGGATCCAAGATTCTATTTCGGGATACAGGATTCTGTATTTGGATACATGATTTTCAATTGGTAACAAATATTTTTAATTTGGATCAAAGATTCTCTATTGGGATCAAACGTTCTTAATTGATATCAAAGATATTCTACGAGGATCCAAGATTCTCCATAGGGGTCCAAGACACTTCAGGGACACTCAAGATTCTCTACTGGGGTCAAAAAATTCTCTATTGGGATCTGTAATAGAATTTGGATAGATTTGGTTATGTGAGGTTAGGTCAGGTTAGGTTAGGCTACGTTAGGTTTGGCTGGGTTAGGTTAGGTAAAGTTAGGTTAGGTTAGGTTAGGTTAGGTTAGGTTATGCTAGGTTAGGTTAGATTAAGTTAGGTTAGGTTAGGCTAGTTTAGCTTAGGTTAGTTTAGATTAGGTTAGAATATGTCTGGTTAGGTTAGGTTAGGTTAGGTTAGATTACGTTAGGTTATGTTAGGTTAGGCTAGGTTATGTTAGGATAGGTTAGGTTACATTAGGTTAGGTTAGGTTAGATTACGTTAGGTTACTTTAGGTTAGAATAGGTTAGGTCAGGTTAGTTCTACGGCAGGCTGAATATATGCACATGTCTACAGCGGCAGAAACTCTAAACACTTCCACAGCAACTGTACTCTAAACACGTCTACGGCGCACTGAGTGTCTGCACACGTCTATAGCCGGCTGAATCTCTGAGCACGTCTAAAGGAGATCCAAGAACCACGATTGGGATCCAAGATTTCCGATTCGAATCCAAAATACTCTATGGGGATTCAAGATTCTCTATTGGCATCCAAGATTCCCAATTCGGATCAGAGAATCTTAATTAGGATTCGAAATTCCCAATTGGGATCCCAGATTCTGAAATTGGATTTAAGATTCGATATTGGGATCCAATATTTTTACCTGCAATAAACGGTTCTCAATTCGTTAGGTTAGGTTAGGTCAGGTTAGGTTAGGTTAGATTACGTTAGGTTAAGTTAGGTTAGGTTTGGTTACGTTACGTTACGTGAAGTTAGCTTAGTTCTACGTTGGGCTAAATCTCTGCACACGTCTTTGGCGGATTAAATCTTTGGACACGTCTGCGGTGGCCTGAATCTCTAAACACGGGTATGGCAGGCTCAATCTATGAAAGCGTCTACAGGAACTGAATCTTTGAACATGTCTACAGCCTGTTGAATCTCTACACAGGTCTTCAGTGGCCTGAAGCTCTGAACACGTCTACATGAGTGTGAGTTTCTGAACATGTTTACGGCTGGCTTTATCTCTGAACACGTCAACGGGGGATCCAAGATCTAAGATTACGATCCAACAATTCCAGTTCGGAGTGAAAATGCTCTATTGGGATTCAAAATTCTCTATTGGCATCCAAGAGTCTCAATTGGGCTCCAAGACTCTCAGTTTGGATCAAAGACTCTTAGCTGGGATTCAAGATTGCCAATTGGGATCCAAGATCCTGACTGGGGATTGAAGATTCTAGATTGGGATCCAAGACTTTTACCTATTATAAATGGTTCTTAATTGGTATCCAAGACTATAAATTTGGATCCAAGATTCTCAATTGGGATACTAGATTCCCAATTTGAAACAAAGATTTTCAATTGGAATTCAAGTTTTCCAATTGGGATCATGGATTCTCAATGGGGATCCAAAGTTCTCTATTAGGATCGAAGATTCTTAACTGCAATCAATTGGGTTCTCAGTTGGGATTCAAGATTCTATTTCGGGATACAGGGTTCTGAATTGGGATACATAATTCTCGATTGGGATCAAAGATACTCAATTGGATTATCTTTTGGGCTCCAAGTTTCTCTATTGACATGCATCCAAAATTCCTAACTGGTATCAAAGTTTTTAAATTGGGATCCAAACTTTTTAATTGGGATCAAAGATTCTCTATTGGGATTCAAGGTTCTCAATTGAGATCAAAGATATTCTAAGGGGATTCAAGATTCTCCATTGGCATCCGAGACACTAAAAGGGGACTTAAGATTCTCTACTGGGGTCAAAAATTCTCTATTGGGATCTATAATGGAATTTGGTTTAAGATAGCAGAAGTCGGAGCAGGTTGAACTTATTTGGTTGAAACTCATATCACATAATAAGCCCACCGAGTTCTCTGAAAAAATTTCCAGTATCTTTTATATCGATGACCTAAGGTCAGTACGAGGCATGACCTCCTCTTTGGAAATGCATGGGAAAAATGGTTTTTACCGAATAACTCAGTAACGAATGGTGATAGATCATCTATTTTAGCTGCATTAGACTTGCCTGGGCTTTGCAGTTCTAATGATATGCGTTTTATATAATTTGACCCCAACCTGACCTCAGGTCAGGTCAAATCCTTGACTTTGACCTAGCAAGGTCAAATTATATATCATTCGATTCTACTTGCTGAGAGGATTCATATAGTTCAAGTCGTTTTGCGCTATCTTTACTTGTTCAGATGAAATGGCCGAAAAACTTAATTTACATGTTCTCCTTAGTACGGCATGTTTTGACCTCTCGTGACCTTAAATGTGACCTGAAAAAATGGTTCAATTGTTTTCGATGGAGAAGTGGATGAGCAACCAAACACCGTTTACAGTTTTCATAGATTCAAACCGTTTTTTTAAGTAATTCAAGATGCTCTTTTGGGATCCAACATTCTCAATTGGGATCCAAGATTCTCAGTTTGGATCAACGACTCTTAGATGGGGTTCAAGATCCCCAGTTGGGATCCAATATCCTGAGTGGGGATTCACGATTCTAGATTGGAACCCATCATTTTTACCTGTTATAGTAGTTCTCAATAGGTACCCAAGACTATAAATTTGGATCCAAGGTTCTCAATTGGAATCCAAGATTCTTTATTGGGATCCAAGATTCTCAATGGGATCTAAAATTTTCTATTGGGATCGAAGATTCTTAACTGCAATCAATGTTTATCATTTGGTATCCAAGATTATAAATCGGGATCCAAGATTCTCAATTGGGATCCAAGATGTTTTATTAGGATTCAAGATTCTCAACTGGGATCCAGGAGTTTCAATTTAAGACAAAGATTTTCAATTGGGATTTAATTTTGCCAATTAGGATCCATGACTGTCAATTGGAATCCAAGATTATTTATTGGGGTGCATAATTTTCAATTGGGATACAAGACTCTAAATTTCAAAACAAAGATTTTCAATTGGGATTCAATTTCCCTATTTAGGATCCATGACTCTCAATGGGGATCCAAGATTCTCTATTGCAATCTCAATTGGAATTTGGAAAGATAAGATTAGGTTAGGTTTGGTTAGTTAAGTCGGACCAGGGTGAACTTATTTGGTTGAAACTCATATCACATAACAAGCCGACCGAAATCTCAAAAAATTTTCCGGTATTTTTATATCGATGGCCTAAGCCCAGGTACGAGGCATGACCTCTCCTTTGGAAATGCATGGGAAAAATGGTTTTTACGGAATAACTAAGTAACGAATGGTGATAGATCATTTATTTTAGCTGCATTAGACTCGCCTGGGCTTTGCACTTCTAATGATATGCGTATTATATATTTGACCCCAACCTGACCTCAGGTCAGGTTAAATCCTTGATTTTGACCTAGCAAGGTCAAATTATATATCATTCGATTCTACTTGCTGAGAGGATTCATATATTTCAAGTCGTTTTGTGCTATCTTTACTTGTTCAGATGAAATGACCGAAAAACTTAATTTACATGTTCTCCCTATGACGGCATGTTTTGACCTCTCGTGACCTTAAATGTGACCTGACAAAAAATGGTTCAATTGTTTTCGATGGAGAAGTGGATGGGTAACCAAACACCGTTTACAGTTTTCATAGATTCAAACCGTTTTTTTAAGTAATTCAAGATTCTCTTTTTGGGATCCAACATTCCAATTGGGATCCAAGATTCTCAGTTTGGATCAAAGACTCTTAGTTGGAATTCAAGATCCCCACTTGGGATCCAAAATCCTGAATGGGGATTCACTATTCTAGATTGGAACCCATCATTTTTACCTGTTATAGTAGTTCTCAATAGGTACCCAAGACTATAAATTTGGATCCAAGATTCTCAATTGGAATCCAAGATTCTTTATTTGGATCCAAGATTCTCAATGGGATCTAAAATTTTCTATTGGGATCGAAGATTCTTAACTGCAATCAATGTTTCTCATATGGTATCCAAGATTATAAATCGGGATCCAAGATTCTCTATTGGGATCCAAGATGTTTTATTAGGATTCAAGATTCTCAACTGGGATCCAGGATTTTCAATTTAAGACAAAGATTTTCAATTGGGATTTAATTTTGCCAATTAGGATCCATGACTGTCAATTGGAATCCAAGATTATTTATTGGGGTCCATAATTTTCAATTGGGATACAGGACTCTAAATTTCTAAACAAAGATTTTCAATTGGGATTCAATTTTCCTATTTAGGATCCATGACACTCAATGGGGATCCAAGATTCTCTATTGCAATCTCAATTGGAATTTGGATAGATAAGATTAGGGTTAGGTTTGGTTAGTTTAAGTTAGTTTAGGCTAGGTTAGGTCAGACTAGTTCTACGGCAGGTTAAATATATGCACACGTCTACAGCGGTAGAAACTCTAAACACATCCACAGCACCTGAATTTATGAACACGTCAACGGAAAGTAGAATTGCTGAAAACAGCGGCGGTGGGCTGAATCTCTGCACTTGTCTATGGCAGGCTGAATCTTTCGACACGTTTACGGTGGCATGAGTCTCTGAACACGAGTATGGGAGGCTGAATATCTGAACACGTCTAAAGGGGATCCAAGCTCCAAGAATGGGAGCCAGGATTTCCAATTTGGATTCAAAATACTCTATGGGGATTCTAGATTCTCTTTTGCAATCCAAGATTGTGAATTGGGATCCAAGATTCTCACCTCGGATCAATGACTCTCAATTGGGTTTGAGGATTCCCAATTAGGATCCAATATCCTGAATGGGAATTCAAGATTCTAGATTGGGATCCAATATTTTTACCTGAAAATTTACCGCTCTCAATTGGTTAGGTTAGGTTAGTTCAGGTTAGGCTAGCTTAGGCAAGGTTAGGTTAGGTTAGGCTAGGTTAAGTTAGGCTAGGTTAGGTTAGGTTAGTTTAGGTTAAGTTAGGTTAGGTTAAGTTAGGTTAGGTTAGGTTAGCTTACCTTAGGTTAACCCGGCCCCACCGGGGGTCCGGCGCCACTCTTCGCCCCACCGGGGGGCCATCGATGGCCCCTCCCTCTAACTCCGAAAATATGGGCGTTAGCGCAAATCTGCAAAGTGCAATAGAAAGCTTGCGTGAATTCAGTAAGAAATTACTTCGCATGTTTTAGTGCTCAGGTCAATGGTTTGACCTCCAGAGGTCAAATTAGGTCAAGATCGGCTATTTTCACTCAAATATGCAATGATTAAGCAAACTGGGCATAACTCTTATGTCATTAGAGCTATTGAGGCCTGGTAAAGTACATTTGATAGCAAATTGCCAGTACTTTTTCCGCTATGTGGAACGTAAAGACCTCCCCGCCAGTGGTTTGACCCGCCAGAGGTCACCTCGTGACCTAATATGACCTGAGGTCAAGAAAGGTCAAAAAGTGACCTTGCCGTATATCAAATGAAAGCCAGTGACAAGACCAACACGATGGTGTTTGTTTCATTGCTCTAGCTCAATTGGGTCAAAAGTT